>LPNX010752869.1:85646-186485 GCA_001517045.1 Pseudotsuga menziesii
CCATAGTTGTTTCGGGTGAGACTGCAACCTGTGCACAGGTTGTTGCCGAAAGGGCCAACTCTGTGGGTCTTTTGTTGGTGCGACATTAAAGGATTAAACCTGGGTCTTCCCTATTGCCCAACAATTTGATGGAGAACAGCCATTGGAACCAAAAGCGTCATTCACATCATTAGATCCGAAACTCTTATGTATTGAGAAAGATCAGTTTAATAAGGATCTTCATGGTGTAACATCCATGAGCAATCAAGGGAACAAAGACTATATTGAAGCTTGGTTTCAATCTGTCATCGGTCTACAGCATCATTCCATGCTTCACCAATTCTTGGCACCATCATTTCAAGGGAAATCGATCTCTCATATCCTAGAATTCATAAAGTTATATGTTTCTATTGGGAGTATGAGCATACTTGAGTCACTTTTTCGAAAATGGCTCCATTGGAAATATGCATACATTTGAATTTTTTTTATATATATTTCCAAGTAGAATAGGGTAGGATAGCGCAACAGAATAAAACCATGCTTTTGTTTGTTTAAGTTTTTTTTTATTTTTGAATAAGTATGCTCTCTTCCTACGCCTTGTTGTGACCTGGAAGATCAGAAAGTAGATAAGGAATGGGTATGAGATGTTTTGATGAATTCTTTGGAATCGTTGACTATTTGAACAAAATGCTTAAGTCATTTTTGTCATCAATTTCCCAATTTCAATTTGTCTCTATTTGCTACAAATAAAAATAAAAATATCATGAAAAAAAATTACAGTAATTAGGGAAAGTGAATGAACGATCCACAAGAAAATGAGCCCATGATTATAGAACCCTTCAAGCTTGAAATTTGACATGAATTCGCTAGTTGCAACACCCAACTGTGAGTGATTACTCTCAGCTGTGATTACTCTCAGCTACAACAATGAGCTGCAACACTAGATGTGATAGGGAGCTGCAACACCCAGCTATGACTGTGCTACAGGTAAAAATTTATGAGTTTGAGATATGTGTGTGTTGCACATCATGATATGTCTTTAGTTTTTATTTTCCATAAAAATGCACATGCTTTATTTCAACATTATGTCATTTTTTAAGAGTTGCAGCTGCGGCTGCAACAAACCGTGTAAGTCAATCTAGATGCTCAATGCTTGGAATTTTTGGTATGGATATGTGTTATATTTAAATTTACATCATTAAAATCATTCACACCTATTTCGATCACTTTTGGGGGGTTAAATTTCATTTATTAAATTTTTGGTGACATTTTGGCTTGAAAATTTTACTAGAACACAGTCAGGACAGTCCATTTTTGGGAGATCAAATGAACTTATTTTTAAAAACCATTTAAATCCCAAGTATCCCTTTGAATATAGTTTCCAAAACAATTTTAATTTTTACAATTGGGTGTCAAACGAAAATTTTATGGTCAAAATACTAACAGGGTGTCAAGCTGGCATCTTAGGAACAGAGCTGAGACAGTCAATTTTTTGATGCCTTATTGGACATATTTTGCAAACCTGTTTCATTTTTATATTCCCCTATGAATATAGTTTACAAATCAATTTTAATCACTCCATTCCGATATCCTATGTAAATTTTATGACCAAAATACTTACTTTCTATCACAAATCTGCATTCCTAAAACTCTATTTTCTAGACTGTTCATTGGCTTATTTGAACCATCAATTCTTGTTGGATTCAGAACCTATTTCTAATGGAGATACCTACATGAATCTACTTTCATCTCCAATTATAATCACATCAATCCGTTATCAAACGAAAACGTTAAGCCTAAAACCTTGACTGTTGGTCTAGTCCAGAATTCGAAAAAACACCTTGTCATTCAGGCTGTTACTGAGTGATTTGGAACATCATTACATAGGATTTTAAAAACATGTTTCTAATGGAAATATACCTATGAATTTACTTTCGTTTGGATTTGGAATCACTCAAATTGGAAAAGGAACGAAGAAGCTATGATCAGAATACCGTTGGTGAGTCTAGATGGACATTGCTCTCCCGCAGGTATAAAAAGGATTTTGCTTTGTTCATTTTTATTTGGATCTATTTTATGAGTAATTTCTTGTTGTTTTTCTTCCATAAGTGTTTCTTGAAGAGAGACCAATCATCTCTCTTCTTCCATCATCTCATGTTTTATTGTAGGCAAATGCTAGGTTTTTGCAAGTCCTTGGAAGAAGAAGGTCAATGCATGCACGAGTGACTCTTGAAGACTTTTTCTCAATTTGTAATTGGATTGAGCACATAAAAAAAAATTCAGAGATTGATGTGCAAACCATACAGAGTCCAATGTTTTCAAAGTCAAGTTCCATTGCTACATGCCAAGAATCATTTTTAGACACCTGTCATCCCACTTGTTGCTGAAAGAAACCCCTCAAGAAGCCAATTTCCCTATGGTAGATTCATTCACCCTCCTCATTTCAAAACCCTAAAAATCCATTCATGTTGAAGTCCCATTTTCCACTGCTTATGTAGTCACCATAACTGTTTTATTTCCCATCACTACTACATCATGACTTCACATATACTTTCCACTTCTGAGTTTCATGTTGGCTCTATTTTTCACTATAATTCTTCACAATCATTTATTTTGTACTCGTATTGGATGATGTGGAATTCAATAAGGTCCTCCTTTCAATGGTCTTGTCCCATCAACTCCGACACATCATCTGGGATCGAGATTAGAGTTTTTATAGTGCCCTGGTATCTGCATGAATCAATGGCATATTTCCTTGTTGTTCATCATGGGGATTCATCAATGCCTCTTGATTGACAAATATTGCAGGTGACTCAACTCCAGCACATCCATTCGTACCTGTCAAGATTCACTAAGGTACTTTAGATCTCACTGTCATCAAAGGTGAGTTTCTTCACATTGGTTAACGACATACATTAATGGCTGGTAATCCAATGATTTCTTTCCATGCTCGACTTCAGCACATTCATTCGCATGGTAGGAATTGTACCTCAATTTGTTGCAGTTGAATATTATGTGATCTAATGGTTTCAACAATGATTTGCAGCATCATTTGTTCAGTATTTCTGCAATTCCTTTCCATTTTCAGTTCAGCAGTTGATTTTTAGAATAAGAGAAAGGGATTTCTGCTTCTATGGTAGAATTTTTCCTCATCAATTGTCTCAGTAGTTAGTCTTACATGCAACCAGCACAACATCATGGATCAAATTCAGTCTCATCCATTTTTAGTTCTCATATACATATGTCTCAGCATCAGATTGGCCTACATAGCTCCAGCATACACCAGTCCATTCATGACAACCAATGCTTCCATGGAGGTAACACTTGAGGTAAAATAGCATGAGTTTTTTATTTATTAAAGATTTAAGGAAATGTCATGAAGAACCATTAAGCATTAGCCATCTCCATTTTCTAGATAGCATTTTATGTCCATCCATTCCCATCATTTCCCACTCAATTCTAACAATTCATCATTCATACACATCCACTTCAAATTCCAAACCAACATCTCACCAACCCAACTGACCAAGCATGAAAAAAAATGATACCTTATTGTTGTCACACAAGAACCAACAATAGGAAGTCTTGCTGCTGCCACACAAGAACCAGTAGTAAGAAAATAATCATTGCTACTGCCACATAAAAACCAATAATGAGGAGAAATAAAGCAGCTGATACACAGATTGAAAGAGAAGGATAGGCTGGACACAAGAACCTACAACATGAAAAGTTGATGTAGAAGCCATTCCTTCTCAAGAGTATGCTATCACACAAGCACGATAGAAAACAAAGGTATGATTTCATTGATTTGTTTGCTTTGTTCAGTGGTGCACATAATGGTTCACATCTTCATAAGTCAAAATTATTGAGAGCCACATTTTATATGGTATATGGATTTTCCACCATCTTATACATATGGTATTTTTACCATCCACTAATGCATACATTGGTTTTAACCGTCATGAGCATGATACATGCACAATGGAAATCCTGTAGCAGCCTTTTCAAGGTCTTATGTGAAGTGTATCTCAGCAGCATGAAGGTAAAGATTACTCTCAGCATTGGTCATTTGTCAAGTTCAACAGAATCTCTGAAATGAGTTTGATTGTTGTCGAATGTGCAAAAGAATGTTTGGCATTATTTGAAGTGTTACAAAGCACTCCATGATAAGGGAATAACCAACGAAAATTCTAGCAGCCTTTGGATGAAATTTACTGTGGTTTATTGCAATAGAATTTGCCATGAATTTGATGAGAAAATGGTTCTAAAACTCTTTTATTTCCCATGAATGATAATTTCTGTAGTAGAGTTTGGCTTGTCAAGATCACCGATATATTTTTTTGGCACTTGTGACATATGGAGGGTCTGTAAATTCTGTGATTGTCAGATGATATTTGAGCAGCTTGGGTCATCATAAAAGGAAATTTGCAAATCTAATCTCTTGCTGGTATGAATATTTCCTTTGCATTGTCATTTTATTTTATTTTTGCAATACATTATGAACACTTAACTACAACCATGGGGAATAAAAAATTGAGCTCACACAGCGAATTTCAAATAGCATACAGTCATTTTTGTAAGTCAAGGATGTGTTTCCAGCTAGCACATATATAAAAATTGGATGTTGACAGTGATAGTGCAGATACAAGAAAACAAAATTAACTTGATTTCATGAATGGAAGGTAAAATACTCAGTTTGGGGGAAATGGTTGTTCACAACTAATATGAAAACTCCTCTTTTGCATGAGGACATGCAACATATTCAATTTGGGGGAGTGGTTTTTGACATTTTTGTGCATACTGAATTTTTTTTTATTCATTCACAGCTGGCCAAAATGATGAATTTAAATTGAGCATATCTCACAAACCACGAATTGGATCCTCATGAAATTTCGACAGGGAATGCATAACAGCATAATGAAAAACCACGGAAAGTTTCAGCTCAATCCAGTGCACGGTTTTCAAGAAAATGACCATCATCACCTACAACCTTTTCGCAGTTTACTCGAAATTAGTGATGTGGGTTTGTCTAAGTTTTGGTGTGGAGATGCATTAGAGTGGTAGCTACTCGCTTGCAAAATTTCAGCCCAACCCAGTTCATCGTTTGGGAGAAAATGGCTTCAAAAGTTTCTCATTCAAAAGGCTCCAATGCCATAAAATATTGTCGTTTTCCATTTTTCGGCAGCTGTGAGTTCCCGTTTTCTGGAAGCCTACCATTTTTCGACAGCTGCGAGTTCCCATTTTTTGGCAGCTGTGAGTTCCCGTTTTTCGGCAGCCTACCGTTTTCTGGCAGCTATGAGTCCGCCAAAATCGCCACTAAATTTGGCACTGTTCCACCAAAATTGTCGCTAAAACCTCCGCCAAAGTCGCCGCTAAATTTAGCACTGTTCCGTTTTCCGGCAGCTACGAGTTCCTGTTTTTTGGTAGCTGTGAGTTCTTTTCCGGCACCTACGAGTCCTCCAAATTTGCCGCTAAATTTAGCGTTGTTCCGCCAAAATCGTTGCTAAAACCTTCGCCAACTTCTCTGCTAAAATAAGCTGACTCCGCCAAATTCACTGCTACATTTAATGCTGTTCCTCCGAAATCTTCGCTAAAACCTTCACCAAATTCTCTGCTAAAATAAGCTGTGACTCTGCCAAATTTTCTGCTAAATCCTCCGCTAAGTGACTCTACCGATTTGTGTTAAACTCTCCATTTCTTCTAGCTGCAGCTATGCGAATGGTAAAATGAAGGAACAAGTGAATGAGTTTTTCAAAGTTGGATGCTACACAGGTATTGGGTTGCATGAGGACATGCAACAAGTTCAGTTTGGGGAAGATGTTGGGCCCTAGAATTGTCCATTTTTTCCATCACTTACCGACATACTTTTTATCCATTTTATTACCATTATTGCCCATTTATCATTCCATTTTCCATCCATTTGTTGTAGCTGCGCGTAAAACAGTATGCTACTTCCATTGATGTTTTAAGTTGTTAATAGTGATTATTTTCCTTTATCTTTGATGAATTAAATACTATTATGCATAATTTTACTAATTATGGTTTGTGGAGTGAGTTGTCACGTACAGGACGCTCATAGCCAGTTGTTACAGCCTTAACCGAAAATGCATGCCACATAAGAACACCTTGATTCACGTCTTGATTTGCAGCCATATGGAAATGAATCTCAACAATTTGAGACATGGATTTTGTGCGTAACATCCTCATTTACTTGAATTGCAAGGAAATTTCCAAACAAAGTTACGGTTTGCGATATGCATATGGTTCTTCGAGAGGGTATTTTCCAGATTTGGTGTTGCGGCAGGTTCCAAAGTTGCCAGCAGTTACGGCCATGTTTCAGCTGTTACAGATCACAAGCTGGGGGTTCAGTTCTTCATTTCCATGAGATAATTTTATGTATAAATATGTAATCAATCTCATTGAGAGGGGGATGATAGATTGATAAGGGATTAAGCATGATAGATTAGGCAGGATAGGAGATGGATGATAGGAGATTCAAGAATAGGAGAGAACACAATGTTATGATGTAGGATTTGATCCGGATCTACTGTAATTCTTCCATTATGATAATACATTCTGACAGTTTCTTAATTCTGGAGTTGTAGACTTTTATTGTGGAGATCTAGCTCTGCTCAATGGAGGAAGGGCCCTCTTCCCTGAGCAGATGCTGGTAGTATTGATTGTAGGTGTTTTATTTTATAGATCTGTTAATTGTTAATTCACGATTTCATGCATTAGATTTATGATAGTTGTCTTATTATTTCGTTCATGCTTTCATTCATTAAGATATGTTATAATCGTTGTGTAGATAATTCATTTGGTAGATCGTTGGCCAACATAACAATTCTTTTAGATGTACGCAATTAGATCTTGTTTCATGATAATTTATTTTGTTGAAGTGTGATTAGATTTACAGTGTGATTTTATGAATAGGTTGAGGATTGATTTACTTTCAAGCAGGTGTGATCTAGTCTACAATAGCTACAATTGCATCCCAATAGATAACAATGTCAGGTAGAAATTGTGCTTGCATATATCTTGCACGATAGCTTTGAAATAAAAGACTTCCTCGGGTTGATAATTTATGTTTAGCACTCTGCATGTTAAGTTTTAATTAACTGACATATAGTGGGCACGACAATCCTCATTCATCATGAGATAATTTTAAAGGTTTAATAATTATGTTAGCATGTCCAATATTTTTTATTTCGGTTTTGACTAACAATAAGTGATAATTTTATGATTCCATAATAGTGAAGTTGGCTATCATTTTTATATATTTTTAATAGAAAATGAGTAATGTGTCATGTACAATGAAGTGTTTTGCTTGTAGGTTATTGAATGCCTACCAAATTAACAAAGTATAAAATGTTGGTGAGGATTGGATGTGTTATAAAGAACTCCACATGTTTCAATTGCAAGGATGTGAAGGGGATGACAAATATGAATATTATTGGTTGTGGAGCCTAATATTCCTGATTTAGAGATGTTATTTCATCTATGTTTGGATGCTAACACCTGACGGGGGGATGTGTGGGGGATTTCCCCCCAACTATAGTTGTCAGGGTGGTCTAGGGGGGATCGAATATTTTGGGAGCCCCCGCTAGTGGGGGTTTGGGGGAAGTGCCCCCGTAGTGAGAATTTATTAAAAAATACCATGTAAAATGTTGTAATTTCATAGTCACGACTTGGTCAATAATGGGTGATTTATGGGCCCATGGTATCTTCCCATGGTATTCCCTTTATAAAAGGAAGGAATTGTAATACAAATGTGTATTGTATTATATAATTTTAATAAACATCTCTATTATTGTGAGAGAGAGACTATGAGAGAGTGAAGAGAAAGTGCATCAAGGTTGTTGCAGGTTGTATCCCTTCATTTTTATAGATGGTATAATAATAAATGAATGGCAATTTATATGGGGACGTAGCCCTTCTTGGGAGAACTACATTATATCTGTGTCTCTATTGTAATGTGTTTTAATATTTGAATCTTTTTTATTGTTTATTGTTATTGCTTTGCGATCCTATTTTTCTAACAATTGGTATCATAGCAAAATGGTCTATTTCGCTGATACAATTGCAGGAAAGAAAGGTTCTTGGTTCAAGTGGGAGCAATGGCAGAAGAAGGAAAGATTAGGGTTGAGAAATTTAATGGACAAAACTATCAGTTATGGAGGATGCAAATGGAGGACTATCTATACTAGAAGGATCTATACCTACCATTGGCAAGAAATATAAAACATTCGACGACTGTGAAAGATGAAGAATGGGAGGTTCTTGAAAGAAAGGCACTGAGAACAATACAGTTGTGCCTAGCTTCATTGGTGGCTTTCAATATCTCCAAAGAAAAGACATCAGAGGGTGTGATGAGTGCATTGAATAAGCTCTATGGAAAAACCTCAGCTTCCAACAAGGTATTTTTAATAAAGCGTTTATTTAATATGAAGATGTCAGAAGGTGGATCTATTGTTGGCCATTTAAATGAATTTAATACACTTATTAGTCATCTAAGTTATGTAAAAATGAACTTTAAAGATGAGGGTAGGGATATTCTAATCTTGTGCTCATTGCCAAAAAGATGGAACAACTTGGTCAGGGATGTAAGTAACTATGTCCCTAGTTCAAGAACTTTGAAATTTGATGATGTTGTAGGTGTTATTCTTAGCAAGGAAATGTGAAGAAAAATCATAGGTGAGACATCACATAATGTGTTGACCATGGAGAGTAGGAGAAGACAAAGGGAGAGTGGAAGGATCCCAGGGTAATTGTGGCAAGTCTAGAGAGGGCGTATCCAAGTCTAGACTAGGAAATATAGAGTGTTGGAACTGTGGTAAGAGAGGACATCTAAAGAAATACTATAGACCTCCAAAGAAGAAAGGAGATCGGAAACATGAGACTATTCAGTAAGCAAATGTAGCAGGTGACACATTACAAGATACTTTGATTCTTGCATTAGATCATACTAGCGATTAATGGGTAGTAGATTTAGGGACTTCATGTCATGCTAAACCCCATAGGAAATTCTTTCATGATTATGGTCCAAGTGATTTTGGACATGTTTTTTTGGGGGATGATGAATTATGTAAAATTGTTGGAATTGGTAAGGTACATAGATTAAGTTAAATAATGGAAATGAATGGCTTGTAAAAGATGTAAGGAAAATTCCTTCTATGAGAATAAATCTGATCTTAACAGGGCAGTTGGGAGATAGCAGTTGTTTGTCTACATTTGGAAAAATGTGGTGGAAGATCATTAAAGGAGTATTGGTAATAGAAAAATGAGATAGGATAGGTACGTTGTATCTATGACCTCGTAATAATGATTATTCTATCTTTGTAGCTTCCACAAAAACAAGTGTAGAATTGTGGCATCATAGGCTTGTCCACATGAGTGAGAAAGGGATGCATATTATTTGCTTCCAGATATGAAGCAAGTAAGTTTGGAATTCCGTGAGAACTATGTTTATTGAATACAAAAGAGAGCCATATTTCTCAGGGTTGGGAAACAAAAAAAGAGTGAAAAGTTAGATCTTGTGCATACATATGTATGGGGAACAACTCAGGTACATTCTCTTGGTGGCTCTTATTATTATGTTACTTTTATTGATGATGCAACTAGAAAAAATGGTTTTATTGCATTATAAAGAAATATGATGTGTTAGCTACTTTTAAGAAGTGAAAATATTGGTTTAGAATGAGACAGAAAAAAAAGTTGAAATGTCTCATATCTTATCATGGAGGTGAATACTACAACAAGGAGTTTGATAGTTATTATTCATACAATGCTATTTGCATAGAGAAAACATTCCCTAGTACACCACAAGAAAATGGTTTTTCAGAAAGGATGAACAAAATGATCATGGAGCATGCAAGGTGTATGTGATTGCATGTACGATTTCCCTTATAGTTTTTGGCTGATGTTGTAGATGATGTTGTTTATTTAATAAATAGAGGGCCTTCAAGCGCTTTTGATGGTGGGATTCTAGAGGAGGGATGAACAGGCAAAAAGGTAAAGTACTCATTTCTCATAACTTTTGGTTGTGAATAATTTCTCTATATTAATAATGGAAATAGAACAAAGCTTGAGGCTAAATCCAAGAAATGCACCTTTATTGAATACGGGGTTGATTATTTTGGTTATCGCTTACGGTATTATGAAAACCAAAAAATCATTAGGAGTAGAGATGTAGTATTCAATGAAACAGTTATGTACAAAGGTTAGTTGCAAGGAAGGAAAGAGGAAAAGGAAAAAATAGAGTACACAATGCTTGATGAAATCAAAGAAAATGAAGTTCCAAAGGAACCAAAGAATCAAGAAAAATAATAGGTACCTCAAATTCCTGCAAATGTAAGAAAAATTACCAGGTTAAGTAGACCCACTGAACGATTCTCTCCTTCACTGTATTATTTATTAATGACTGATTCTAGTGAACCAGAATGTTATGAAGGAGGAATGCAGGTAGAAACTAGGAAGAAGTGGGAGAAAGGCATGAATGAGGAGATGGAATCATTGGTAAGATACCAGAGATGGGATTTGGTTGAGTTTCCTATAGAAAAAAGAGCATTGCAGAATAAATGGGTTTACAAGTTGAAGGAAGAAGAAGGAGGCAAGAAGCGGTATAAGGATAAACTTGTGGTAAAGGGGTTTGTATAAAAGAAATGTATAGATTTTGATGAAATATTTTCTTATGTTATTAAAATTAATTCAATTAGGAATATTTTAAGTTTAGTGGCAGTAGAAGATTTGCATCTTGAATAGTTAGATGTGAAAACATCCTTTCTCCATGGGCATTTAGAGGAAGAGATTTATATGCAACAGCCACAGAGGTATGAGGTCAAAGGGAAGGATAATTTGGTTTGCAGGTTGAAGAAGAGCTTGTATGGCTTCAAGTAATCCCTAAGGCAGTGGTATTTAAAATTTGATAAGTTTATGACATAACAGGGTTATAGTAGATGTCATTCTCACAACTATGTTTATTTAAAGAGGATATATAATGGAAGATATATTATCTTGTTATTGTATGTGGATGACATGATTTTTGCAGGGTCTAACATGCAGGATATAAATGTGCTCAAAAGGAAACTAGATAAATCATTTGCGATGAAGTATTTGGGTGTTGCAAAGCAAATCCTTGGTATGAGAATAGCAAGAGATGGGAGAAATCACAAATTGAGATTGTCTGAGAGTGATTACATAAAAAATGTGTTGGAGAGGTTTAGAATGAAGAATGAAAAAATAGTTAGTACACCTTTGGCTATCCAATTAAAACTAAGTAACGAGATGTGTCCCAAGGCACAAGAAGAGATAGAATACATGTCCAAGGTTCCCTATTCATCAACAATTGGTAGCTTGATGCATTCCATGGTGTGCACGAGACCATATATTTCACATGCAGTGGGAGTTGTGAGAGGGCATATTAATAATCCAGGTAAAGAGAATTGGAAAGAAGTACAATGGATTCTCAGGTATTTGAGAGGTACCACTTATCATGCATTATGTTTTGGACGTTCAAACACTGTTCTACAGGAATATGTTGATGTAGGTATGGAAGGTGATAAAGATAGCAGGAGGAACACCATATGGTATATTTTTATTGTATATGGAACAACAGTAAGTTGGATTTCAAAATTGAATTTTTTTTTTGCACTTTCAACCATGAAAGCAAAGTATGTTGCTACTACAAAGGCTACTAAATAAATTATTTGGTTGCATAAGTTTATGAAGGAACTGGGTAAGAGGAAAGACAATAGTAAGTTGTATAGTGGCGTGCATAGTTCCATTCATATTGCAAAGAAATCAACCTTCCATTTGAAGATTAAACATATACAACTCAAGTACCCTTTCATAAGATTTTTTTTGGAAGATGAACTGCTAAAGTTGGAAAAGATACATACTAGCCAGAATCCTGTAGACATGTTGACAAATGTAGTAACCAGAGAGAAACATAGTTCCTTCTTGGTTTTTGTTGGCCTTCAAGTATGAAGGTGAATATTAGAAATTTTCTAGGTCCAAGGTTCAGAGCTTAGTCCAGCAATTGCAACACCGGTGGAGTTGCTATGATCAGTCTCCAAGTGGGAGATTATTTGTTGTGGAGCTTGATCTTCTTGATTCAGAGATGTTATTTCATCTGTGATGGGAACCCAACCCCTAAAAGGGTGGGGGGGGGGGGTAAAGGAGGATCCCCCCCCCACTATAGTCTTTAGGGGGTACAAGCATGGGGGCTGGGACTATTTTGGGAGCCCCCCCTAGAAAGTGTTCAGGAGAAACAACCCCGTAGTGAAAATTTAGGAAAATGCCTTGTAAAATGTTGTAATTTCATAGTCATGACTTGGTCAATAATGGGTGTTTTACAAGCCCATGGTTTTGGGAACCTCTTGGTATTTTCCCATGGTATTCCCTTTATAAAGGAAGGAATTGTAATATGGTTGTGTATTATATTGTAGAATTGTAAAACAATCTTTGTGATTGCATGAGAGAGACTGTGAGAGAGCAAAGAGGAAGTGCAATGGGGTTGTTTTAGGTTTTGTCCCTTCATTTTACTGGATGGTACAATAATAAAGGACTGGACAATTATGTGTGGACATAGCCCATCTTAGGTGAACCACGTTATATCTGTGTCTCTCTTTTAACGTGTTTTAATATTTGCATATTGTTTATTGTTTATTGGTATTTCTTTGTGATCCTATTTGTCTAACAAATATAAGAGGAAAGGTACACTAATATATAATAAGTTCATAGTATTACGTAATTCAACATTGTGATATTATTCATTCATGATTAAAAAAAAAATTAATCCACTATCATTACAAGATTGGATTCCTTTCTAGTGAGTGGCTTTAATTGTGTTCTTGTTGTTTAGGAGATGAGATGGTTCCTTATATGAATATCCAAGAATATCATGATCTTTAGATGACTAGGAATGTTCATCCTTTTACTTTAGGATGGTTAAGGAATTGAGTAATGGAACATAAGCATAGGGAAACGAAAAATTTGAATAACAACCAAGGAGGTGGAAGAGGAGTTCTTAACTAGTATAGAAACACATTTAAACATGACAAAATGTGTCATGTAGATGAGATGCGAGCATAATTTTTCAAACATTTTATGAGGTCAGAAGGTACTTTCCAAAATTTAAATGAAATAAGATATTTGGATTTGAATATTAGAAGTCAACTTCGATTTGAATATGAAAAGATAAGCAGCGCACTAAAGGATGAAAATGCATCACAGTTGGAATCATGTTTCCCTGATGTCACTTCTCATCAAGCAAAAAATATATTTCAGTCATGGGTAGAACAATATCAGAAATCATTTATTTCAACACCAACAGTAAGTATGGTGAAGAGGCTTATCATGAATCACATCGCATCAAAATGAACAAGGAAAAAAATAATGTTCAAACAAGAAATAATAGTAAAAATGTAGGTGTTTTATCTAAGAGAATAGTGGTAACACAGATTGATCAAAGAGGAGAAATGAATGGGGAAACTGGTGTTAACATAACTATGATGGAAACTAAGAATTACTATAGCATGGGTGTTTCATCCTCAAGAAATGAAGAAGGGAAACTCAGTGAAACATAAGAAGTGTATGGAGCAGTTTCTATTGGTATTCCAATGATGGAGATTATGACTCACAATAAAAAGGGTGTTCCATGCTCGATAAATGGTATAGGGAAGAGTGGTGAAAGATAATAATTTCAAGGGACGGTAGTTGATATCCAAATGATGGATGATGGGAATCCTAAAAAAAAAATTATTATAAGAAATAAGAGACAAGTGAAAAAGAAAAAGGTCCTAGATGATCAGAATGAAACATTGTAGGCAAAGTTGTGAAAGAAACTTATTATGCAATAAGATTTTCTAGTTATCTTTCGATACTGAAAAAATTATTCTATTGTGGTAATAGTATTGTTACATTTTTTTTGAAATGTAAGAAATGCTAGAAGGTGTTAGAACATTTTCAATTTTCATTACTTTTCTTAAAACCTCATATTGAAGCCCCGTTAATTGGTATGATCATTCCCGAGTTATGTTTTTTTTTCTTGAATTGTTTTTCCTTAATAAGTGGACATGGATAGAGTATTTACATGATTACATAATCCCATCAATAAGTGTTTCTATTGAATAGAAATACTTTTCTAGACATCAGTTTTAAATTACAAGCCATAATCTAATTGTTGATGGAAGTTAAGACTTCTGGTAGAAAAAAGTGTGAAATTCTCAAAGAAGGCTCTATCAAAAGTTCCACGTTCTAGTGGTGGAATCTTGACCATGATCTAAAGAAGGTGTTAGATGAAATTTAAAAGTCCCCATAAGAGGTAATCCATGGTGTCACAACTTAATTGTTGCAAGGTATACCCATTAAATCATGCAATTATTCTTAAAAGGTGATGAAGTCATTTTAGACATTTTTTTATTGAGTATGCATCTCATCATTTCACATCACAATGGCATGTGTCATTATTATATTTCCTAGTAATGTGTCCAATGTTATAATGATAAGTTTTCTCTTGATATGATTTCCATGCACACTAAATCATAAATTCAAGAAGAGAATATTAAGGCATCTTTCCTTTGTTTGAAACCCGAGTTTCTATTGTAATTTCACTACAACTGATGACATACTAAGTCCAAATTAGAAAGTAACAAGTTTTCAAAATAATGGTGAAGAAAGGAGGAAAATATTTTCTTCATGAACCAAAGGGTGTTGAATGGATCGAATAATGTACATAATGTGCTAAGAAATTCAAGAAAACAAGGTAATTTGGCCTGTGTTAAAAAATTCAAGGTTTCAATAATGAAGTTGCAGAGGCATTTGTAGAGAGGTTGATTGTTGCATAGTGGAATTGGGAAGTTTAAAATTCCAAGTAACAGAAGAATATATCATTGTTGCGACCAATATACCAATGTATGGTGAAACATGGTTTAAAAACAAAGGCATCAATGGAAATTACAGCTAGTTTTTTAAAGCAAAACACCAAGATCCCAATTGGAAAAAAAGGTGTCCCCTGGAGATTCTTCCACAACTTTTGGAGGTAGCGACTTCCATTCTTTATGTGGAAATGGATTAGGGATTGTACTGGACATGAATACATTTATGAAATTTATGGTCTGCAGTCATGACAAGATGCTCAAACATGCTAGATAGGTTAAACATGGGATCTCTAAATTCAAAATCAACACTGAAAAAAGCAATCTATATCTATAGCCATAATATAAATTCTATACTAAACTTTAGTAATAATATTTGATTTGTTTGGTCCTTATAACCAGGGTTATGGAGTTGAATAAACAACAAAAGTAAATCTTTTGAGTGCCATATTATCTAAAATCGGGAGTCGCTCCAATATGATATGAAATTATTGTAACAAAAAAATTAGAAAAGAAATGAACAAGCCTTATAAAAATATATAAAAGAGATAAAAAGGGATTTTTAGAAATTGCATTAATTAAATTTCATGAAACATTGGTAAAGGTCCTCTGAAACATGGCATTATATAAATTCTACACTAACCTTTAGTAAAAATATTTGATTTCCCAAAGTGGCATGTGTGGGTGAGGAGATCCTTTCCTAGGGGGACACACAAGAATTTATTTTTCCTAGAGCATTGGAATAGAAACTAATAACCAAACAGATCCTTTGTATCTATTATATGGAATTCTCATTGAAAATAATAGAGATATATGCTCCCTAATCATCTTGGGGGACTCAAGAATCATCTTCAACATCATACAAGCTAACAATTACCCAAAAGACATGGGGATTCTTTCCATAATTAGAAACATTTACACATAGATGCAAGAATTTGAAGAAACAAGTTGTTTTCGTATCATTTGGGAAAGCAATGTAGGGTTAGAGAGGAAAGAAACATAGATACAAGGGATCAAGTGGAAGTACTAAGAACAAAAGGTATTCAATCAATATAACATATGCTAAAATACTTGGATATTTTAGACCCAAGGGGGTGAAAAAGAAATACTAGTGATCTCAAGATAAAAATCATGTGGAATCCACTTCCCCAAATTAGTAAATGGGGATAGGTGGATGTGATTAATCATTGCAGGAAATGGATCCATAGAGTATGTACATGTAAAGGTACAAATCTCTCTCAGATTATTGTTAGAATATGTAATGATGACTTATGTGGTATATTGGTAAAATATCATTTAAAGGCATAAAATAACTCTAATATTATAAAATAGAGTTATCCCACATGCATAATTGTAATTATATCATTTGTAACCATTCTCTTAATAAAGAGGTGGAATTTCATTTATCCCACATGTGTTATGGGATGTATTGTAATCTGAATCTCTTGGTATATAAGAGAGGTGAAGGGGACCCTTTTGGGTCTATGTTGATTGTATTTCATCACCATTAGAGGAATTTTGGGGTCTAAAATGGGCCTCCTAAAGAAAATAATAAAATAATAGTTAAAATAATATAATAATAGTTAAAATAATAAAATAATATTTATTAATTTTGGAGGAAGAAAGAAAAAAACTACTTTTTGTGTTCGTATTTTCGACATATGAAAAGTATGCAGTGTGGGTACTCGTTGGATGCATAATCAAATTCCGAATCCAACGAGCTCTCTCGATTGAAATTTGAGTAAAAACACAGGGAGATATGTTGAAAATACGAACAAAAAAAGTAGTTTTTTTTATGACAAATATGTCAATTCAACCATTATGGTTGACTCATTTTATTGAAATTCTATTGGTTCTTAAATTCCAACTCACAAGAACTTATTTTGGCATATTTTCTTATAAGGACCAGTTTAGACCCCAAATTTACTCTAATGACATCACATGTTGTGTATGTCATTTGTACACACGATTATGACATGATTGGGTGATGGAGTTTGATGTGATGCATATGTGATGATGCCATTAATATTGGAGTTCTATTTTCATAATAATGGAAGATGCAACCCTTCCCATGGATGTATCCCATACTGGGTGAACCATGTATATCGATGTTCTCTTGTTGTTCTCTTTTCTCAAATTTTATTTCATGATTTGTGTTGCTTGGTAGATAGAAGGATAGACTAGTAATGCTTTCCATATTTTATATTGTATTATGATATTATTTCATATATTCACAATATTCTAACATGGTATCAGAGCGGGTTGATATTATCTAGCCCCTTCTATATATTTCAACAATTGTATCATATGAGAATTGTTTATTTTTTAGATTTTGTTTCTATCTGGTAGCCATTAGGTTTCTCTTCAAACCTGGGCATATTTCTGCAATTTCTTTATGTCTAACCCTAACCCAATTTTGTATAATTTTTGCAAAAATTGTTTGAAGGGTTTCTTGATGTTGTTTTTGTAGATCTATATGATTTTTGTATTTGTAACACCCCAGTTTTGACCCCATTACATTAGATGTATATGATGTATATATATATTGTAATGATCATGGTGTGGAGCTAAAGGCCAAGGCCCCGCCATTGATCGGTTATGTTATGTTTTGGATTTGAATTGTCACCAATGGTATATCAGGGCATGCGGCATATATTATGTTGGTCATTATGTAAATATGCATCTATAGTTAATTAAATGAACCCGACCAGCTACGATCGCGGCAACTAAAATGAGAAAGGGGCATGATTTTCACAAGGATAGGGGTGGGGGAAATTGTCAACCTTGGCCAATGAGAGAAAAACCCATATGTCTTCTTCCTTTGTTTTATTCCAACCAATTTCATTAAGAAAGACTGTTGGTGGTTGAGGCAGTTAATTATTTTGGGGAGTGGGGTGGCAGGACTATCAGTCCTCACCCACACGCACACTCCACCATGGTTGACTTGACTATGGCTGGGAAAAACGACTTCCATCATTCATGCAGGGATTTTTACACTCTCCCCACGATGGTGCAAAAATGCTCACGCACTTGCAATTCACGTCCCTTCCATTGTTGTTCATTCTCACGCAGAGGGATTCTTTCCCATTTTTCGTCTTCACGCACAGGATTTTGCTGGATTTAACCACGTAGTATTTTTCCTTTACGAATTTGAGAATGGTGTGGCTCCATCCTTTACTCATGGGTTGATTTGTGGGTTCTGCATTATGGCTGCATATGCAATGGTCGGGATACTGTAAATTCGTCCCCAAGTGTGGTCTGCATACATTTTTCCTCAGCGGCCTCGACTGTGAAAACGGACTGCTGTTTTCCCCGTGTATGTTGGTAATGTATGCTAATTACATTCCAGAACTGTTCTTTCCCCATGTCCACTGATACATTTGGGACTGTATGATTCACTTGGGATCCGTTTTCCCTGTTTAAGCTATGATAGCTAAATTAATTGCCCGAGTGCAATGGTTGGTCTTCGGACTGTGAGAGGAGCAGGGATGTTGGCTTAGATTTGCTTGATAAACCTGGTGGCTGGAAACCACATAGACAGAGCTAGAGGGCTGGCCTTCTTCTCCATCACCCCTAAATAGCACTGGAAGGGAATGCAAGGCCTAAGGGACTGTGTAGCAGAGAAGGGATCGATTCCTTGTGTTGGGTGTGTTTGGATGTCTTAGAGGTCAGGCTAGTTCTGGTGTAGGTGTTCTTGGCTTTGTAATGGGATCACCAGCTTAGCAATTTTCCTTCTCCAGCTCCCTAATGGCCTGATAAACCCAACTCTGTTGGCTTGGCTGTGTGTTTTGTGTATCCTTGGCTATGTGTAAGCCTGCTAGTTCCCTTATTCCTTGGAGAATCATGCCCAGCTCGGGGGTGGCAGCGCTACTAAGAGATTAAGGAGCATGCTGGCCTATGGTTGGGTGGAACATTGCAGCGACGTAGCTGGTTGCGAAAGGAGTTTTCATAAGATAAGTGATCTTGCCTATTTTACTTCTACAACCTTACTTTCTATTAATTGTTATGAGATGGACATGCTTGTATGAATGAATGTTTCTTCCGTTGTGTATGATAAACAATGGCATATATGCATTTTCTACTTCAATGCATTTTATTTCAGCATATCAGCATGTTATTTTATGAATTCATATGTTCATGGGGCACTTATCCTGGGTGGTTTAAGCCATGGAGATCGCATCCTCTTTGCCGGTCGGAGGCACAGGGACGTGACAGTATTGTTCTCAAGGATATCTATCTTCCTATTATTTAGATCTAGTTTTTTTCATGAAAAATTGAGGTCGCAACTTTTGGATCCATATATGAAACATTTGGTGCCAAATATAAAAAATTTGGTTACATATCTGAGTTCTTATCGAAAAAATACCTGATTTCAAAAAAGAAATGGTCTGATTTCATGTCCAGAAAGTGAAAATATCGCTAATTTAAAATTAGTTATTTTCAGAAATTTTCCATACGGACTGATATTGTAGAGCAATTATCTTTTGATTGAGTGCCTACATTTATGTTTTGTTTACAGTGGTGGATGCAAAATGACTTCTACAGTTCCAAAAAAATAGGTTATATAAAAAATTCCGGGAAATATTGACTAAGTTATGGTCATTTTAAATTTTTTTCGTTTTTCTACTTTTGGTTTTCTATTGTAGAATGACAGATCTGTCTTTTAGCAGCTGTTGGGCTTCGGTTTTGGTGAGAAATTCAGTTTTTATTTATCTCTTATATTTAAATTCTTTTCATGAGCTTCTTGATCTCTTTGCATTATGGTTTATTTTCTTATTCATCATGTTTACATATGTTGTCTTATTATTGTTTATGTCTATAACCTTCTTTGTATGAAATTTTTTTTGACATTTTCAGGGGCATGATCTCTAGTATGGTAATGGTGACATCAAGAATTAAACATATGCTTAGGAATTAGTTGCTTAATAGCTATATTTTCATATCTATAAGTGATATCATTGTTTTACTTGATCAATCTTTTTTGCTCAATATTCTAACATGGTCTTACTCTTCTAATAACGATAATGATGATTCTATATGTGTTATCTTATGATCATTATTTTCTTTATTTATATGTTATTTCTATCCTTTGTGTAAAATCAATTTTTTGAATCTATGTGATAACATGGGCTTATCATAATTTGCAATATGTTGATCATGTTAAACATTTTGATCTATTTTCATATATATCATGCCATTTTTATTTTGATCATTTTTTATTGAATGTTTATATGGCTTTGAACAATCTTATAATCTTGAAATATTTGTCATGAGAACCTTGTTCCTGTTGCATTGATAATTATATTCTTATGATTGCAGAGTTTCCTTTTTCCTACTTGTCTCCAATGTTCCTATATGGAAGCATAGACATGTGTTTCTTGTTTCTAACGTTCCTATATGGAAGCATTGACATTTTTAGGGAATTCATCTCTTGCATATTAACATGGTGTTAACAAGAAATGAACCTGTTCTTAAGATTAGTTGCTTGATGGCTATATGTTTTCATATATTTAAGTGATATCTTGGATCATTATTCTATATTGGTCTCTATTATGCTCACTCATGTTTATGCTCCTCTATTTATTATATCACATCATGTATTTTTTTTCTTGATAATCTTTTTCTCAAAATCTATATGGTCTTGCATAGAAGAAATTACTATTATTTATATGTTTGTGGGAAATGTCATTTTATCATCTCTTATGATTTTTGGGCTTTTCATGTTTATTATATGCTTTACTCTTGGAAGTTACTTTGTGTAGATTAGCTATCTATGTTGTCGAATAGTTTTCTTATGCTATTCCTTTCTTGTTTAAGCATATGATGGTCGCGGATCTCTGTTTTTTCAGCATACTTCCTCTTTTCAATGTATCCTTGACTGCAACAAATATAGTTGATGTTAAGAAGTAATGTAATGTTGAGTTTTATCATATTATATCACAATATTCTAGTAATGTTGTATGACGGACATCCATATTCTACTGTTCATGCATCTTTCAGCTGTGTTGTGAAGATTGTCTACTTGGCTCATGTTTTGATGGAACAACCATTTGGGTCTTGTATTCATAATGTAATATTCAGTAAGAGCTCTCTGAAAACTGTTTCGATGTATGAATCCATGGTTATTTTCATCATCATATGGTCTATTTCATAGTTCTTTCAGCTATCAGTTGAGTTACAGGTTGGGATGATTTTATATCCACATGTTCTATTGTATTTGTCATACACTGTTTTGTTATGCAAACGTTAATCATACAACTTGGTTTGGATGCAGTTTCATGAGAAGTGGATGTTGTCTTCATCAATTCCATGAGGCAAAGTGTGTTTTTATTCGCATTGTATAGAGCATTCTGGAAGTTGTCATCAAGGTAGATGTTAGTGTGTTTTCACCTTCCTTCCATTTGTATTCTTTCTCCTAGACATAATTAAGGGGGAGTGTTAGAATATGTAATCATGACTTATGTGGTATATTGGTAAAATATCATTTAAAGGCATAAAATAACTCTAATATTATAAAACAAAGTTATCCCACATGCATCATTGTAATTATATCCTTTGTAACCATTCTGTATATAAAGAGGTGTAAATTCATTTATCCCACATGTGTTATGGGATTTATTGTAATCTAAATCTCTTGGTATATAAGAGAGGTGAAGGAGACCCTTTTGGGTATGTGTTGATTGTAGTTCATCACACATCACATGTTGTGTATGTCATTTGTATGTTATATTTTTATCATTCAAGCTAGCATTATCTTAGGATCTTATCTGAGAGAATAACATGCACACCAATAAACACAAGAGACAAGAGACACAAAGAATTTTCCTCAGGGAAACCATAAACGAGAAAACCTCGCAACTTCCTCAAAGATAGAATTAGCACGAATAGCAGCAGTAAAAGAAAAAAACATAAAGATGATCTCCACAACTTCTCTCTCTCTCTCTCTCTCTCTCTCATGAGAGAGATACTTCTCACTCACTCATGCACCCCAATGAGTGAGTGTGTGTGTGATAAATAGAGAGGATCAATCTCTATTTATATTCTTTCATTCACTTAATGTCCACTTTAACATGTCATCCCCACTTAACAATTACTTACTAGAGCCAACATCTCTAGGAGAGTCTAATAACCCTAGTGCCCCACAACTGTGGCGACTTTTCCCTCCAACCAACAAGAAGGGTTAACCTTGACACAAATGTGGGCACTATTTCCCTAGCTTATAATGGAGGGTTAACCTCAATGACTTTAAATGACTTGTTTACATTATTTAATCTCTCAATCAGAACATCGGGGCATGACATGACTCAATTACATTATAGATACTTCTCGTAATAAACATCGAGGTACAATACATAAGATATACAAGTGAATACATTCCAAAGTTACAAATACATCAACACTCCCTCTTAACTAGGAAGGTATTCTCTTGAAACAATTTATCAGCACAAGTTTTCTTCTCTGTATCATCTGGATCATCATCAAGTCATCTTCGTCATCAAGTAATCTTCATCTTAAATTAATATTCATTGTCAAGTCATCTTCATCATCTTCATCATATTCATTGTCAAGTCATATTCATCAAGTCTGGATCATCACTGGATCTGGATCATTACTAGATCATCATCGAGTCTGGATCATCACTTGATCTCGATCATCACTACTGGATCATCATCAAGTCTAGATCATCACTTGATCTGGATTGTCACTGCTAGATCATCACTTGATCTGGATCATAACTGCTGGATCATCATCAAGTCTAGATCATTACTTGACCTAGATCATTATCAAAGCTAAATCATCACTGAATCATCATCATCATTACTAATTCTACTATCTCAACCAAATGGTGCTATCTCTTCATTCTTCTTATCATAGGAAGTTCTACAGATCCAACCCTTTTTCATGCTGGTTGTAGGCCTAGCCTCCATGTAGGTCTTCTTCAGCGCTTATATCTGACCCTAAGTCAGAATGGCCCACCCAACACTTACATCTGACCTCATCTTGTCAGAAAGGCATGCTCATCACTCACATATGACCTCATCTTGTCATAAAGGCCCAACACTCACATCTAACCATGTGTAAACACATCGCTCCAGAATGTCTCAGCACTTATATTCGACCATGTGCAAACACACTGCATCGGAAGGGATCTGCACTTACATTTGACCATGTGTAAACACACCGCATCGGAAGGGCTCTGCACTTAAATCTGACCATGTTCAAACACATCGCATCGGAAGGGCTCTGCACTTACATCCGACCATGTGCGAACACACCGCATCAGAAGGGCTCTCAGTCCAAGACTGAGGATTCCTGGTAACTAACCAGGTGCCTCCATTCTCCAAGAGAATGGCATGTCAGCACCAAACTGAGTATTCCTGGTAACTGACCAAGTGCCTCCATTACAAGAATGGAATTCAATACTTATATCTGATCATGTAGGAACCAATCCTACAGTCACATTAGAATGGATTAGCACTCAGATATGACATGGAAGGAACCAAATACTCTCACCATGACAGAATGGCTCAGCCCTTACATTTTCCCATGGAAGGAACCTAATCCTCTCACCATGTTAGAATGGCTCATGGACTCATCACTTCCCTTTGGAAGGAACCTCGAGCTGGAGAACACCAAGCTTCTCCCTGAAGTACTCAAACTTCTCTTTAGCCATTTCTAGCATAGAATCACATCAAGGATGATTACGTTCAAGGATAACCTGCGAGCTTTTCCAGGAATGATTACATCCGAGGACAACCTACAGGTCTATTTACATCTAAGCAACCTACGAGCTTCGCCAGGATTTATGCTCAGACAACCTGTCTCACCAACTATGCTATAACTCCCTCTTTCGAGAGATCTCTATCTGGATCACATACTGGAGATTTACTGCTCCTTGCTGCATCATACAAAAATGCAAGTCAGATCAAGCAAATCAAATAGTAGTTTTCAAAAGAAACATACTACCTCCCAAATAGCAAGTGGAAACATATTTTTCCTCAGATGTACTCAGTGACATGCAGGACTCCAACTTGCCAAACGAAGAGATCACAGTTGATCCCATACTGAAGTAGCACCTCGAAGTGCTCTTCCTATCAATGGCACTGCCTGACCAATATGAATCCTCATAACCCTCGAGGTTAATCTTATGATTTTCCTCATACTTGAGCCCATAATAAATTATACCCTTTAGGTACCTCACTGCATGATTTGAAACCATTAGGTGAACATGTCTCAATGTGTTCACAGCAAAGCAAATATCTAGTCTCGTATTTATCAGGTAAATCATCTGACGATCCATCGTAGCATCAACTGTCTCTGATGAAGCATTACTCAATAGCTTTAGGTTCGATGCCATAGGTATGGCCATGCAGTCCATCATCCTGAACCTCTTCAGGATCTCTACTGCATACTTACCTTGTTCACACCTCCATGCCTAGAACGTAGTGCATCATCCCCAAGTCCTTTATCTTGAACTCAGCAGCAAGTCTTCTTCTTGCAAATTTAATGAGTTCCTCTTTTCTGTCAAGAACAAGTCATCGACATATAATAGGAACATCACTGGTCTTCCTCCTTCAACCTTGAAGCAAAGGTTGGAATCCTCTTTACTCTCAGTAAATCCTATATTCATTAGTAATCTGTCCATCTTGTCATACCATATTGAACCTCAGGATATTTTGCAGTCACTCCCTCTGAAGTGGAGCATCATTCTCCCTCTATCTTCCATACTCTATGCATTGAAACATTCTGTACCAGAGTGACAAGTAGCTTCCTCTGCTACTAATATTCTATGTATCCATCTAGGATCATTGGATACCAAGATACTCTATCTTTAACTTTTTCAAAATTTCTTCTCGCACCCATCTGTGAGCTTGCCATCCTCTTTAGACTTTCATATTAAACCTTGTAGCAAAGGATAATATCTTCATCAAGCTCCTCATGTATGTGTTATCCCATCGGTGTCTTCTGAGCTCGTACAAGCCCTTCTTTCATTTGCACACATGATTCTTCCTATCATGTGTATTTCTAGTGGCTGCAAATGTCTCTTTGTAGTCTATGCCTCATGCTATGAATCTTTCCTTGAATCCCATGATGTTTCCATCTACTGCATGATGGAACTACGAAATTCTCTTTAAGTCTCTATACTGCATCCTAGACATCATTCTTCTTGAACTGGTCTTCCCTTTCTTCTTGGTTACTTCTTCATAGCTGGAAGGTTCTACATCAATGATGTCACTACATTAGTCATATTATTCTTCATCTTGAACTGCCGTCACTTGTTCTTTGGAACAAGTCTCATCCTTCTTTGCTTATAGGTGATTGTACGCAATCTTTCCTACAATTCAAATGCATTTGTATGGTTAGAAACATTTCATAAGGAATATTCATAATGGAAAATTCTTATGCATAAATATATTATCATGCAACTATTTTAGCCAATACAACATTCATCCATATCTCACAAAAAAATTTCTAGATGCCTTCCATATCTACTAGGACAACATTGAAATTGTGCACTAATTAAATATGTCAGCAAAGAGGTTTCATTCTATATAAGTAGCAATGGAGAGTTGTATAGCACCATGAGCTACTTATCCATCACATGCGTATTAGTAGTATACTGTCATTAATGCAAACATTCTATCATGAATAATACATCAACTGGATATAAACAAATGCATAACAAAACAATATCATGAAATGACAATTGAATACTTATCTTTATTTGTTTCTTGGGTAGACTTGTTCTTGATCCTTCAGCTTCATTATCTTCTTCATTCATCATTTCTTATCCAAATGCTCAAGATGGATAAGAGGTTCTTCAAGAATTCAGTTCATTTTCCTCATCACTTGAGGGATCTTCTTTGGATGGTGAGAGCTTGATCTTCAGTTGCTCCCATCTTCTCTTCTCTTATTATGAGTCAAGCTTCTTCTTCTTCCCATATTTTGCTGAAAGTAATCACTTCCTTCTGGCACACATTCCTTGCATGAATGAATCCCATGATCCTAGGAGGCCATTCATGGTGGCTATCACCACTTCTGCATTCTCCACTTCTTATTCTACTACTACAAGTTGTTCTTTGATTTGAGAGACCATTGTAAAGTATGACTGTATGGTCTCTACATTCTAGATATTCACATCCTCCAACTATTTTCTCAGAGTAATATTCCGATTTATGTTCTTCCATTCAAATAGCTTGGTCAAGGAATCAAACATCTTTGGTGTCTTTAGGGAAGACACTTGTGGTACAAGTTGATCCATGATTGAATCAGCAATTATCTTCTTGGCCTTCACCAATTTCTTCTTGTGTAAGGCTTTGAGCCTCATCTCCCTCTGGAACTAGAACCTCTCTACTCATGTAGGTTTCCAATTCATCTTATTCAGAGAGATCATATACTTCCATGCTTGGAAGTTGTCAACTTATCCAAGCTTATCATCAAGCTGATGTGATAGATCACTTTGAAATGAGAACCTTAAATCAAAATAGAAAAAGATTAGATCTTACTGATTTGAGGTGTTCGTCCTGGTTCTGAAGCTAGCTGATCTAGGGTTTGTTAGAGAAACCCTAATTTTGAAAAATTGGAATCTTTCATATATGATTGGCTAGAAAGATAGACCTCTTCAATTTGATCTTTCCAATGTACTCTTTTTCTAAAAATAGTGGAGGGAAGCTCCCAAAACAGGAAGCCCTAGTTTACCAATTTATTCTACAGAAATGCTTGCTATTGTTTATGTGGTATCTCCAAAATTACTCCTCTTCTATGTCCAAAAGTTTGCATTGGGGTAGTATTTCCTGTCCCTATTCCAAAATGATAGGTTTCATCAAAATTGGTTTCAGCAATTGGTACTTATGAGCGTTTTCCCAAGGAGACCTGTTTGAGGACTGTTCAGCATAGCAAAGTTGTACAGACTGCCACATGTCACTGTTCCATCTTCAGGGTCTGAAACTTCTACCACAGAAGGTAGAGGCAGTTCCCTTTCTAGAACATCTTTATAAATTTCATTTGGACCTTTGTATCCCGAGATATAGCAATTCTCTCCATGTGTCCTGTTTAGGGATTAGCCCTAACGTGGAGGGATCATATCTCCTAGAATATAGCGAATATGAGGCTAAGCTTTGGACACAGTGTAAATTAGGGTTTTATATTGAACTGTGAAAGTCTCAGATCCTGATCCTTCTCCAATCTTGATATCTATCGAATGTACCAAAACGTATCAGTTTTAGTATTTTAGGGTTTTTCCATCCCTGGGTCAAACTAGGGTTTTACTTTCTCGGAGTTTCACCCAACCAAAAATATCGACCCATGTCTCTAAACTTTGATTTTGATGAGGGGAGAAATCCTATATTGGGTTCACTCAAAAATTCCTCTTCTGTAAGAAGCCCTAACTTCCCGCACTAAAAACTGAAAATGTCTAGAATCGAATTTTGCTTCGACAGAAAGATGTGCCCTTCAATGGAGAGTCAGCCTAGCATACTTTTTCCAATGGATTATGGAGAGAGACCCAAAAATTAAGAAGCCCTAGCTTCTGTAGCTACATAATTTCTTCTTCTTAGGTTAGCTCTAATACCATGTTAGATTTTTATCATTCGAGCTAGCATTATCTTAGAATCTTATCTGAGAGAATAACATGGACAGCAATAAACATAAGAGACAAGAGACACAAATAATTTTCCTTGAGGAAACCATAAAGGAGAAAACCCTGCAATTTCCTTAGAGATAGAATGAGCACAAATAGTAGCAGTAAAAACTAAAAACATAAAGATAATCTCCACAGCTTCTCTCTCTCTCTCTCTCTCTCTCTCTCTCTCTCTCTCTCTCTCTCTCTCTCTCTCTCTCTCACTTGAGAGAGATACTTCTCTCTCACTCATGCGCCCNGGCTCACTCTCTATTTATATTCTTTCATTCACTTAATGTCTACTTTAACATGTCGGCCCCACTTAACAATTACTTACTAGAGCCGACATCTCTAGGACAGTCTAATAACCCTAGTGCCCCACAACTGTGGGGACTTTTCCCTCCGATCAACAAGGAGGGTTAACCTTGACACAAATGTGGGGACTATTTCCCCGACTTACAATGGCGGGTTATCCTCAATGAATTTACATGAATTTTTCCATTATTGAATCTCTCGATCAGAACATCGTGGCATGACATGACTCAATTAAATTATAGATACTTCCCAGAATAATCATCGGGGTACACTACATAAGATATACAAGTGAATACATTTTGAAGTTATAAATACATCAAAATTGTACACACATGATTGTGACATGATTGGGTGATGAAGCTTGATGTGATGCATATGTGAGGATTCCATGTAATATCGGAGATCTATTTTGATAATAATGGAATATGTAACCCTTCCTGTGGGCGTAGCCGTTATTGGGTGAACCACGTATATTGGTGTGCTTTTGTTTTTATCTTTTCTCCAATTTGATTTCATGATTTATGTTGCCTGTTAGATACAAGGATATACTAGTAATGGTTTCCATATTTTATATGGTGTTATGATATTATTTCATATGTTCACAATATTCTAACAATTATGATGATGAAAAAGGAAATGACAGGAGAACTTACTATGTTATTCATTCATAGAAGACCATAGCATGAGGATAGAATTGTGCAAGAACATGGAGAATATGTAATTTTATCATGCATATGTGAAAGAGAAGAACAATATTGTTGTTTTCCTTCATTGGTGCATTAAGACAAACAGGGGATGCTTGATTATGGACATGATAGTTAACACGAGATGCAGAAACGAAGCATGGGGTAGGATATATTTTCAAAAGCGTAGGGAAAATGTTGATACTCCAACCTCTGTATACAAAGGAGCGATAAGGAGGAGTAGGTTCGTTCATGATAGAAAGTCTAAAGGAGAAGAGGGTTGATTCACAATGGAAAAATGGACATGTCGATGCGCTAAAAGAAAGGACATGCGAAAGGAAGAGAGAATAGAAGGAAATGATGAGAGGGAAGAAGAAGTGACCCTATTGATATTCAAAGTGTAGGGGTTAACAAATCAATCCATTACCACCCTTGAAATAATAGCAAGCCAGCAGGACTAGATCCAACGCCTTGAAGACAAGCAAGATTCTCTTAGGGAAATTCTGGAAGAGTCAATTTGGAAACAATCAGTGGAAGTCTCTATGGAAAAGTCCTCACCTAGTACAGAATGCAAGCTCCTAGACCTAAATCTTGCACCTCCTGTGGAAGAAGAAGGATACTTAGGTATTTAATTCGAAAGGGCCATGGACGAATAGCATGACTCTAAGTCAAAGGATCGTGTTGTAGATGGAGAAAACAGGGACATGCAAGATTAATAGGTTATATGTGTAGTTTTCTTTTCATTTTGATTTTGGGTACTTTCTGTAGAATTTACTTTGGAAATTTTGAAATTTGTAATTGTCTAGGAAATATAGATAATTTTTTTATACATTGGCTCAATACTCTAGTTGATAAGAATCTAGAACCTTCCAAACACTTAAAGGAAGAGTCTCAATATTGTACTTTTTTGTAGTTTTGTTGTGTTTTAATATAATTATTCATGTTTTCTTAAAAAAAGAATCTCTTAATTTTTTTCTCCTTGAAACCATGGTTATGGCATTACATGCACACCAAAATTAATTTTGTTGAGTGTTATATGATCTAAAATTGTACAACAAAAATTAGAAAATAAATGATACAAAAATATATAAATCAAACAAAAAAGGGATTTTCAGAAATTACATTCATTAAACTTCATGAAACATGGGTAAAATTCCTAAGAATTTCGATCATAAATACAATTAGGTGATGATAGGGTGTCCAAGTGAGATACATAGGTTAAACAAAGGATTCCTGAATTGGAAATCAACACTGGAAAAAAAAATCGATTTCTAGAGGCATGATATAAATGCTAAACTAACCTTTAGTAAGAATCTTTGATTTCTTATTTCTTTGTAAGCAAGGTTATGGTATTGCACACACAACAAAATTAATTCTTTTGAGCCCTGTATGATCTGAAATTTGGAACCACGTAGAATATGACCTAAAATTGTATAACAAAAATTAGAAAAGAAATGATACAAGATTTATAAAAATATATAAATGAAACAAAAAGGGATATTCAACAATTACATTTATTAAACTTCATGAAACTTGTGTAAAGGTCCTTAGAATCTCAAACAAAAATACAACCATATCATGACAAGATTCCCAAACGGGCTACATAGGTTACACATGTGATCTTTGATTTGGAAATCAATAGTGAAAAAAACAATCTAGATCTACAATCATAATATAAATGCTACAATAACCTTTAGTAATAATCTTTTATTTATTTTCTCCTTGCAACCAAATTTATGGCACTGCATACACAACAAAATTAAATCTTATGAATCCTATATGATATGAAACGTGTAATCATGTGCGATGCGATATGAAATTGTTAAACATAAATTAAAAAATGAATGATACAAGCCTTATTAAAATATAGAATTGAAACAAAAGATATTTTCAGCAATTAAATTCATTAAACTACATGAAACTTGGGTAAAGGTCCTCATAATCTCAAGCAGAAATACTAACAAATACAAACAAAAACATTATACCCTTAAGAAAAAAATTAAAACTTTTCCTACAAGTCGATCATGATCATTAATTGTCTTTGTTCAGAAAATTTCCATGCGATCCAAAATGATTTGATCTAGAATCATGATAAAAAGGATTTGATCAATGGCTTCTTTATTTGGAGTTGTGTTGTAAGGATTTGATCTGTGACTTTTTTAATGTATGGGATCCAACCTAGGGTTCACATGGTAAGTTATCTTTCTATTTTTTATCAAGAAGGTCTCAGTATGTTAACATTGTTTTCTTATAGCATTTCTGAGTGAGCTCAAGCACTGCAGATGAATTAGTTTGATTAGAGGTTTTGGGTAAATTCGAAATGAGGAAAGAATTGGGGGAAATTTTCTAATTGTTACTAGCACACATGAAAATTTCAAAATTGTTAGCTAACTACACATCGTTATACGTGATAAATATTAACCACACTAGAATTTGCTACAAATTGTTTCGAGTGCAATTGGAAAATATTTTTGATGGAATTCTAAGATTGAACAACTAAGTAATTAACAATTCTAATTGCATCTAACCTCTAATTTGTTTCTCATTTAGGATAGATTTAGGGGGTGCTTGTTTCTTATGATGGTTTGGAGTGTAAAACCAACAAAACCTCCACTTTTCTAAATGCTTCTAAATATATTATTTTCAGTTTACTTTTAAATAAGTTACACAAATACATCACTAATTAAAATACACATAGATATAAGATCTAACAATGTACATTCCAAATATATAGAGTTAAAAAATAATAACTTTATAACTTTTTATTACCTTACTCATTTTCAAAACAAATTATATGTTGTACTAGCTTAGATTGAGGTCTACAATCTAATGGAAAAAATATTTGGTTGATTACGTTAAGACCCTCACACCCTCAACTAACCCACAAATATTTTTTTTCAAGGATATAATGACTTCGTTAATTTTAAAATATAAATGAAATTGACATTAAATGTTTTGAAAAAATAATTCCACACATGAATAATCTATTATCTACAAATCCTCAAAATTTTAAGGAAATTACATCACTTATGTACTCAACACCTATGCTAACAAGAACATACACATTATATTTCGGAAGAGAAATAACATATGACTATTAGGAAACACATATATTACATGGTCATACAAAAAATCCATAAATAAAACTTGTATATTCTAAAATCTAATTCGATTTCCTACTTGTATATATATTCTTGGATTGCACATAAATCATAAAATCATTTTTTGAAAGGTGGAAATTATTTTTGAAGCTTAATGAAAATCATTTTGTAAGTTAAAGAGCGACGTGGCTATGTCTGATTAATGATGAACAGTGAAAAATCACTGAAAATTACTCAACCTTTTTGCACCGACGATGAAATTCATTAATTATGGGCAGGCACAGTCAAAACTTAGAAAAACCTGGAAAATTAGGTAAGGCTTTGGTAAAAAGAGAGTAGAAAATTAGGTGAATTTTTGCCTCCAATATTTCAATAATAAATTCTGTATAATAAATTAGGTAAGATATACTCGATTGGATTTAATTCCTCCAAAGTCAATGATATGTATAATATTTTCCAAGTTTATTAGGAATCCATAATGATTGAAAAATAATGACTTTTGTAACGAAATTCAATATCTGAAATTATATAATTCACAAAAGGACCATTGACATTTTGTTTCCAAATTCAACACATAAAATAATATGTTGTCTGTTCCAACAGAAATAGTCGATGTAGTACATACTGAAATTAACTTAACCCGGTAGAAGTCTACAAGTTGGAAAAATGATTTCGAGGAGCCAATTTAATTAAAATTAATAATAACAATTGTTCATGGTGTAACGTCACCAAAACCACACAATTTTTATATTTTGTAAACGTTGCTACATGACATTAATTTTCAAGTATTGTTTGTACAACATTTTTGTGTCCTTATGTCGAGTCGACCTTTATTACTTTATTTCAGGTGCAGGTGTATGTATCTTTACTAGTACAGATTTGTTTCTTTTATATGTGGAGAAGTTGACTAACTACAATATACTTCATAACCACTTTCTCCATGCTTGAGTCATTTGAGGTCTTTTAAGTTATTAATCAATTTTGTCATTATAGACTTATTTATGTATTTGTGTTAATAAATGATCTTCTTGGGCATTGATCCATGATTGATTTTGGGTGAAAATTATAAGCTTTCTTTAGGTCTTATAGCTGAATTTGATAAGAGAAATATTTTTGTTCTTAAGCAGGATTATTATGGTCAGAACATGGAGGATTCTTTTTGGCTTTTTTTTGAGACTTACATCTGTGAGATTCTTTGGCAAAGGGATGGGACAGGTTTGTTGGATGTTTATATCAGGTTGATATCTATTTATTTGATACAAGTGATAAACTAGTTTGGCCCACTATAATAAAGGAAGTGGTGAGGTTAATGCCAAGTTGGCTTATAAGTTTTGACCAAAGAGGCTTTGGAAGATTGCTCTAGTTGGTGGACGTCGTTTTTTTGGCATTGTTAGATTCCTTTGAAAATCAAATTGTTTTCATGGTTGTGCTTAAATAGGAAATTCTTACTTAGGACTCTCTTTGTAGAAGAGGTATGGTTGGTTGTGGAGCAGGATCTTGTCGAGCACCTTTTCGGGAGGTGTACTTTCTTCAAAGTTGTTTGGTTGGAGATGGGTAAGAGTTTATAGTTTGATGGTTGTTGGGATTGTCCAAGTTTAGAGGAAAACTTCAAAAGATGGATAACTTTCTAGCAGTGGCTTTATCTTTTTCCTTTTGTCACGATGCAAGGAGTGTGGAAAGCGAGGAATCGTATTATTTTCCATAACAGTGACCTCTCGTTTTTTTAGGTCTATTATAGAGTTATGACTTCGTGGGAAGAGTTGGGAAAATAAAAACTTCCAATTTTATCCGGGAGGATTACTCCTCTGGTGTTTGTTGAAAATTTGGCTATTGAATACTTTGATAGAGCCCAACAGAATGGAATGCGTGGTGCTGGAATATTATATAAGGAAGTGATTCACATGTTATCAAATTGTGGATGGGTGTTGGTTGTGGCTTTAATACCTCGGATGATCTCTTATCGTTTTGAGGTTTATTTTCGTTTGTTAGGAGGAATCATCTTTCAAATATTCATATTGTGAGTGATTCTAAGGGGATACATGATTGGGTAAGAGGGAACTCTGCTCTCCATTCATTGGTTCTAAATGATTCAAAGATGAGGGTTGAAAGCCCGATTTCAGACTTTTCCCTAATCACTTTCAAGCATATTTACAGGGAATATAATACAAAAGTTGATCGATTAACCAAGTTGGTCATTGGCGATATGGATGTACACCTATATTTTGAATATTTCAGAGAAGGTGTCATGTATGACTCTAGTTATCTGGATTTTTTTTATGAAGTCAAGTGTTTTTCTATTTGCTTTTAGCAGTTCTATTGCTGAGAAAGTATCTTATGTTGCTGCAGTTAGAATGTTTTGTTTTTCTTCCTGTATGGGGATGCTTCTCAGTCATTATATTTTTGAATAGTCTTGTGAGCTAGGAATCTTAGTATTGTTGTATAGACAATACATGATGGACTTTGATACAAAGTTTTGGTGTTGTTTGCCACTTTTTTACTAATAGAAAGAGTTTTTTTCTCTAGTCTTTCGATGTTGTAATGTTGTAAGCAACTTTGATTCTCTAGAATAACAAGTTGTGTTTTTTTTTGGTGTGAAAAAAAAAACCTCCTTTATAATATACATATAAACATTTATTAACAATTCTATTAATAAATGTTTATATTAACATTTTAATCTTAATATTAACTCATTATTATTTAACCAAAACAATCTACCATTCATTATAAATAAAATATTGTAACAACACAAATAACATGTAAATCCTATGACCACATACTCATGACTAGACTAGGGTGTTTCCCCACTTAATTGTAGATAATGATGACAACCAATTTCCCAAAAAGATAGGAGTTGGCATTTTTCGAGTTTAGCAACAGTTGATTTTTTTTGGTTTACGGATCTAGCTATTGAGTTTTTTGTATTTTGATTTGGACAATGATATATGGCTATATGTAATTCCATAGAGGCAATAGATCATATTGACGAGTTGATGCGAATCCAGAAGAGAAGAATAGCTATATGTTGTTGCAAATAATATTGTAATCTCCATCTTTGAATAACAAGAATACTGATACACTTTCTTTGTGGATGTTTCCCTCTCGAGTGTTTTACCACGTTATGTCTATGTGTTCATTATTCTTTGTTTATTTTGTTTGATCTCTGTATTTTTTAAGCTTCCATTATAACAAGTGGTATCATAGCTGAGTTACTGGAGATCGAGGCGAAGCAGTGAACCAGAGTCCAAGATTGAATTTGTTGCTTGAGAAAATGGCCAAGGGTGTGAATTTTGAGGTGGAAAACTTCAATATGAAGATCAATTTTGAGTTACGTAAACTTAAGATGAAAGATATGCTTGTGCAAAAAGGGCTGCAGAAAGCCTTGTTGGGTAAGTAAAAAAAGGCTAGCGGACATGTCGAATGAAGACAAGGAGGATATGGATTTGAAATCCCTTAGTACCATTCAGTTGTGTTTAGCAGATAATGTCTTGTTTAACATTGTTGAAGAAGATTCGACAACAGGATTATTCAATAAATTGGAAAGGTTGTATATGACCAAGTCCCTAACAAACACAATCTTTCTTAAGAGGAATCTATATACCCTAATAATGACTGATGGTTTGAAGATCTATGATCATTTGATTACCTTCAATGATCTGTACTGTCATTTAACTGATGTGGATGTGAATCTTGATGATGAAGAGAAGATAGTATCCTTGTTGTGTACACTGCCTGAGTCATGGGATCATGTTATTACCTCTATGCCATATAGTAATCCAAAATCCTTTGATTATGACCCTATTGTTGGACCCTTGTTATTAGAAGAGAAACAAAGGAAGAATCATCAATAAACTTATTCATCAACAAAAGGGGATGGATATAAGGAGTATTCTTCCCAAGATCATTCCATAAAGGGAGAAAACATAGTAGAAGCAAGTCCAAAAATGGTTGATGAGGTACTGTCTATTTCCAATGTCCACCAACATCAAAATAATTCTCTATTTCATTTTGGTGCCTTTCACCATATTTGTCTTCACAGAAGCTAGTTTTCATCATATCAATCAATTGATGAAGGGGTTGTTTATATGGGAAATGATATTTCCTGTAAAATTATCGAAATCAGAAGCGTAAAAATCAAGATGTATGATGGAAATGTGAAAACATTAGCTAGGGTGAGGCATGTTCCTAAAATAAGAAAGAATCGTATATCTATGTGAGTTTTGGATGCTTTCAATTACAAGTTTGCAGTTAAAGGTGGATTTATGAAGGTGTCTAAGGGAATCTTAGTGGTCATGAAAGTAATAAGGATGGAGAACTTATACAAACTAGAAGGGAGTTCTAAGGTAAGTCACGTAGTGGTTCTGTCTAAAGGTGTAAGAGCCCATGCTTGTCTATGGAACCATCTCTTACGACATATGAGTGAGAAGGGACTTAAGCTACTTATGGATTGTAAGTTACTCCCTAGTATAAAATTTTAAAGCAGGAAAGAATTGTGTGTTTGGTAAACAAGATAGGAAAATTTTTAAAGTAGGAATGCATGTTAGCAAGTGTATCATAGATTACATTAACTTTGATATTTGGGATCCATCCCATATAGTTTCCTATGGAGGATCATCATACTTTGTGACATTTATAAATGATTATCCCATGAAGGTTTGGATCTATTTATTAAAGAGAAGAGCTGATGTGTTTAATGTATTTAAGCAGGTTAGGGATTTGGTTGAAAACATCACAAGTAGGACAATCAAGTGCTTACGGATTGACCATGGAGGCAATTTCACATCTAAGGAGTTTGAGAATTATTGCAAGGAATTTTGGATCCATAGGCATAAAACCATGATCTATTCTCTACAACGAAACGGTGTTGTTGAACACATGAACATGACTCTTCTAGAGAGAGGAAGGTGTATGCTCATTAATGACAAGTGGCAGCAGGAATTGTGGGAAGAGGTAGTTCTTACAACATTCTATCTGGTAAGTAGATCACCATCAACTGCAATAGATTGTAAGATTCCAGAACAGTAATGGACAAATATTCAGTGTTCTAAGTTGGATCTAGAATCAAAGAAGTATGTTTTTTTTGGATATGGTGATGCTGTTAAGGGATACATATTGTGGGATCCTAGTACCCATCAAATCATCAGTCACAGAGATGTTACATCTAATGAAATGTCACTCATGAAGTTAGATTTGGAAGATGGTGAAATGAAACATGCAAAATAACCATAGATTCAAAAAACTCAGCTGCAAACTTAGTCATCTATAAGAGAGGAGGATCATGACTTTTTTCATGAAGATGCTCTCGAAGAAGAAAATATAGAGATAGAAAATTTCAAAGAAATTGAGGAATTGTCACAACCTTGTTTCTGAAAGTCTACACAGGTCATAAATTTTCCTAAAAGGTATGATGATTTTTGTTAAATATGTTTCTTTGATTACTAATGATTGAGAAACTAGTTGTTATTAGGAATCAATATAGGTATCTGAAAGTGCTGAGTGGAAATTAGCAATGAAAGACGAAATGGATGCCTTGGAAAAGAATAAAACATGGGACCTAGTGGAACTTCCAAAGGACATAAAAATTGTTGGTTTCAAGTCGGTATACAAGCTAAAGAAAGGTGTTGATGACACAGTTTGAAAACACAAAAAAATACTTGAATAAAAAGAGTACTCTTAGAAGGAAGGTATTGATTTCCATGAAATTTTTTCATTAATCATTTAAGATTGTTTATGTTCAATTAGTGTTAGCACTGGTTGCTTTACTTGATCTTGAGTTAAAGCAGTTAGATGTTAAAAATTACATTGAGATTTGGATGAGGACATTTATATGGAAAAACCAAAAGGGTTTGATCAAAATCAGAAAGGAAGATTGGTATGCAAGCTCGTAAAATTCATTTTATGGCCCAAAGCATTCCCCTAGGAAGTGGTACAAGAAGTTTGATTCGTTCATGGTAAGCCAAAATTTTACCATGAGTGAGTATGATCATTGTGTTTACTTTAAAAGGTTGAAAAATGGAACGTTCATTATCTTGGTGTTATGTGTTGATGATATGCTCATTACAAGCAAGAGCATGGTTTAGATTAAAAGGTCAAAGGCTTAGTTGGATAGGACGTTCGATATGAAGGACCTACGAAAAGTAAAACTAATCTTAGGAATGGAGATACACAGAGACAAAAAAATTGTAAGATGTGGTTATCAAAAGAGAAGTATGCATAGAAAAACTTCAAAGATTTGGTATGGATAAAGTGAAATCAGCTAACATCCATTTGTCTTCTCATTATAATCTTTCTTCGGGTTTGTGTCCTAGTAATGCTCAAGAAAAGTAGTATATTTATCGTGTACCATATGCTAATGTAGTATGAAGTATGAAGTATTTGATGATATGTACTAGACCAGACATTTCACATGTGGTTGGTGTTGTCACTAAATACATTGAAAATACAAGAAAATAGCATTGGGCAACAGTGAAATACATGCTTAGGTACCTTAGAGGTACAAGAAATTATTGTATCATCTTTAACCATTGAAGTGATGAAGTTTTTGGTTATATTGATTCATATTTTGTAGGTGACTTGGACATTAGTAGATCCATTTCCGGTTATATATTTACTTTGGTAGGTGGTCCTATAAGTTGGATTTCAAACCTAAAAGAGATTGTTTCTATATCCACTACATAGAAAGAATATGTATCTACCTCACATTTTTTCGAAGAGGCAATCTAATTGAAAATTTTGCTTGGTGAGTTTGGAAGGATACAGAATAAGGTAAAATTTTCCTGTGACATTCAAAGTGCTATTTATTTGGCTAAAAATCCAGCTTATCATAGTAGAACAAAACAAATTTATGTGAAGTACCATTTTGCAAGACATGTTATTGATGAAGATGGAGTACTTCTTGAAAAGGTCCACACTCAAAAGAATTGTGCATACATGTTCACAAAACTAGTCACATTAGAGAAGCTACGGTGGTGCATAGATTCTCTTGGCTTCCAAAAGAGGTGTTGAAAGAGAAAGAGAAAAGTATCAGCTAAATTGTTGTCAATGCAAAGATTGTAGATAATGATGACAACCAATTTCCCAAAATATAGGTGTTGGCATTTTTTGAGTTTAGCAATAGTTGATTTTTTCCTAGTTTATGGATTTAGCATTATCTAGTTTTTTTGTATTTTAATTTTTTGTTGCTTTAAGGTAACAAAAATTAGAATGGACAATGGTATATGGCTATGTGTAAGTCCGTAGAGGCAATAGATGATATTGAATAGTTGACGTGAGTTCAGAAGATAAGAATATTTACATGTTTCCACAAAGAATATTGTAATCTCCATATTTGAATAACAAGAATACCGATACACTTGCTTTGTGGATGTTTCCCTCTCGAGTGTTTTACCAAGTTAAATCTATGTGTTCATTATTATGTGTTTGTCATTATTCTATGCATTTGTATATTGTTTAAGCTTGCACTATAACATTAATAACTTAACTAAGCTTATGGAGGGGATGATCATATGTTTGGATGCTAGCTTACTTATCACATATGTTAATAGATACGACGTTATTGCAAGTGCATCAAGCATTAACGTTGTGGTTGAGTAAGAGGGGATATGTAGATATATCCTCCTAGCATCTCGTCCTTAATATATGTTGGTCAACACTTTAAAACATGAACCTCATATGAATCTCATGCAACTCAACCATGGATTCTTGGTTTACAAATCCTTCCCATTAGCTAGTTGTATTATTAAATAAGTTGAAGGATTTCTTTCCATGAGGTAAGGTTTGAAAAAACCTTGTACCTCTTTCCTTGTCCATCAAGCCAATAACTATGTGCCATTTGTCTTATATGCAAATTTTGACTCTTCCAAAAGTAAAACGACATGTGCATCATTGTCATTGGCATCTTGGTGATGGCTTGTTCCTCCACTCTGAATTCAACCATCATTGTATCCATGGCATTAACATATCTTTGTATTCGACTCTTGCAAAATATGATGCATTAACAGATGGAAATATTTGTTTCATAGTTATCCCCAATGGCCTTCTAGAGAAAGATACGAGGACCAAATTTTCCATATTGGCTTCTCTCATGGAGAAAACAATGGATTCCCTACTTCTTAAACTAGTCAATGAGATTAATGAAATCGAAGAAAATAAGGTCACCTACTTGACAGTAGATGTTAGATCTCTAGGAAACTACTCTAGGTTGTATCTCGAGGATTCTTGGTAACTTGAATGTTTCTTCAATGGTTTACTAAATGGATCAAGTCAGATGACCTACAAGACCTCACTCACTCAAGACATGCATAAAAATAAATCAAATAGATAATGATTCTAACTATCAATGTTCAGAGGGTTGATAATAAGGTGAATAAATGGAGAACTCACTATGCTAGTAGAGTCATATATAAAGCAATCACATATGAATGGCTAATCATAAAAAGGAAAAATACTTGCAATTCAACTCATCAACACATATATAGGATGACATCTATCTGGTATTAGATAAAAAGAACAAACCTAAATCAGACATTCAAGCACAAGTACAAAACAAAAAAGATATGGAACCTAAACATATAATGGCAAAAGAGCTTATATTAAATGATGAATAACATGAGAAGCTTGATAACAATAAGGGTCTAAAAATCTTTGAAGTTAAACCTTTGCTTCAACATTAGTCCTAAGCTTTATAGCCTTTACAAAATTTATTTCAGATCCTGAAAAGTTGGATTTGATTTACTAAAAATAGATAACATAACTGTTTTTGCAAAAATTAGGTCAAAAACCCTAACATAAGTGCTAGTATGTCTAACTCTAATAATTTTTCACTCCTTGAACTCTTTAATAACTATAGTGATCACTGAAGTAGAACTAGGTCCTATTATCTGACAGATAAGTCATGGTTTGTCAAAAGTAGGTAGGGTTTGTGACCGTTTTCACCTCGCTAGCACCTTCAAAACTGGAATAGACCCAATCTACGGGTGCCTTTAATTAATCTTCAACTTTATAACTCATCCCTGAGGTTTCTGGATCAATCAAAATTTGTTCTGTGTGGAATCATGTCTTCTTGCACTATTATGTCCTTTTGGTGGCTAAAAAAACAAAATTCTAGGTCTGTAAGCTGTCGAAAGCTTTGCTTTCGATGGCTAATGAACAACTGATGCGTTCACCTAAGCCACTGAAAGATCCATTTCTACAAAATTTAATTAGTCTTTTAATCAACCTTTTACAGCTTCACTTCTGACCTTCTGGTACTTCTTCAACCTGCATAGGGTTTGGAATAAAAATAGCATCATGGGCTACCTCCGGATCTTGAAGGCTTATTGGTACCTCTGCTAGGGTTTCCAGCGCAAGGTGTGTTTTAGGGTTTAGGGTTTGAATTTTTCTTCTGCAACCTCAGTAGTCTGATCATCCTGTAGAGCTTGGAGTTTTCCTTCATTAATCTCATATTTATTTTTTGGTAGCAGGATATACATCCCTTTCATCTCCTATAGAGAATTATACAATTCTGCATTCCTCTTGGTTAACCTACCATTTGTTCTTTTGATTTCCCTCTCCAAGACTTCTAGCTCATACACCTGCCTCAGTAGTTGATTGGTTTTTTGGGATCTAGGATGATCTTAGAACTCTTCAACATTTGCAGCAAATATTCATAGACTGGTAGATGAGATCAAAAGTGCCACCTAGAGGACTGACAAGTCATCTTTTGCCTCAAAATTTTTGCCAAACTACTGAAAATTGGGGCTCAGACATGGATTTGGTTTTCCAAATCTATGACACCTATGTATAAAATGAAAAAGGTTTTTGTATTTTGGTTTGTTGTGAGAAAATGACTCTCTCAGTTCTTTTAAATTCATTTTTATTTTCCCAAGATCTGTATTTCAAAAACATGTGTCAAATAGGGAAATTATGAGATCCGAAAATTAGGGCTCAGAGATGGATTCGATTCTCGCAATATGAGACACCTATAGGAAAATGGAGAGAGGTTATTTTTCTTTGACATGTTGGGAACAAAAATATCTGATATTTTTTCAAAATGATTCTCTATTCGCTCAGAACCATCGTTTTAAAATGATTTCTTTTCATATTAAAAACGCCAATTTCAGTGGCTTGGAGCGCCTTGAAATTTTGGTCTTAGTTGCCGAAAGTTCGCTTTTGGTGGCTTAGAGACTGTTTTGAAACAACGCTTAGTGATGGAAAGCTGTTTTTTTAGTTTTTTGAAATAAATACTAACTCCAAAGTTTCTTTAAAAACATTTACAAGTTAGAACTCATTAAAATGAGCCTGAAAAAATTAATTTATTTGAGGAGATAACGGCATGTTTCTTTGCATCATGGGAATTAGATGTTGCTTAGCAATGCAATATAAAATGCAAGAGCTTCTTTTTGGCATTTTCTACCTACATCATTATTCATCATAAGTTTTCTCTTGTTTTGGATGAAACCATACCTTTAGATGGTTTGTTAAAATGTTTCATGCATTTCTATTTTCTGTTGTATGTATAGTTGTGTATGCATGGCATAATTTTTAATGTTACAGGAATTCCAAAGGAGCACAAGATGATCAGATATCTTTCCTCTGTGTCGGTCCTCTTTATTGCACATCTTCCATGGTTTATTAGGATTGAAGAAGATTAGTGGTCCCATTTTCAGTTCTTTCTTCGAAGTGTGGGAATATTTAAGAAGGTTTAATGGATTCTTTGCACTTATTTCAATGAGCTTGAAGGGTTGATAATGAATACACTCCCCAAAAAAGTAGGAATTTGTCCAGTTGGACCTTTAATATCTATAGCTTCAACTAATGGATCAGATCATTTACTGAATCCCATGCGCTTCTGGAAAAAAAAGCACAAATTCTTGCAGTGGTTAGATGAGAAATATCGATGGTCTGTGATATATCCTAGAGGAAACATAGAGACCTTTTCTGTGGGTTGTGCATCCGGATCTTATTGACATTAGTCCATGCAATGCACCAATTCTTCCATGTGGATATCAAAGCGAATCAGAAATTGAGGTTGCGTAATATCATGGGCTCCAAAACTAGTCGTTCTATCACATCCCTTTGTGGTTTTTTCCATCACCCATTGTGGTTGGAATTCGACTATGGAGAGCATAGAAGTTCAAGAGAGACCATTCTCTATTGGCATTTTGCTGCATATCAATTCCTTAGCTGTTGTTATGTAGTCCATGTATGGAAGTTTGGGTTTCCTCTCATCAATTCTAGTGTTGGATCATATGTGAATTTTGTAGAGAAACAATATTTTATAGATACTAACAACTTAAATATTATTGGAAAGGTGCAATAATACACCGACAGGTTTTCCTTGGAGGGTGAAATGGAGGAAAAGGATTTCACTATTATGGAAATTAATCTTAGTATTTATGGAAATGCACATTGATTTGTTATTGTTTCTATAGAATTACTCCTCTAAATGAAAAATAAGTTAAGAATAATTGTTTTATCCTTCTCGATATCTAGTCAATTAAGAAGGTTGAAACATATGTACCTAAGAGACCCACCACCTTTCAATTGAATAAGGTAAGTTCATGTGTTAGGTAGAATGCCACTATTACCAAGGAGACCACCAACAAACATCCCTTATATCTTCAGGGAGTGCAATGCCATATTGCATACATAAATTTCCAACTTGCAATTTTTTTCAAATAATGGCCACTAAGATCACTCAAGCATACCATTCATGTATAGAGAGATGACATTGTAAATACCAAAATTTGAGCTACATCACTGAGGATGGAGGACATGACAAATTTTTTGCGGGCATTACAGTTCGCGAAATTGGATGATGACTATAAGGTTATTTATGCCAAGCATACACATGGCAGAGAGGCTACAAACATGATTAGGATATTAGGCTTTGAGATGAGTTGGATGTGATGTTGTCATTGGTGAAGTTGGTGAAGCTGAGGATCTATGAGATTGAGGTTGAGAGGCCTTTTGTGGGGCAATGCATCCAAATATGGTTTGAGGATGATAGTTAAGGATTGGTTTGCGAAATGCAACATTGATGAAGGGTACGCTGAAGAAATTATTTCAAAAACATTTGCAAACATGTATCATTCGGTGTGTTCGATTGATTTTATTCTAGATATTTTTTATCTCCTCAACCAAAATAGTGGAAAATACTTGCCCCCATTTAAGTGCTTGGAAACAAAAAAAGAAAATGATGTGGATAAGATGCTTATGCAGTTGGTATCAAGAGAGGAAGCACATATTTCACTAATGGAACTCATGAAATGACACATTGAGGACCTGGAACAAATATATGCTTTGGTAGTTTAGTTAAAGAAATGAAACCCTATAAGGGTAAAATTAAAATTGAAAATCCTCAATGCATTAGGATTGTATGGGAGATACGTTTGAGTGAGTTTAAATCCCTTAGGAAAGTTTTTCAATCGATATTTCTTCATGCAACTTCATGTGGCTTAAATTTTAAATGGCCATTCATGAAGTGTGTGTATTCTCATGGAAATTGATGAACATTAATGGATAAAGATCACAAGAATATTTGTATTTCCTCACATGTTAGGCTTGAGCATAGAGACTTTGATAATGAAGAAGAGAAGGATGTGAATGTCTTTCTACAACACCAGAACATCAAGATATTCCTGTAAAGTGAAAAATTGTGTTCATGTCTTAAGGTTAGTAACAACTAATAATTGATTGGACAAACGTCTACTTAACAATATAATGGAAAGAGGAGAACATGCTAGATGCATTAAGTTCAATAATAAAGAAATGAAAATTTAAGTGTATGCTAAAATCATAAAACATGAATGCATTTGCATTTATCAAACAAAATATTTAGAAGAAAGCTACGGGTTGGTAAAATAACAACCCAGATAGTGTTAACCATTCACTCTACTCCATGCCATTCATTTTACTAAAAGGGAAATAATATTTAGTGTTTTTCACTTGGCTAATTTGGAATCTATCCATATTCCAATATCGAGTTCGGAGATTGCAAGATGTATTGATGAACAACCTAGATATTCCTTTTGAGTTATTCTTATGGTTCTTTGGGGATCCCTCAGAAGGCCCATAAAGCTATGCTCATACCCAATGTTAGGATCAAATCTACAAGTGAACCAATTTATTTTTTTCTAAAGGGCTAATGCACAATCATGGACTCCTTTAAAGAAACTTTAGATGCCACATAATACTGGAAAAACTTGGAACCTCTGACTTTAGGTGAGAATTAGGGGTACTTCCCTAATGTAATTGAATATGAAGGAAAAAGACAAAAGATAGGTAATTCAATAAGCTTTCATAATATTTAACATTTATGCAGAAAGAATGTGTGTAAATGATTATAAAATTAGTTTCCATGAATTTGGGTTTTCAAAATTTCAGCACATCATAACATATATGTTTGTGCGGGTGCAACAATATATGAGGTAAATGATGTCAATTTTGGATAAAATATTGCAGACATGTAAAGGACATATGGGCCTAGTGCAACACTATTTATTCATAATTTTTCTTAATTTTTTATTATTATTAATTATTGAAGTCAGAAAAGCTCGAAATGAAAACGTTCTATGTGGGTGCAACACTTTAGAAGCAAAAATTAATTGAATATTTGATTTATATATATGATATTGTAGAGATTGTGCTCTTCTAGTGCAGCATATTGTTTTCTTGGCAAATGGTGAAGGAAATCAAAAGTTATATAAAAAACAATCGATGTATCTATTTTTGAAAACTAACGTGTGTCATTTAGAAAAATAATAATAAATCATTAAACCATAAATTTGAAGGAAAAAATTACATATTTAGAATCGTAAGATCATACGCTACAATATTTTAAATTTTCATAAAAAAATATTATGATTGTCAAAGAAACACACACCATCAAAACTGAGCATGTTGATAGAATTTTAAAAGACGGGCAATAAACCTGGTTTATTTGTCCTAGCCAATAGGTTCGGTAGTTCAAAGCTAATTCTAAACATAACTCCAAACCTTATTCCCACTGATTTTTTAAATTTTAAAAACATGCATATGCGTTATACCTTATTCATATCGCATATGCGCTATATCGCATATGTGGTTCATATTGCATATGTGTTTTTTTATTAACTAGCAAGGTACAAGAGTAAAAAAAAGTAAATACCAAGTGGATAGTCTTTGGGAGGAACCCCATATAAAATGAAAAGATGATGGTAATTATTGGCCCCTCCAAAGCGGTTTAGTGTGGGTAAAGGATGCCGCTTAGCCTAAAATTTCTGAATGGTTGTGGATAATGGGGTCAGATAATTTGAGGTTCAAGGTGCTTGTCCATGTTAGTTTTGTACCTAGGGAAGTGTTAGCCTAAGTGATTTTAGCCTTAGTCACTTAGTGAAGGGAAATAAAGTTTCTCTTGCATTAAATGACTTAAGTGGAGCATTTAATTTGACTTTAGAGAGTAAAGTCAATGTTTGATACATTTAAGTGGGTGAGTGAAATTAATATTTATGAGAAATACAATGTGAGCATTTAATATCATCCACCGATCTAATCTAATATCCACCATTAGATTAGATGAACCCTAGGGTTCTCTCAAAAAGGCAAGGGAAGGTCATTTTCCTCACTTTTGTAGGTTGAAGTGAAGGAGAGAGATGAGAGAGAAAGTTTCCATTTTTATGAGAAAGAGAAAAATATTTGCAGCACACAAATCGAGGGAAAGAACAACAACAAAAAGGGCATGGAAATCGAGGAGAGGACAACAGCATTTATTGCTGGTCCGTACAATCTGTACGGTACGGTTTTCGAGGCATATTTTTGGGCACAATTTTTGAGAAAAAAAGTTATGGGCACAAATTTCGAAGTATGTACGATATATTCCATATAGTTCGTACAATGAAATGAAAATCGAGGCATAAAATAAGAAAAAAACAGAGTTTGATTTTTTCTGTTTGGCGTAGAAAATGAGGCAGAAATTTTCTCTTTCGGGTTTAGATAAGTTGGTCTGAAAATTTGTAAGTTTTGTTGTAAATTTCTTGATAATAAAATATCTCTCTTTCTGACCGGTTTTTTCAGGGCCATTGGCCGAAAATTATTGTGTTTTGTGTGTTGAATGGCATGCTGATATTTATTTTATGTCAGTGAAAAAGAGTAGTTACAACGATGTTTTAAATTCTAAAAATTTACTGTTTATTTCCAGTATGTTAAATTTCTGAGAATGTCATAAACAATGTTAAATTTGACTTATAAACCAGTGGCTGAAAACTAGTGAAAAATCTACATGGTATCAGAGTTGAGTTGGGAAGAAAACTAAATCTTAGTAGTGAAATAGTAATTTCCAGAATTCAGAGAAAACTTTTGTGACAGTAGTACATTTTGTTGAAACTTGTTCTTTGGGAAAAATGACTTTCATTGGGTTGAGAAGTGAAGACAAAATGGATGGGGCAAGAAATTTTGTCTCATGGAAGGCCAGGATAGTCCTTTTGTTGACAGAGAATGAGTTGTGGGATGAGGAAGTTAACAACACTACTTCTCACCCCATTTCCATTCCAAGTGCTACCACTGATGAAGTAGCACATGTAACCTTTGTGAAGAAGGGAATTAAAGCCATGAGTATTATTTTGGATGCTGTTAAAGATCATGTTATTCCTCACATTTCCAGGAAGGATCATGCACATGAGATGTGGAGTGATTTGACTAGGTTGTTTCAGAGTACTAATGAAAATGGGAAGATGGTGCTTAGAGAGAAGGTGAAGAACATCAAGATGGCCAAAGGTGAGATTTGCATGACTTATCTTACTAGGATTTCTCAAGTGAGAGATGAGCTTGTAGCTATCGGGGTGGCAATTACTGGTCCCGAGTTAGTGCGAACAACCCTGAATGGGGTGACTGCACCTTGGGTTGTGTTTGTTCAGGGGTTGGTGGGTAGAGAGAACTTGCCATCTTGGGATAGAGTATGTGATGACTTTGTTCGGGAGGAGAATTGTAGGGGTTTCTTGTAGTGGAGTGGTTCGAATAGTAGGCGAGATGAAGAGGATGTGGCATTCCCTACGAAGGGGAAGAAGAAGAGCAAGAAGGGTCCCAAGAAGCAGCAGGATGGGTAGAAGAAGGATATGAGAACTATGAAGTGCTTTGTATGTCACAAGATGGAACACTATGCTTCTATGTGTCCGAAAAAGAAGAAGAAGAAGCAGCAGTAGACAACTGCTTTAGCTAAGATCGATGATTTTGCAACATGATTTTAGAGTGATTTTTCACTATGCACTGGGCATATTGAGAGAGAGAGAGAGCATCCATTCTCACCAGTGTGGATGTTAACAGACATAAGGACTTTTCTTGTGTGACAGACCATTCTTACAGTGCATCTACTTCTAGCACTTGGTACATAGATAGCCACAGGGACTTCACTTAGTGAACCTCTCGCATAGCATGTGCAATCGTGGGATATTAAAGAATACCCTTAATTTCCAGAGATATTGACCCAAACTATTTTTGTTAAAACCCCCTCCCAATACTTAAAACCTCCTCCCCACCCCTTTTTATACCTCAATCCTTATAAACCACCCTACCCACCCCCACCACAAACCCCTCATCCCCCCCAATACCTGCAATATATTGGTTCAATTTTTGATAATTTTAAAACCCACAATATGAACTAATGTGATAGGATATTGGTCAACAAGTGAATCCCCCGTGTAGATAGCAGAGCCTTGAGTCATGTGATAGGTGCTCATGAGATGTTCTCCAAGATTTTACAGACATATACAAATGTGGAGGTTGTGTTGGGAGATGACTCAATAGTCAGTGCAGTTGGACGTGGGACCATTACATTTTAGAGGGAGTCCATGAGTCCCATGGTATTGCACAATGTACTGTATGTATCTGGGCTAGAGAAGAACCTAGTGTCAGTTTCCATGATCGAGGATCAGGGTCTTGGGGTGTCTTTCATAGATGGACACATGCATATGGTTCCCAATACTGCAGGACCATATGCATCAGTTTCCATTGGAGTGAGATGTGGGAAACTATATAGGCTCTTGTTTCAGCTGCAACATGATTTAGCACATAGCAGAAATAGTGAGTTGTGTGAGCTTTGGCATAGGAGTATGGCTCACTTGTATCATCCATCCTTGAGGTTGTTGAGACACATGGTTATAGGAATACCAGAGTTTAGCATGAGGTAGAGTGATGTTTGCAGGGGGTGTGCTTTGGGAAAGTACACCAAGACTGCTTTTCCAAGCAGTGATAGTAGGTCAGCAGATGCCCTTGACTTGATACATTCAGAATTATGTGGACCTATGTCTTTTGTGTCCTTGATAGGATACAAGTATTATTTGACATTCATTGATGACCATTCTAGGAAGACCTAGATCTACTTTCTGAAGAGAAAAAAGTCTGATGAAGTCTTGCAGAGGTTCCAAGACTTCAAATCTCTTGTGGAGAACCAAAAAGGGAGGAATATATGAATCTTGATATCAGATAATGGGGATGAGAAAAACTCCAAGGAGTTTGATGGATTTTGTGTTATATTTTTAACATTAAGCTAGCATTATATTAGGATCTTTTAACTGAGAGAATAACAAGGACAACAATCAAACACAAGAGGAAATGAACACACTGTTTTTCCTCAAGGAAACCATAAATGGAGAAAACCCTGCAAATTCCTTAGAGATAGAATCAACACCAAAAGTAAAACCCCAAAACAGTAAGATGATCTCCTGACAGCAGTAATATCTTTCTTCCTAGCCCCGGTGTCTTCTTCTTCCTCATCTATGCGCTACAACTAAGTGTGAGTGAGTGTGTGATAAATAGAGAGGATATCTCTCTATTTATACTAATTGCTGACTTGACTAAACCCTACTAGGGTTGACTTCTCTAGGAGAGTATAATAACCTTAGTTCCCTGGAACTGCGGGGACTTTAACCCTTGATCAATAGGAGGGTTACCCACAATGAATTGACATGACTTGTTTACATTATAGAACCTCATGATAGGAACGTTGGGGCATGACATGACTCAAGTAAATTATAAACACATCTTGGAATAAACATCGGGGCATAATACATAATATTTATAAGTGAATACATTTAGAAGTTACAATTACATCAACACTCCCTCTTAACTAATAAGTTATTCTCTCAACACAATTTATCAGCACAAGTCTTCTTCTATGTATCATCTGGATCATCATCGAGTCCTCATCATCTTCAAGTTATCTTCATCTTTAGATCTGAATCATCACTGGATCTGGATCATCACTAGAATATCATCACTGGATCTAGATCATCATTGGAATATCATCATTGGATCTGGATCATCACTGGATCTGGATCATCACTAGAATATCATCACTGGATCTAGATCATCGCTCGATTTGGATCATCACTGGAGCATCATCTATGGATCTGGATCATCACTCGATCTAGATCATCACTACTAGATCATCATTACTGGATCATAATCACAGGTGCTATCTCATGATTATTCTCGTCACAAAAAGTTCTACAAAGCTAGCCCTTTTTCATGCTGGGTGTAGGTCTAGCCTCCATGTAGGTCTTCTTCAGTGCTTATATCTGACACTAAGTAAGAATGGCCCACCCATCACTTACATTTAACCATGAGAGGAACACATCTAACACCATGTCAGAAAGGCATGCCCAACACTCACATCTGACCATGTGGGAACACATCCCACAACTCTGTCAGAATGGCCCAGTACTCACATCCGATCATGCGGGAACACATCCCACAACCCTATCGGAAAGGCTCAATATGTATATCTATCCATGCAGGAACACATATTGAAACCATGCTAGAAAGGGCTATGCACTTACATCTAGCCATGCAGGAACACATCCTACAACCTTGATAGAAAGGCTGCACTTACATCCAACCATGCAAGAACACATCCTGCAACCTTGCTGGAAGGAATTTGCACTTACATCCAACCATGCAGGAACAAATCCTACAAACTTGCTGGAAAGGCTCTGCACTTACATCCAACCATGTAGGAACACATCTTGCAACAATGCTAAAAGGGATCTGCACTTACATCCAACCATGCGGGAACACATCCTACAACCTTACTGGAAAGGCTCTACACTTACGTCCAACCATGCAGGAACACATCTTGCAACCTTGATGGAAGGGCTTTGCACTTTCATCCAACCATGCAGTAACACATCCTACAACCTTGCTGGAAGGGCTCTCAACCCCAGGTTGAGGGTTCCTAGCAACTGACTAGGTGCCTCCATTCTCCAAGAGAATGGCATCAACCCTTATATCTAATCAAGTGGGAACAAATCCCTCAATCACATCAAATTGGCCATGCACTCATACCTAATCATGTGGGAACACATCCCACAGTCATATCAGAATGGACCTCAGTCCTAGACTGAATATTCCTGGTAACTGACTAGGAACCTCCATTCCAAGAATGACAATAGTTCTTATATCTGATTATGTAGGAACCAATCCTATAGTCATATCAGAATGGATTAGCACTCATATCTGATATGGAAGGAACCAATCCTCTCACCATGATAGAATGGCTCAGCTCTTACATCTAACCATGGAAGGAACCAATCCTCTCACCATGTCAGAATGGCTCACGGACTCATCACTTCCCCTTGGAAGGAACCTCGATATGGAGCACACCAAGCTTCTCCCTAAATTAATCAAACTTCACTCTGGCTAATGTCTTCATCAACACATTAGCTATCTGTTAGTTCATCGCAACATATTGGAGCTTCACTGCTCCCATCTGCACCATATCCCTGATATAGTGATACTTGATCTCGATATTCTTCAAATTGTCATGGAACACCGGGTTCTGCGACAACTTCACACAACTCTGGTTGTCACAATATATACATGAAGCATCCAATTGGAGATCAAATAAGTCAGACAGTAGCTTCCTTAGCCATACTAACTCACAACTAGTTGAACAAGCTGCTAAATAATCTTCTTCAGCTATACTCAGTGCCACATGGGACCGCTTCTTGCTAAACCAAGAGATCACATCTGATCCCATAATGAAGCAACACCCTGAAGTGATATTCCTATTGATGGAACTACCTGCCCAATTTGAATCAACATAACCCTCCAGGTTAATCTTTTGATTCACCTCATACTTTAGCCCATAATCAAATGTGCCCCTCAGGTACCTCAGAATATTCTTTGTAGCAATCAAGTGAACATGTCTTGGATCTGTTAGGAACTAGCTCAAGGTGTTCACAACAAATATCTGGTCTCATGTTCGTCAAAAACATCAAGGACCCAATCATCTGATGATACATCGTAGCATCAACCACTTCTGCTGAAGTGGTTGAAGCATCACTCAATAGCTTCAAGTTCGATGCCATAGGTGTGGTCATGTCCTTGCAGTCCATCATCCCAAACCTCTTCAGGATCTCTACTGTATACTTCCCTTGTCCAAGGGATATTCCATCCGCATTTTGCCATACCTCCATCCCTAGAAAATAATGCATCATACCCAAGTCCTTCATTTCAAATTCGGCAGAAAGCTTTCACTTCGTATTAGAAATCAACCCATCCATACCTGTTACAAACAGATCATCTACATATAGTAGGAGCATCACTGGGTTGCCATCTTCAACCTTGTAGTAAAGGTTGGAATCTGCTTTACTCTTGGTAAAGCCTAAACTGGATAGAAAGTTGTCAATTCTTCCATACCATGTCCTGGGTTCATGTTTCAAATCGTACAAGTCTTTCTTTAATCTACATACATGAGACTCCCTGTCATGTGTCTCAAAACCGAGTGGCTTCTCCACATACACTTCTTCTTCTACTAAACCATTCATGAAAGTAGTCTTGAAATCCATCTGGTGTATCTTCCATTTCATCACTGTAGCCAGAGAAAGTACTGATATGATGGAAGTGTATCTGGCTATAGGTGCAAAATTTTCTTCATAGTCTATTCCTTCTTTCTGGGAGAAACCATGAGCAACAAATATTGCTTTATATTTTTCAATGTGACCATCTGTAGCATGCTTGATCTTGTAGATCCATTTGGAATTTACAGCTGAATTCCCTTCTGGTCTTGGGACAACATCCGAAAAATCATTCTTCATGATCGATTGATACTCTTCGATCATAGCATCCTTCCATTCTTTCCATTCTACCACTTCATAATTGTAAGGTTCTTTATCTATGAAATCACATAATAATGGTACATACCCGAAGTAGGATCTGGTCCTCTTTCTTTCTCTGTGATTCTCTTTTGGGGCCCCATATCTTTCTGCAGGTTTCCTCTTATGAGGATTCTTCTCCTGAGGTGGATCTATAGGTTCTTGTGGTTCTTCAAATTCTCTATCTTGTTCTTGAGTTTCTTCGTTCATGGTTGTATCATGAATTCTGGGTGCTTTTGATTCTTCAGGTTCTTCAGTAGGTCTCTTTCTAGATTTGTTGTAAGCTGACTCTTCATCAAATGTCACATCCCTGCTAATGTTGATATTCTTGAATCCTAGGAAGTATATTCTGTAAGCCTTTGAGCTTTCAGAGTATCCCACAAATATACCCTTCTTTCCTGAAGGATTTAATTTAGTCCTCTTTTCTTTTGGAATGTGTATGTACACTAGATAACCGAATATTCTAAGATGGCTAACTTCTGGTTTCTTGCTGGAAAATGCTTCTTCAAGTGTCTTGTTCTCGAGTACTCTTTGTGGAGTACGATTTTATACATACACCACTGTTCTGGCAGCTTCTTCCCACATATGCATAGGAAGATCATGATAGTTTTATTCTTCCTTTCCATAATCCCATTCTGTTGTGGATTATATGGAGTGGACAACTCCCTCTTAATCTTTGAGTCTTTGCATAACTCTTTGAATTAATTTGATGTGAATTCTCCACCATTATCTGATTGAAAGGTATTGATCTTATTTTCAGTGTGGTTATCAATCAAGGCTTTGAATTCTTTGAACTTGCTGAATACTTCATCTTTGTTCTTCATGAAGTAAATCCATGTCTTCCTAGAAACATCATCAATAAAATAAAAATAGTATACATACCCGCTTAGTGAACTTGATGACATTGGACCGCATACATCGTAGTGGATGCTTTCCAAGATTCCTTTCGCTTTGCTCTCGCTACTTGGAACTGTCTTCTTTGTGTTCTTTCCTTTCGCACATCCTTTGCAGACTCCGTCATCTTTTGCTTGAATTTCTGGAAGACCTTCAATGACTTTTCTTGCAAGTGGTAGTGCTCTATAATGCACATGTGCAAGTCTTCTATGCCAAAGTTCATTTGTATCTACTGTGTCATGGACCAAGGCTTGTTTTGGATGGCCCTTCAATTTGTATAGACCTCCTTCTTGTTCCCCAATCACTACTGCATCATTAATAGTCTTTCCCTTTGGCCACATGATGACTTGGCAATCTATAAATGCAACTCTCATTCCTTTTGCATCTAATGCAGATATGGAGAGGAGGTTCTTCTTTAGTCCAGGTATAAACAATACTTCCTTCATTGCCATAAACTTTCCAGAGTCTAGATTATAGGAGGATTACCCACTACCTTTTATTGGATACTGGTAGTCATATGTGAGCTTCACCTTGTGAGGTGATTCATGTTCTAATAGTTTCACAAAGGATTCCTTGAATCCTATCATATTCTTGGAAGCCCCACTGTCTATAAGCCAATCATTTCTTCCATGAGTAATGTTTCACATCAGAGAGGAAATCAAAACATATTCTTCATCACTTGAAGAATATTCACTTTCATATATCATTCTCTTTATGGAAGGTTCATCATCCTTTGTAGCATGAGCATGATGTCTTCTCTTGTTTCCCTTCTTCTTATGGGATTTAATCTTGTTTCTAGGACAATATTTGGAAAAGTGTCCTCTTTCATCACATGTATAGCATCTTAATTTAGATAAGTCTTTTCTAATGTTATCTTTCTAGTGAAAGGTCTTACCTCTGAAGTGATGAGAGTTTCTTCTGCTTTTCTTGGAGTGAACTGTGAGAGATTGATCTTCACTTCCCATATTCTCTTCTCGAGCTGCTATCCGACCTTCTTATTGAGAGCATTCTTCCCATAGTCTGTTGAACTTGACTAATTTCTTTCTGGCACAGATTCCTTGAATAAAGGAGTCCCATGATCTAGGGACACCATTCAAGGTGGTCATTACAATCTTTTCATTTTCCACTTCTTCATCTACTTCTTCTAGCTATTCCTTGATCTGAGAGACCCTTGTAAAGTAAGACTGGATGGTTTCTGCATTCTGGATCTTTACATTCTTTAGTTGGTTTCTCAAAGTCATCTTCTGGTTTATGTTCTTCCCTTCAAACAATTTTTTTAGGGGATCAAACATAGCTTTAGGTGTCTTTAGGGAGGACACCTATGGTATGAGGTGGTCCTTGATTGAATCAACAATAATCCTCTTTTCCATAACCAACTTCTTCTTGTGTAAGGACTTAGCCTCATCTCCCTTTGGAACTGGAACCTCCTCACTGATATAGGAGTCCAACTCATTTTCTTCCAGGACCAAGGAGATCCTATACTTCCATACTCGGAAGTTATCATCTCCCTCAAGATTTTAATCAAGCTTGGTATGATGAGACATCTTAACTGAGAACCTCAAATGGAAATGCAAAATATTTAGATCTTACCAGGTCAAGATGTCGGATCTGGATTTGGAGCTGAAATTCTACTATGCTTGTTCAAGAGAAGATTAGGGTTTTGATTTTTCAGAGTTCTATCCAACCAAATTCTTTGATCTGGATATCTAAACTTCAATTTTGAGGAGGAGATCAATCCAGGCTTCGACACACTAAAAAATACCACTTCTGTGGAAAGCCTTAATTTTTGGTAGCAGTGTCGGATCCAAAACTAAAAAACCTCAGAATTGGATTCTGCTTCAACAGAAATATGTGCCCTATGGAGGAGAGTTAATCCAACCTTCTTTTGCTGAAAATATATGGAGAGAGATCCACAAAGTAGGAATCCCTAGTTTCCATAGTTGCACAGTGTCTTCTTCTTAGGTTATCTCTGATACCATGTTATATTTTTAACATTAAGCTAGCATTATATTAGTATCTTTAATTGAGAGAATAAAAAGCATAGCAATCAATCACACGAGACAATGAACAAAGTGTTTTTCTTCGGGGAAACCATAAATGGAGAAAACCATGCAACTTCCTCAGAGATAGAATCAACACCAAAAGTAAAACCCCAAAATAGTAAGATGACCTCCCGACAATAGTAACCTCTTTCTTCCTAGACCCAGTGTCTTCTTCTTCCTCAACTATGCGCTACAACTGAGAGTGAGTGTGTTGATGTATATGCAACTTCGGAATGTATTCTTCTATGTATTTCATGTATTGTAACCCGATGTTTATTCCGGGATGTTTTCTATTATGTATTTGAGTCATGTGGTCATACCCCGATGTTCCAATTGGGAGGATTAATAATGTAAACAAGTCATATCAAGTCATTAGGTAAGTCCCCACAGTTTTGGGGCACTTGAGTTATTATACACTAATTAAGGTGTAGGCTCGAGTAGTAATTATTAGGTCGAGCCTACGTGTGAAATGGAAATTCAAGTGAACAGACTAATATAAATAGAGAGTGTGAGTCTCTCTATTTATCACTTGTGACATACATCACTTGCTCTCTCAAGTGTGGCGCACCTTTGGAGAAGGAAATACTTTGGCTTGAAAGAAGACAGAAGGCTACTGCTATTTTTGGGAGATATCTTACTGTTTTGGTGTTGATTCTATCTTAGAGGAAGTTGCGGGGTTTTCTCCTTTATGGTTTCCCTGAGGAAAACTCTTTGTGTCTCTTGTCTCTTGTGATGTGCTCATGTTTTATTGTTGTACTTGTTATTCTCTCAGTGAAAAGATCCTAAGATCATAATGCTAGCTTAATTGTGATGAAAAACTAACATGGTATCAGAGCTAACCTGAGAAGAAGACATTGTGCAGCTACAGGAACTAGGGCTTCCTATTTTGTGGATCTTCCTCCACAAATTTTCAGCAAAAGTATGCTAGGATGACTCTCCATTGAAGGGTGCATCTTTCTGTCGATGCGGAATTCAATTTCAAGCATTTTCAGTTTCGATGTGGAAATTAGGGCTTTCTACAAAAGAGGAATTTTTGAGTGATACCAGCATAGGATTTTTCTCCTTATCAAAACAGAATTTTAGAGACCTGGATCAAGAAATTTGGTTGGGTGAAACTCCGAGAAAGTCAAACCCTAGTTTGACCCTGAGCTAGGAGAAACCCTAAATACTAAAACTGCTAAGTTTTGGTACAGTCACTAGATTCTGAGATTGGCGAAGTATCAGAAGCTAAAACTTGCAGGGGCCAAAGATAAAATCCTGATGAACACTTTATCCAAACATAAGACTCAGATTCGCTGTACTCCAGGAGATATGATCTCTCCAATTTAGGGTTCCAGCCTCTTCCAGAATTCATCCCTGAACAAGACACCTGGGGAGAATTACAATATCTTGGGCTACAGAGGTCCAAATGGAATTCCTGAAGATGTTCCAGAAAGGGCACGGTATTTAATCTCTGTGGGCTGAATATCAAACTCAAAAGATGAACCACTGACACGTGTCATGCCATACAACTTCACTATTATGAACAGTCCTGTAACAGGTCACCTTGGGAAAAAGATCATAAATCCCAAATGGTGAAACCAATTCTGATGAAACCTACAGTGTTGGATCAAGACCGGTGAGGTTACCTCAGTGAGAAATTTACAACATATAGGATCAGTAATTTCGGAAATATCACAGAAACAGTAACAGGCATTTCTGCAGAAGAAATCAGAAAATTAGGGCTTCCTGTTCCGGGAGCTTCCCTCCACCGTTTTCAGAAAAGGAGTACATTGGACAGCTCCATTTGAAGAGATATATCTGTTTGTCCAATCAGATCTGAAAGTTTCCAAGTTTTGAAAATTAAGGTTTCTGCGACAAACCCTAGATTAGCAAACTCTGGGACAAGGACGGACACCTCAAATCGGTAAGATCTAATCCTTTGCTATTTCCATTTGAGGTTCTCATTTCAATATGATATATCACATCAGCTTGGTGAAAAGCTTGGGGAAGTTGAAAACTTCCAAGCCTGGAAGTATTTGATCTCTCTGAAGAAACTGGATTGGACACCTACCTGAGTATAGAGGTTCCAGTTTCAGAGGGAGACGAGGTTAGAAGCCTTTCACAAGAAGGACTTGGTCAAGGCAAAAGAAGACATCATGCTCATGCTACAGAGGATGATGAACCATCCAAAAGAGATCCAGACATGAAGGTGAAGATTCTTCAAGCGAGGATGAATATGTTCTGATATCATCTCTCACAGGTAACATTATTCATGGAAGTGATGATTGGCTTATAGACAGTGGGGCTTCCAAACATATGACGGGATTCAAGGAAATCCTTTGTAAGACTGTCAGAACATGAATCACCTCACAAGGTGAAACTAGGAGATGACTACCAATATCCAATAACAGGTAGTGGGGAATCTTCATACAAGCTACACTCTGGTAAGTCTCTAACAATGAAAGAAGTATTGTTTGTTCCAGGACTGAAGAAGAACCTTCTATCCATTTCAGAATTGGATGCAAAAGGAATGCGGGTGGCATTCATAGATGGTCAAGTCATCATATGGCCAAAAGGAAAGACTATCGATGATACGGTAGTGATTGGAAAACAAGAAGGAGGCTTGTACAAATTGAAGGGCCATCCAGAACAAGCCTTGATCCATGACACAGTAGATCCAAATGATCTTTGGCATAGAAGGCTTGCACATGTGCATTACAGAGCACTACCTATTGCAAGCAAAGCTGTTGAAGGTCTTCCATAATTTCAAGCTATTTTAAGGGAAGAACAAAAATCATAATTTGACCTAAAGAAACCAGCTGAAGAATGTGAAGATCTAGAATGCAAATACCATGCAGTCATAAGAGTCTCTCAAATCAAGAACAACTGAAAGAAGAAGTGAAGAATGTAGAAATGGTGATGGCCACCTTGAATGGCCTCCCAGGATCGTGGAATTCATTCATTCAAGGAATGTGTTCCAGAAGGAAGTGATTAATTTTAGCAAACTTTGGGAAGAAGAAGAAGCTCTACCCATAAGAAGAGAAGATAAGACAAGAGAATTTGAATATCCGACTCTCACCATCCAAAGAAGATCCCTCAAGCAATGAGGAATATGAAGAAATCAAATCTTGAAGAACCTCTTATCCAACTCAACATTTGGATAAGAAACGATGCGATTATGAATGAAGAAGACGATGAAGCTGAAAGCTCAAGAAGGAGTCTACCCTCGAAACAAATAAAGATAAGTATTCAATTGTCATTTCATGATATTCTTCTGTTATGCATTTGTTTATATTCAGTTATTGTATTATGCATGATAGGATGTTTGCATTAATGACAGTATACTACTAATATGCATGTGATGGGTAAGTAGCTCATGGGGCTATACAAATTCTCCATTGCTACTTATCTAGAATGAAACCTCTTTGCTGACATATTGGATTAGTGCACAATCTCAATGTTGTCCTAGTAGAGATGGAAGGCATCTAGAAAGTTTCAATGAGATATGGATGAATGTTGTATTGGCTAAAGTAGTTGCATGATCATATATTTATGCATAAGTGTTTGCTAGTATAAATATTCCTTATGAAATGTTTCTAACCATACAATTGCATTTGACTTGTAGGAAATATCACATACATAATCACCTACAAGCAAAGAAGAATGAATACTTGTTCCGAAGAGCAAGTGATGACATTTCAAAATGAAGAATATTATGATGAGTGCAATGACATCATTGATGCAGAACCTTCCAGCCACCAAGAAGAAAGGGAAGACCAGTTCAAGAAGAATGATGTCAGGGCATAGTATCAAGACCTGAAGAGAAGTTCATAGTTCCATCATGCAGTAGATGGAAACATCGTGGGATACAAAGCAAGATTTGTAGCATGAGGCTTCTCACAAAAGAAGGCCTAGACTACGAAGAGACATTTGCAACCAGTAAGAGTTGAAACACATACATGATGAGATTAATGAAAATCTTAACCTTTGCTACAAGGTTGATAGAGGATGACAAGCTCTCAGATGGATGCAAGATGAACTTTTGAAGAAGTTCAAGATAGAGGATCTTAGTATCCAATGATCCTAGATGGATACTACTTGTCACTCCAGTACAGAATGTTTCAGTGCATAGAGTATGGAAGATAGAGGGAGTATGATGCTCCGCTTCAGAGGGAGTGATTGCAGAAGATCCTGAGGTTCGACATGGTACGACAGGATGGGCAGATTACTGATGATTCTAGGCTTTGTTGAGAGTAAAGTGGATTCCAACCTTTGATCCAAGGTTGAAGGTGGAAGACCAGTGATGCTCCTGTTATGTGTCGATGCACTATTGTTCTAGGTATGAAGGTGTGGCAGAGTATAGATGGGATCTTCCTTGGACAAGGGAAGTATGCAGTAGAGATCCTGAAGAGCTTCGGGATGATGGACTGCAAAGCTATGGCTACACCTATGGCATCAAACATGAAGCTATTAAGTGATGCTTCATCAGAGACGGTTGATGCTACGATGTATCATCAGATGATTGGGTCCTTGATGTACCGTAGACCAAATATTTTCTTTGCTGTGAACACATTGAGACATGTTCACCTGATGGTTGCAAAGCACGCAGTGGGTACAGTTGATTATGGACTCAAGTATGATGCGAATCAGAAGATTAACCTGGAGGGTTATGTTGATTCAGATTGGGTAGGTAGTGCCATCGACAGGAAGAGTACTTCAGGATGTTGCTTTAGTTTGGGATCAGGTGTGATCTCTTGGTTTAGCAGGAAGCAATCCTATGTGGCACTGAGTACAGCTGAAGCTGAGTATGTCGCAGCTTGTTCAGCTAGTTGTGAGGCAATATGGCTGCGGAAGCTATTGTCTGATATATATTTGATCTCCAGTTGGATGCTACTTGTATACACTATGACAACCAGAGTTGCGTGAAGTTGTGAGAAAATCCAGTGTTCCATGATAGGTTGTTCCATGATAGGTCGAAGCATATAGAGATCAAATATCACTATATTAGGGATATGGTGCAGAGAGGAGCATTGAAGCTCCTGTATGTTGCGACAGAGGAACAGATAGTTGATGTATTGATGAAGCCATTGGATAGGCTGAAGTTCGAGTAATTCAGAGAGAGACTTGGTGTTCTCCAGATCGAGGCTTCCTCCCAGAGACAGTGATGAGACCCATAGCCATTCTGACATGGTGAGAGGATTGGTTCCTTCCATGGTCAGATGTAAGGGCTAAGCCTTTCCGTCATGGTGAGAGGATTGGTTCCTTCCATGACTGATATGAGTGCTGAGATCTATAGCCATTCTGATGAGCAGGTCAGATATAAGGGCTAAACCATTCTATTCATGGCTAAAGGATTAAGTTCCTTCCATGTCAGATGTGAGTGGTGGCCATTTTGACGAGCAAGTCAGATATAAGTGCAGTGCCATTCCGACATGGTGAGAGGATTGGTTCCTTCCATGGTCAGATGTAAGGGCAGTGACATGGTGAGAGGATTGGTTTCTTCCATGGGCAGGATGCCACATCCAACATGAAAAAGGGCTGGCTCTGTGATGCCACATCTGGTATGAAAAAGGACCAGCTCTGTGATGCCTCATCTAGTATGAAAAAGGACTAGCTCTGGGAAGACTCATCTAGTTTGAAAAAGGACTAGCTCTGAAGTGGATGCCTCATCTAGTATGAAAAAGGACTAGCTCTGGGAAGAATCATCTAGTTTAAAAAAGGACTAGCTCTGAAGTGGATGCCACATCTGGTATGAAAAAGGACCAGCTATGTGATGCCTCATCTAGTATGAAAAAGGACTAGCTCTGGGAAGACTCATCTAGTTTGAAAAAGGACTAGCTCTGAAGTGGATGCCACATCTGGTATGAAAAAGGACCAGCTATGTGATGCCTCATCTAGTATGAAAAAGGACTAGCTCTGGGAAGACTCATCTAGTTTGAAAAAGGGCTAGCTCTGAAGTGGATGCCTCATCTAGTATGAAAAAGGACTAGCTCTGGGAAGACTCATCTAGTTTGAAAAAGGACTAGCTCTGAAGTGGATGCCACATCTCGTATGAAAAAGGACTAGCTCTGTGATGCCTCATCTAGTATGAAAAAGGACTAGCTCTGAGATGGTACATCCAGTATGAAAAAGGATTGGCTCTGTAAAGACTTCCGATGACGAGTAGAATCATGAGATAACACCAGTGTTGATCCAGATCAAGTGATGATCCAGATCCAGTAATGATGATCCAGCAGTAAAGATCCAGATCGAGTGATGATCCAGATCTATCCCAGTGATGATGATCCAAATCGAGAGATGATCTAGATCGAGAGATGATCCAGATCCAGATGACTTGAAGATGAAGATGACTTGAAGACGAAGATGACTTGAAGACGAAGATGACTTGAAGATGACTCAAAGATGAAGATGATCCAGTTGATACAGAGAAGAAGACCAGTGCTGAAAATTGTGTTGAAAGAATACCTTCCTAGTTAAGAGGGAGTGTTGATGTATATGTAACTTCGGAATATATTCTTCTATGTATTTCATGTATTGTAACCCAATGTTTATTCTGGGATGTTTTCTATTATGTATTTGAGTCATGTGTTCATACCCCAATGTTCCGATTGGGAGGATTAATAATGTAAACAAGTCATATCAAGTCATTAGGTAAGTCCCCACAGTTTTGGGGCACTTGAGTTCTTATACACTAATTAAGGTGTAGGCTCGAGTAGTAATTATTAGGTCGAGCCTATGTGTGAAATGGAAATTCAAGTGAACAGACTAATATAAATAGAGAGTGTGAGTCTCTCTATTTATCACTTGTGACATACATCACTTGCTCTCTCAAGTGTGGTGCACCTTTGGAGAAGGAAATACTTTGGCTTGACAGAAGACAGAAGGCTACTGCTATTTTGGGATATCTCTTACTGTTTTGGTGTTGATTCTATCTTAGAGGAAGTTGCAGGGTTTTCTCCTTTATGGTTTCCCCGAGGAAAACTCTTTGTGTCTCTTGTCTCTTGTGATGTGCTCATGTTTTATTGCTGTACTTGTTATTCTCTCAGTGAAAAGATCCTAATATCATAATGCTAGCTTAATTGTGATAAAAAACTAACAGAGTGAGTGTGTGATACTATAGAGATGCTAGCTCTCTATTTATATTAATTCTCGACTTGACTAAACCCTACTAGGGCCGACTTCTCTAGGAGAGTCTAATAATGCTAGTGCCCCGAAACTGTGGGGACTTTAACCCTTGATCAATAGGAGGGTTAACCACAATGACTTGACATGACTTATTTACATTATAGAACCTCCCGATAGGAACATCTGGGCATGACATGACTCAAGTACATTATAGACACATCTCGGAATAAACATTGGGGTACAATACATAAGATATAAAAGTGAATACATTCCAAAGTTACAATTACATCAACATTTTGCATACAGGAGGGGATCAAGAGACAGTTGACAGTTTTGTATACTCCAAAGTAGAGTGCAATAGCAGAGAGGAAGAATAGTTCCATTGTTGTAACATCCCAAGCTATGCTACATGACCAATCACTTTTTTTCTTTCTCTGGGATGAGGCTTGCAGCACCGCTGTATATCTTCAGAAAAGGAGTCCCCATCATGCAGTGGGGAACATGACACATGACGAGTGTTTTTCAGGAAAGAATCGTGAAGTTGGCCATTTTTGGATATTTGGTAGTTGGACTTACTCTCATGTCCCTTCAGAGAAGAGGACAAAGTTGAATCCCACCATAGAGAAGGGCATCTTTGTGGGTTATGATGAGACTATGAAGGATTTCCATATTTACCTTCCCTCTAAGAGGAAAGTGGTAGTGTGAAGGGATGTGAAGTTTGATGAGGAGAGGGCCTTCAGGAATTCAAGAGAGTCAGAGCAGGGAGAGCAGCAGGTCCCTACACCTCAGGTTGTTTCATATGTTCCATATATGCAACAGTCAGGATCACAGGTTTTTGGGGTTACAGGACTGCAAAGTGTTGGCATAGGTTCAGTGGTTCGGCTAGCAGGGTCTTCGGAGATAGGTGATGGGTCTACTATTACAGGTACACCTTACAGGGGAATGGGATCAGGATTACAGGGTACACCTTGTGTTGGTATAGTAGTGACTAGGGTTTCTAGTTCTGGTAGTTCTTCATATGAGAAAATGCCAGTTTGGGAGAAATATTTAGGGGAGAAGAAGCCTAAGTGGCTTCAGGATACCATGAAGTAAGCATAGGATTTTGGGACACCCAGGGAGGAGGTGAGAGCCATCAAGATGCCTAACAAATTTCCCATGTTTTCGGTGTCTAGTGCATGAGATTATGATCCTTCTACTTTTGAGGAGGCCTCCCAGCATTTACTATGGAGAGATGCCATGATGGATTAGTACCATTCCATCATGAAGAATGATGTATGGGATATTGTTATGAGACCCAAGGGGAATTCGACGATGTCTTCTCATTGGCTTTACAAGATGAAGCATGTGGCAGATGGGAATGTGGAGAAGTACACAGCTAGGTTTGTAGCATGGGGGTTTTCACAGTTTGAGGGCATTGATTATGATGATAATTTTTTGTCAGTTGCTCAATATACTTATATAAGGGGCTTGATCTCAATTGTAGTAGAAATGGGTTGGAAGATCTAGTAGATTGGTGTGAAGAATGCATTTCTCAATGGGATCATACAGAAGGATATTTACATTGAGCAGCCTTAGGGATTTGAGATACATGAGAGAGAGTCTATTGTTTGCAGGTTGAAGAAGGCCCTATATGGGATGAAGCAAGCTCCAAGATCCTGGAACTCAAGGATTGATTCTTACTTGCAGAGCATGGGGTTTCAAAAGAGTGATGCAGATCCGAATCTCTACTTCATCATGGTTGGAGATGATCCTCTTGTTATTCTGCTATATGTTAATGACTTGTTTATCAAAGGGAGAGAGATTCCCATTGCAACTTGCAAGAAGGATCTTGCGACAGAGTATGATATGACTAATATTGGGTTGATGCATTATTTCTTGGGATTGGAGGTTTGGCAGGAGCCTGGACATATTTTCTTGGGGTAGGGAAAGTATGCGGTTGATATTTTGAGGAGATTCAGGATGGAGGATTGTAGGCGTATGTCAACACTTATGATCACCAAATGGAAGAAGCTTCATGCTTCTGGGGGAGAGTTGGTGGATCCTACCTTATATCGTCAGCTTATTGGGTCACTGATGTATCTGGTCAACACTCGACAAGATTTTTGTTTTGTACTGAACACTCTCAGCCAGTTCATGGTTGAGCCTAGGAGTGTGCATTGGGTCACTTCCAAACATGTGTTGCACTATCTTTCAGGGACAATGGATTTTGGTTTGTACTACAGGAGGTCAGAGGGGATCATATTGGTTGGCTATACAGACTCATATTGGGCAGGTAGTGTGGTAGACCGAAAGACCACTTTCGGATGTTGTTTCAGTTTGGGCTTGCCAGTAGTGTCATGGTTTAGTTGAAAGCAGAAGTTCATTGCATTCAGTACTATAGAGGCCAAGTATATGGCATCCAGTTTGGCCAGCTGCGAGGCCTTATGGCTTCGCATGTTGCTGGTGAATCTATTTGGTCAGGAGCTTAGGCCTATAGTGATTTAGTGTGAGAATTAGAGTTGCATCTGGCTCTCTAAGAATGCATTTTTCCATCACAGCTCAAAGAACATCGAGATCAGATATCATTTCATCCCAGACTATGTTCAGAGAGGGGAAATTATGCTTCAGTACATTTCCAATGATGAGAAGGTAGAGATATTCTGATGAAGTCTTTGGGGAGGAGCAAGTTTGTCTTCTTCAAGGACAAGTTGGGAGTGGTGCAGAACACCTTCCTCGATAAGAGGGAGTGTTAGTTTTTTAGTATGGAAGTGTTCGCCTTAGTTACTTTATCCTTATTCACTTAGTTAATGGAAATAAAGTGACCCTTGCATTAAATGACTTAAGTGGAGCATTTAATTTGACTTTAGAGAGTAAAGTCACTTTTTGATAAATTTAATTGGGTGAGTGAAATTCATATTTATGAGAAATAATGTGACATTTAATCTCATCCACTGATCTAATCTAATATCCACCGTTAGATTAGATGAACCCTAGGGTTCTCTCAAAAAGGAAATGGAATGTCATTTTCCTCACTTTTGCAGATTGAAGTGAAGGAGAGAGATGAGAGAGAAAGTTTCCATTTTTTTGAGAAAGAGAATAATATTTGCAACATGCAAATTGAGGGAAATAATAGTAGCAGAAAGGGAATGGAAATCAAGGAGAGGACAACAACATTTATTGCTGGTCTGTATAATCCGTACGCTATGGTTTTCGAGGAACCAAGCATGATTTTCGAGAAAAAAAAATATTGGGCATGGATTTCGAGGTCCGTATAGTATAGTCCATACATTCATTCCATAAAATGGCACATAAATCGATGCAAACAATAGGAAAACATATGAGTTTGCTTTTTTCTTTTTAGCGTTGAAAACGAGGAAAAACGTTTCTCTTCTGGGTTGAGATAAGTTGGTCTAAAAATTTATGATTTTTGGTGTAAATTTACTGATAATAAAATCTCTCTCTCTCTTTGACTGGTTTTCCCCTTGTGGGTTTTTCCAGGGCCATTGGCCAAAAATTATTGTGTTCTGTGTGTTGAATGGCGTGCTAATATTCATTTTCTGTTAGTGAAAAAGAGTAATTATAACATTGTTTTAAAGTCTGAAAATTTACTATTTATTTCCAGTATGTTAAATTTCTTAGAATGTCATAAATAGTTTTAAATGTTACTTATAAACCAGTGGCAAAAAAATAGTGAAAAATCTACAGTCCATGTGTTATAGCAGATTTCACCACTCTAGGTGAATCACACTTTGTATGGCCTTCCCCTGTCCCGCTGCAGACTCTTTAGACCCCATGGACCATCTTTTGTCCTTTGATGTTTCCTTGATCATCCCTAAAACCATATGAAAAATGATATACACGGATTTTAACCCGATAACTGGGTACATACCCGGGTTTGACCCTTATAACCGCGTACATCGGGATGTGTGCATAATCCAAATCCTTTTGGAGTTTTCCTTGACATGGATCCGACTCATTCGACTCCTGGCCTTCCATATGCCTTGAGATCGCTCGGATTTGACCTTTCATTATCCCTTTGAAAACTATATAAGGAACCCCTTGGTACATTGAAGGCATATAGAGAGCATTGAGAGCAAAGAAACTATAGTCCATTATTGCTGGAACTTATACTTGAGTCTGCATCACTTTGTCCCTTGGAGCACTTTTGTGTTCTTCCCAATCTTGCCTTTTACTAGTGAGCTTGCTATCGAGAGACGGAGGATTGAAATGGTGGAGGCCCAAGTGGGGGATTCAGTTTCTCTGGTTCACAGACGTGCCGTCAGAGGTTGTATCTATCTTGTAATATCTAATTTATATTAATAGAAATATCTTTTCCTGTCCAATGATGTGTATTTGATTGAATATTGTATCCATGGGAATATGTCAAATGCTTTTACATTATTGATTATATATGCTAGAATAGATTTAACACCATGATATATAGTATGCTTGTATTGTTTACTTGTTGTTTAGGAAGTATTATATCAATTCAAGCTGAAGATTGGAAAGCTCAACGGGGATCTACTTCAACCGTCCGGAATAAGGTACGAGGTCTGATCCTTTAATGTTAGACATTTTATTATTATTGCATATTGGGAAATATTGACTTCTGGAGTCAAGCTGTATGTTGTGGTACCCCAAGCCATAGGAATTTCTCTCCGTAACAGAATTGGAGACTCCGCTGGGGAGTTCCTAGTAGTTGTCCTTTGGGGGTGATTTTCTCGGCATTCAATGCATTCGAATTGCTCTTTCTCTCTTGTTTCTGTGTTGGGTCTGGGGGCATGTATGCTTGATAGATTTTGATTGGTGTGAAGTATGTCTCATCCTTCCTGTTTGCCTTGTTTTATGCACCTTTTCTTCTTGTACGCGGGTTTTTTTATTTACAGTCGCGTATACACGTGGTTTCCGCTGTGATTTCCGCGTATACACGCAGGTTTACCGTGAATAGTCACATATACCCTGGATTTTTCCTTTTTGTGGAAGATAATTGGTTGTTGGGTGAATGCTGTTAGTTGCTGAGTCTCCTTTGGCACTGCCTGAGTCTGTTTTGACCCCTGTTTCTGACCAAAAACAATTTTTTTAGCCTAATTTTTTTTAGGAAAGTTCTTGTCATGGCATTTTTTATTTTTTGTTTGAGATTAGTGCATTAGAGTTCTTTTACCTTAGCGCTTTGATTGGATGCTGTTTATGTGTGCTTGCAGAGTCTGAGGGTGGTAGAATCATTCTTTTGCTTTTTGTATCTCTTTTATTTTCAAAAAATCCAAAAACATTTGCTTATCATCATGCATTGCATTTTGCACTTTGCATTGTACTTGCACTAGATCTAGATTTGCTTTGAGTACTAGTTACGACTTCATATAGGAAATATTTGCATTTATCATTTGAAGAAGAATTGTGCATTTCACGTAGTAGCATACCTTGTTTACATGGACACAATGCATTTGCATTGATTGTTACGGTGTGCATTTTACTTCATGTTGTGTCATAACACCACTAGTTTCATGACCATATCTTATTTTTGAGTAATAAAGCCAACTAAAATCAACGCTAAATTAAAATGAATAACACTCTTTCCTTTTCTAGGGTGCACCAACAAGCTTAGGTTTTAGGATCCTGGAATAGTTCATTGTAAGTTAATTCTCCAAGATCACTAAACAACAACATCTAGGTGTCTGTCCAGGGAGTGTGTGAAATCCTTGGTATAACCATTGTTCTCAGGATCCTCCTCTCAAACGGGAGTTAAGCACGAGGCAGTGTGAGCAGTTGTTGATTGGGATGACCCCTAGTCATAACTGAGTATCACCGAAGATATTTCTAGGGTTGTATTCGTATCTGGGGGCTCTTTCGAGAGTTTCAGGCTTTGCTACCCTGCCCATACGGTCAATCCTTCCTGCGACTGTCCACCTGAGCTTTGATTATATTGAGGTGACCTTAGTGACCTTACCTAGGATATCGAGGGGGTACTTGTAGAGGCTATTCTGCAGGTGTCCCGACTAGGTTGGGGTCGGAGAGCACAGTCGCTTTACGCATTGAAGCTGAGGGCCACAATAATTGGTTACGTACCTCCTCTTGTTGTGTGTGGGAGTCTCAGGCCTCTCCTAGGTGAGACATACCTGCTTCATTTGAGAGCTCACTTATCCTTCCCTTGTTTGTTTGCATTTGGATTTAGATTTTATTAGTGATTACTCTGTGCACGCTATTTAGCCTATGGTTTACGTAAATAGAGAGTCTTTGCTATTTTTTGAGTCATTGTGGATTCGAGTGCGGTTTTGCGTTGTTCTCGTCGATTAATAGGTCTTCCGCCTTCTTCTTCTCCTCCTCCTTTGGTAGAGAGACCTAGACAGTCCAGGCGGACTATGTCACACACTGACTCACACACCATGGAGGACCATTTAGAGAGTATTCCTGAACCACCTCCTCCCATTCATATTGACGACAGGGAACTTACTCCTACATACGATCCTTCACCTGATCTAGCTGATTTCGGTCCTATGATTTCCCAAATAGGATCCTTGCATGATAGACCTACTCACTCTAGGGCTGATTCCCCATTGACACATTACCGATATGGAATGCCAGAAGATGCTAAGACTCGCTTTGAACCTTCCAGCACTAGCTATGGTAGTTATGCTACGTCTAGTTTTCCTATGCACGATTTGGCATTTCATGTCGAATCCGACTTCAAACCTAGCACTATGCCTAGGGGCAATCCCATTCCTTACCTTGCGGAGAGGTTTGGGAGTACTAGTCACATTGCACCTTCCATCCTAGTGGTGGAAGCTACATCTTATCTCCCTCCTAGGTCCAGGGTTAGCGATCCGATTAGGATACCAGACCCGAGATGAGTGACGATAGGCGGTAGTACATATCTTATTACTTAGATTCCTTCATCCTCGGTTCCAAGTTCTTCAAATGTACATCCTCCACCTTATTCACATGGTCCTTCGAGCTGCTATATGGCTACGAGTCAGGTTCATACAGCGGTTACTAGGCCGATTGTGTCTCAAGTTTACATACTGCCCGTTGCTTCGGGAGGCTATGTTCACACTTCTAGTGGTCACCTTGTTACTTCTGGGACATATATACCTAATTCTGGTATGTATGTTCCCCCTTCCGAAGCTTATCTTCCTACCTACGGAGTGTCCCATGGGACATCACATGCGATGACCTATGGACCTTATTATGGGACGCAGTATGGACATGTTTCTTCACCTTACAGAGGCAGGTATCAACAACCTGCTTACTCTCCTAATTATGGCTTCGTAGCCCCTACTAGTCAAGGTCCACCTTACTATGGTACTTCCATCCCACCCTATATGGTTCAGACAGGAAAAGGACACCATGGCCAAGGCCATGGTGGTGCTCAACCCTATGTGAACTAGGGAGCGGTCCATCGACCTCATCATCCTAGGATCCCTTTCCTCGTGACACTTAACCTTCCTGACTTATCGAGACTTACGAACAATCCTGTGGCTCGCGACCCGGCTTGGCCGGTTGTCCCTACCAAGCTTTCTTCGGAAATACCTAAGTTCGAAGGAAAACCAGGAGAGGATCCGAGTGAACACGTTACTATGTTTCACCTTTGGTGCTCTTTGAATTCATTACATCAGGACTCAGTCCATTTACGACTATTTCAACGCACCCTTACAGGGCCTACTGTGAAATGGTATATAGAGTTGCCAAAGGGAGCCTTCACTTTGTTCGATGATCTTGCGATGAATTTTCTTAATCACTTCCAACTACCAGTGCGTTATGACGTTGGTACTGAACTCTTGTCGACATTTCGGCAAGGTAAAGCCACCCATATTTCTGATCATATTCAAGAGTGGCGTAGACGGAAGATATTAATTAAAGCCTTTATACCGCCGGAGTTCCTTCTCGAGTGGTTCCTCAAGTCTTTATTGCCATATATAGAGAAGGATGTTTCCACATCCGAAGTGTAGAATGAGGAACAAGCGATATTTAGGGCATAGGAACTGGACTTGATCTATGCTCAGTTCGGTTTGTTGTATGAGATTATTCCCAATGCTCCTCGTTCCAATTTTGATCCCAAGGTCAAACCTGGACCACATGCCGATGGCATTGTGGGTTGTGCAAGTGTGAAACCTATGGATTCGATTGCAAAACAAGTTAGTCAATTGTCGCTCAACCAATATGCATCGGGACAAGCTATGGCTTTGTCTCAATCTGCCCAAATGGTGAATGTACTTTCTGTGCAATCGTCGGACCAGAAGGGTAACCAGCAGCCAAGAAGGAATAGAAGAAAGGGTAAGAATAATAATTGAAAGGGTGTGAATAAGAATGAGAATGCTACCAATAATGACAAGAACGGTAAAAATGCTGGGGGGGACAAGCAAGTGAAATGTAATGTTAAATTCCCTTGCAAGCTATTAAAGGATAATCACCTCACTTACTTGTGCCCTCAGATTGATGAAGCTTTGAGATACTTAGCACAAGGCCCAGCTGTGATATCGAACCCTTTACCGCATAACCAGAATATGAACTCGAAGTCCCATGACCAATCTAGTGAGAATGATCCACCAGAGTCTAGTGCTCGTGGGTGCATTAACATGGTCCATGCTACCAAGGTTGTGACTCATGCGAAAGATTATGGTTCATTACAACCCAGCCTAGGAAAATAACCCGATCCACCAAAAACCCCTTTGCGCACTGAGAAACCTGCGGATAAACCTGAGGCTGCACCTCACATTCTTAAGGGGGTAATTAAGCGTTCGGGGCATAATATAAATGCCCGATCCGCCCAAAATTATTCAGTTGTTGAGGACTTGGGCCATACTCCTTATACGATGTCTGCATTGGAAGTGCTTCAGAGTTGTCCTTCGGAAAGGAAGGCTTTGCTATCTGCTCTTAGTGTGAACGGTGATGATTCTTCCTCAGTGATCAAACTTAAAATCGCAGGACATCAGCCTTGCTTGCCCTACTATGCGTCGCTTTTGGTACATGTAGAATGTCTTAATATGATCGTCAAGCGCACCGTGATTGACGAGGGCGCTGCTGCTTCTGTGATGTCTTTGTCCTATTGGAAGGGTCTTGGTTCTCCTGAGCTGTCGAAATCAGCGACTATGTTAACTACTTTTGATGGGATATCTTTTAGGCCACATGGAATCCTTCCGTCCCTTAAGGTCCGTTTGGGGGGGGGAGACCATTGCAATAGAGGTTGAGGTGGTTGATGCGCCCCTTGACTACAATCTCTTGCTAGGTAGGAACTGGATGTATAGTATGCAAGTCGTTGCTTCTTCCTTGTTCCACGTTGTATGCTTTCCACATAACGGGAAGATTGTAACGATTGATCAAATGGCATTCAAGAATCCACTTGTTACCGCATATTTAGGAGCTTCGGTCCCGATCGTTGACCACTCTCAACCAGCAACTTGGAGTGTGGGTGTAGGCATGTATCCATCCCTCATGGGAAGCTTTAGTTGTCCTGCACTGGTCCTCATGATAGTATCTTGTTCCGATGAGGCTTCGAATTCTACGACCTTGGTGTCTTTTCACACGACTCATATGGAAGACCCTTGGATTATTCCTACACCAAGCACTTCGAGTGAGCCTGTCGAGACCAACGTGCCGCTTCCTGCAGCCATGATAGCTTATCAAGCCAATCTTAAGAGTGTTGCAAAGCCTTGTTCTTCCTATTCGCGGACGGAGGAGGAAGACCCCTATGTGCTGTCGGCATGGGCAGTATAGTATTCTCATGCCCAAGACTGCCTTGATATGGTTTTCCCTTTAGATGAAGCGACCATCGAGGCAATGTCGGGAGTTGAGCCACCATGGGAGGAACTTCATCATAGATCATATTTCCTTCCACCGCTTGACCCTTTGGAGCATGAGGATTATAGGGAGATTCTTAGTCAGAGAGTTGGTAGTCCCGTGGTTCCATTAAGATCTCCTGGTCAGATGGATGATGGAAACATGGCGAACATATCTTCCACGATTCCTATCAACATCTCTCGCAATCCTAGTACCATTGAGAATGTGTATATTGGGGCAGAATGTTCCCATGATGAGATTCTCAAGTACACCGAGCTATTCAAGGAATTCTGTGATGTTTTTGCTTGGTCTTATGATGAGATGCCAGGTATTGACCCTCGGATTGTCGAACATGAGATTAAGACTTACCCCAATGCTAAACCTATTCGACAATGTTTACATGCCGTGAATCCTAGGAAAGCACCCGCCATTAAGGCAGAGATAGAGAAGCTGTTGAAAGCCAGTTTCATCTATCCTGTTCCCTTGACGGAGTGGGTTTCAAACCCCGTCCTGGTGGATAAGAAGCAGGGAGCAATCCGAATATGCACTGATTTCCACGATTTGAATCATGCCTGTCCTAAGGATAACTTCCCCACACCATTTATATATCAGATTTTGGATGAGTGTGCGGGTAGCGAGGTGTTCTCCTTTATGGACGGATTTTCCGAGTATAATAAGATCCAGATTAAACCCAAGGACCAACACAAGACTTCATTTATTTGTCCTTGGGGAACGTTTGCATATCGAAAAATGCCGGAGCTACATTTCAGTGGGCGATGACCTTGATTTTCCACGATCTCAAGTCTATTATCGAAGTATTTTTGGATGACCTCGCTGCTCATTCTCGAATGAGAATGTGTCATCCCTATCACTTGATATTGGTATTCAAAAGATGCCACCACTATTCAGTTATATTAAATCCTCATAAGTGCATCTTTTGCGTGAAGTCAGGTCGTTTATTAGGATTCATCATTTCGAAGGAGGGTAGAAGAGTCGATCCCTTAAAGGTTGAGGCAATACTTCAGTTGTCTCCCCCGAAGAACATTCGTCATCTTCAGTGTTTGCAAGCCATGGAAAACTTCTTACAAAGATTTGTTGTCAACTTTGCCAATTTGACTAGAGGCTTCATGCATCTCTTGAAGAAGGATACTCCCTTTGAATGGGATGAGCGAGCCCAGGAGTCCTTTGATGCACTCAAGCAAGCCCTAGCAATGGCGCCGGTGATTAGTCCTTCGGATTATAGCTGTGATTTTCTATTATATGTGGCCACATCTTTAGAGACGATTGGTATGGTTTTGGTGCAAAAGGATGAGGAGCTCCAAGAGCATGTCATATACTATCTGAGCCGAAACCTTATTGATGTAGAGATTCATTATTCTCATGTCGAGAAGCTTGCTTTAGCAACCGTACATGCGGTTCAGCATTTGAGACATTATATTCTCCTTCGCCAGACCTTGTTTGTGGCCCATGTCAATCCATTTCAGTTCATCCTCACACGAAGGATGATTGGGGGAAAGTATAATAAATGGATTGTCATGCTGCAAGAATTCAATCTTGAATTCGTTTCGGCAAAGTCAAAGAAGTCGTTAATATTTGCAGAGCTTATATCAGATTTTCTGAGCGAGGCCGAGGAGTTGGTTTGTGAGGATAAATTTGTTGATGAACATATCTTCTTAATATCAACGTCTGACCTGCGGTATGGAGATATCATAGTATATCTGCAAACACAGAGGACCCCCACTCACCTCTCGTGAGATGAACGACGATGATTACGTCACGTCTCTAAGAACTACCTTATAGTGGACAATAATTTGTACTACTGTGCGGTAGATTCCATTTTATGACGTTGTTTAACTCATGACGAGGCTGAGGTTGTGCTGAATGATTTCCACGGAAGGGTGTGTGGTGGTCATTTATCTGGGCTTTCTACAGCTCAAAATATTTTGAGAGTGGGTTATTTCTGGCCGTCGATCTTTAAATATTGTGTTGATGTAGTCAAGAGGTGTCACCCTTGCCAGGTGCTCGCATGGAATATGTGCTTGAAGCCTGCCCCGTTACATCCCATTATCACCGCCGGTCCCTTCACCAAGTGGGGGCTCGATTTTATGGATTGAAACCCAGCTTTAGTTAGGGGGCACCATCATATTATAGTGGCTGTGGATTATTTCACGAAATGGGCTAAGGCAATGCCTACAGTAAAATCCAGTGGTGAGACAGCCGCTCACTTCGTATTAAACCAAATCATTACTCAGTTTGGGATTCTGAAAGAGCTTGTCACTGACCATGGCTCACACTTTCAGAACCGTATGATGGAAGAGTTGGCATCCAAGTTAGGGTATAAGCAAGAGCACTCCTCTTCTTACTACCCCCAAGCGAATGGACAGGTTGAGGCAGTGAATAAATCACTCAAATCCATTCTCCAATGAACCATCGCACAGAGAAAGACGAATTGGCATATTATGTTATACCTTTTTTTGTGGGCATATCGAATAGCGTTTAAGACTACCACTGGTTTTTCTCCATATCAGCTCGTACATGGAGTGGAGTCGATATTGCCGGTCGAATGCAAGATCCCTTCGTTGAAGCTATCTATGGAACTCTTACCAGACACTTCACCTTTAGAGGAGGGTTTGGTCCACCTTGAGCAGCTTGATGAGCAGCGTCGAGATGCCTTTGTGGCTCTAGAGGTTAATAAACGTTGCGTTAAGGTCCAGTACAATAATTCTGTCCATCCAAGAGTGTTTAGTGAAGGAGACTTGGTCCTTTTGTGGGATCAATCGAAAGAACCCTTCGGGGCAGGGAAATTTAATCCTATGTGGCGTGGTCCTTACATGGTTAAGCATGTCTTAGAGAAGGGTGCCTATGAGTTAGTCGATTACAAAGGCACAGCTTTGGTGGAGCCTAGAAATGGGTTCTATCTCAAAAAATACTATGCATGATCTTTATCCAAGGCTGTTTGTTGTATATTATTGTACAGCTTTGCATAGTTAGGTCTTTTTCTTATCATGATCGGGTTTGTGATTAGTTTCTGTTTCTTTTGGCAGATGTCAATGGAATCTTCCACCTATGTAGGATTCACGGATGGTGCAAGCCATCACACTCAACACTCAGCCTCTGCTGCTTGGGTGATTTATACTCCTATGGGTCACGTACTGTCTTCAGGAGGTGTATGTATACGACCATCTTCCAACAATGTTACTGAATATAGCGCCGTTATTGAGCTTCTACGGGATGCCATTTCACATGGTATTCTATCTCTTGAGGTATGTCTTGATTCAGAGTTAGTAGTGTCACAGCTCAATGGTTTGTACCATGTTAGATATCCGACATTATTGAGAAGGTTCTTACGTGTGAGATTGTTAGAACGACAATTTGACAGTATAACATATATACACATTCCAAGAAATGATAATCAAGTTGCTGACTCATATGCTAACTACGTGTTAGATTGGCATTTGTTTCATTCATAATAAATTAATCTCAAACATTTTACACATGTAAATAAATAAATCGATCACCATAAAACTTTTATATATATATATAAAATGTGGTAATACATAGTGTCATATACAAAAGTGGGGCTTTTAAAGCCACCATCATAATAATACATGGTCATACAAAACATATACACTCCCAGGTGTCTAATCCTGTGGAGGAGGAGTGTTGTGATCATGATACGTCACTACGGCTCTAGCTAGCCGCCAGAATAAACGCACCCATGCGCATGGCATGCCCACCACCTGTCGCTGCATGGCCTCAGGAAAATCCTCGACTTACGCCATGGGAACTCTATGAGTCAGTATCACAAAGTTGGTATGAATGCTTTGGAGCATTCGCTATGCATCCACACCTGTGATGGCATCCCCTCTTCCCCTCCGTCTATGACGTGGGAAGCCCTCTCGTCACTGTGGTCCCACATCTGCACATGAATGGTAGATGTCACTATGTGTTGTTGTGCAAAAACATGTTTTTTGATTCCACATAATCAAGAAAATACAAAAACATTAAATAACTCAAAAAATTTAAAAAGAGTGAGAGTCGAGATTCGGTACCTATCTCTCCATATGCCGATCCTAGTGGCAATGGCATGTCCAAATCCCCCTGGAAATCTATCCCTCCATAGGGGTAGTCATCTATAACAACAATCTATCATCACCACCATGGAAAGAAGTCAGCTAGATATGGGTTGGCCACCCTACCACCCCCCAGTCTACGCATGGCATATACCCAACGCTGTTGGGCTGGATGTCGAACCCCATGGAGAGGAATGTCCACTCTAGGGCTCAATCCTGGAACACGATCGAAGAAAAACGTGCTCAAAATGCTGCTGAACCCGAAGTTCCGTATCCTGCCTGAATTACACTCACTGAGCTGGTGTTTCATGTTGCTTAGTAGTGTAGTATTCCAGTCATATATGGTCGGTCTCATACACTCCACCACATAGAATATCAATGGCTGCGAGGCCTGATGGAGTGATGCTAAGCCTGCTATCCTGCCCAGCGTCAGTAGTATGGCCTTTAGGCCTAGCACCTGTATAGCATTGGTGGGGACTTTACTCCCCACCTTCTCAATATCTGGGTAGCAGTACACAGCTACGTACTCATCGATAGTTAGGCCACTGCTTGGCCCACCTCGGGAACGAAGGTTCACCACCTCCCCTCATCTAGATAGACCTGTGATAAAGTATATGTCTTCCACCTCTATCGTGAGAGACATCCCATCAATATGGAAGGACTCTAATTCTGGATCCCAATAGTCTACCAGCATCTCTAGCAGTCTTGGTTTGGCCCTCAAACCACCAAGGCACCAAGACTTGTAGAGTCCACATGTATGAAGAGCCTGTTGAGCCATTACGTCGGCCCTTACTGCTTCCTCTACTTCACCATGATCACGCTCTCTCCACTCTAGCACCATCCTGCAAGAGAAATTCCCAAATTGTCCATTAGATTCTTGTAAATTCATATGCACGGCTGCATATGCGACTGTTTTGCAAATAGCCGCGTATGTACATGGTTTCCAGCCCCTTTTCCACGTATAGCCAGCAATATACGCGGAAAAATCTTCGATATCCACATAGGCCGCAGCGCTCATGTAGAGATGGCCCTTAAAAACTCATTTAACCATGAAAATCAACAAAAATTATATCAAAACGCAAGAGGAGAGCATGAGTAAATACCTAGAAGAAACGGTTGTGAATTCCGTCGGCTGGATCTCCTGGAATTTGCAGTTGAAAATCAGAGCTCCAATGGGTAAAAGTTTCAAATGATTTATATTTTTTTACTATTTATAGAAAAAATTTCAAATATTTGAAAATTTTTACCCCCTTTCCTATAGTTTTGACAGTTTCTAACCATTTTGGACTGTTTCTGACATAATTTGTGATGTAGAAGACCATTTTCAGTGCCATTTCAACCATTGGATTGACCCGTTCGTACTGATCCTAGGTATAATGTCTATACTGGCATATAGGTTAGGTTCACCACCGCTTGCATTTTGCATGACCTTATGACCATGTCACCATGACCTTAGGTACGAACCCACTCTATTATGTCACAGAACCCTCTTGCTGCTTTATAAGTGGCATGATACAAGTGGTAGAGATTCACCTTACATGGGTACCCTAGTTAGTACCTTATTTGCATTTGGTGCCCATGCCGACGTTTTCTCCTTTAGTGTGTGGGAGTCTGTTGTATAGTACTGCCATGACATTTCACAAGAGCCTCATACTCCTCTTGATCTTATGCTGGCCTGTTTCCCTCCGGACTCCCCTATGTCAAGTTGTGAATGCATTATCATGAGATTTTCCTACCTTATTGAGCTTTATGCCGGCTCCCCTAACATTGCGTTTCAGCCATATAGCCTGAGCTTGTCTCATATCTAGCCATGCAGAGCCACCTTTTATATCCTTCGTAGCTTGATTTCCCTTTTTACCAGGAGGGGATTTTCCCCCGAGTGTTCATATCCTACACATGTATCCTTGCATTGAGCATAGGTATTTTCTACTGCTTGGAACTAGTTTGTTTTCCCTTATGACACTCGTCTCCTCCTAGTTTGTAACTATCAAGCTAGTTTATTCTTTTTTTAAGCTTTTCAAATAACTGAAAAAGTCTAAAAAAAAACAAAAAACAAAAAGCCGAACAAGGAAAGATGTTATCTTTGGCAGATGTCGAGTCGTGTCGCCTTCGAATAGAGCACTGTATATCACATCCATTGGTTGGGTTATAGTTTGACTTTAGGAAGCTGTACTCATTTATCTGAGTTTATCTCCACTGATTGGTTAAGCTTCCAGTCCCTATGGAGCCTCTGTTGATGCCTCCTGCATCACAGAGATGTCCCAGTTTGTATATCAAGTCTATGCTGCCTTCATTCAGTCACCATACGTCATTATGCTCTTGTTCGAAGGAAGTTGAAACCTATGTCGGCCATTACTTAGTTATCTTGACTTTGCATGTCAGCCATTCCCGGTACAGTTACTGGTTCGTGCACTTTATGATCGAGTCCTTCCACATTATACAGCTTTGCTGAGTACCTCGTGTTGGATGATGAGGGATGCCTTAATTCCCTCCTTCCAGTGGATTTCATCCCATCAACTTCAGATCATTTATTCTGGGATTGGAATCTAGAGTCCTTTTGAGTGCCTTGAGACTTGCAGTCATCAGTGGTAGGTTCTCTCGCCATCGACTCCTAGACTTCCATATGCCTTGAGATCACTCGGATTCGACCTTTCATTATCCCTTTGAAAGCTATATAAGGAACCCCTTGGTACATTGAAGGCATATAGAGAGAATTGAAGCAAAGAAACTATAGTCCATTGTTGCCGGAATTTATACTTGAGTCTGTATCCCTTTGTCCCTTGGAGCACTTTTGTGTTCTTCCCAAGCTTTCCTTTTGCTTGTGATCTGGATATTGAGGGATGAAGGATTGAGGTGGTGGAGGCCCAAGTGGGGGATTTAGTTTCTTCGGTTCACAGAAGTGCTGTCAGAGGTTGTATCTATCTTGTAATCTATGATTCATATCAATAGAAATATCTTTTCCTGTCTAATGATGTGTATTTGATTGAATATTTTATCCATGGGAATATGTCAAATGCTTTTACATTATTGATTATATATGCTAGAATATATATAACACCATATATATAGTATGCTTGTATTGTTTACTTGTTGTTGGGAAGTATTGTATGTTGGGCTTAGGGTAGACCCAAGTTCTATACTTTTGTCTTCGCACCAATGAAAGACCCACAGTGTTGGCCCTTTCGACAACAACCTACGAACAAGTTGCAGTCTCACCCGAAACAACTATGGGGTGCCACAAAATCAGGTTTTTGCAAGTAGAAGAGGGATATTACTATACCTTTAGCTTCTAACAAATGATAATCATGAAATACAGAGCTTTGATATTTACTTATTTAGCTTCACGGTTAGATAAACAAATAGTGCCTTGCTTAACCCTTTACTAAGAAAGGACAACGAAGTTAGTATTTAGCAGTGATCTTACTTATCAGTTATATATTTATCAATGCATAAAAAAACATAACAACAACACAACAGAACCACAACACACGATATAACGTGGTTCACCCCCAGTTTAGGGGCTACGTCCACAGAACTGTGTTTTATTCAACTCTTTACAAAAACCACAGTTCTGATCTGCGCACTCAGCTGCAGATCCCTTCAATTCCTCAAGCTGTGCACTAAGCTGCAGACCTCTGCGCACACAGCTGCAGAGGTCATCCATGCACATAGCTGGGACTTAACCTTCCTTACAAAATAAGCCTTAGCTTCGCATCAATTCATCTTTCATCAAAAATCCTAAACTGACTTCTTTACAAGAGTGCTTATTTATAGTGCACTTATTACAAAACCATGGGCTTAAACCATGGGCACCTCGAACCCTAAACCCTAGACTTAAACCATGGTTTTGTTACAAAAAGAAGGCTTTGACTCAACCCTGACACCCCTAAGACTATTTTGGGTCACAACTCCGCTTACAAGCTTCCACAAAAACCGCGGAGTTACCAAAACTAAGGACCGTTAAGGTGCGCGCCCCAACAGGCCCCTAAGACTCACCAGTGTCCCGTCCCGGGACACTCAGCTGGTTTTCTGGTGGGAGAACTTTGTTGACAAAGATAGTGAATTGCTTGTTGAGGCCACGCATGATATTGTCGGCTGCTTTCTCCTTCTCCACCAGCTCCTGCAATGTTGTCGTTGATGCTTCTCTATCCTTTTCCTGTGCAAATGCATCGTACTCCTTCAGAACTTTGAGCTAGATGTCCACCGCAGTACTCAATTCCAAGGCCTCATTGACAAGGGGCTGCATAGAATCTTCCATCAGTGTTGCTTTTGTTCTGTACGACTCAATCTCCTACTGGAGTTCCTTGCTTTGTTTTACCTTGAGCATTTTCTGCATAGGGGGCAGGGTCTTAATTTCTGATTTCACTGCATCCAACTCTGTTTGTCGCTGCTTGATGGTGTCTTGCAGCTTTTGTACTTCTGGGTGTTCCTACAGTTTTGTCCAGGCATCGACATTGTCCTCTAGCAGTTTTGTTGTGCTGCCCACGATATCTGAGATTTTTGTGGCTGAGGCCTGAATGTCTGCACGGTGCTGCTCTCTGACCTCTGGTGGGATTTCTAGGATAATGCGAAGTTGAAGCTCCATAATCTGAGCCTCATGCTTTGCTTTAAGTTTCGTTATTTCACTACGATACTGTTGTGCGTAATCTTTTAGTTTGGTGATTCTTTGCTCCGGTTCTTCCTCATTATGGATGTCGAAGTCAGGAAGACTTCGACATGCCTCCTCCAATACTCACGCCAATGTGACCTGCTTACGTTCTGCGTCGCTCTTTCTCTGTTCCACTTGCTCCAACTGTGTTGCGAGGCTATCATTCTGCTTCCTGGTATTTTCCAATTGTATTTGTGAGTAGTTGTCTCGTGCTTGGATTTCCTTTGCGATAGCTGACTGACAGAGATGTAATTCCATCATGGACATCTTAGTGTAATCTATTCCAACTATCATGCTCATCTCTGCATGAGATACTGCGTCAGTTATGATGAGGGTGGCACTCGACACTTGTCCTCGGTGTTCTCTAACCGACCATTTTCTTGTGTCTGGCTGCGCAGGTACTGGGGTACTGCTTGCCGCAGCGCCAGTCGCTGATTTTTCTGCTAACTCCTTCAGCTCCAAGATTCGCTTTGCTATGCCGGTGATGGCATCAAGATGCATGACTACAAACTCTGACCATTTCTTGGTGAGAACGTCTATGGATTTTGACAGAGCCTGATTAAGCTCCTCACTTGTCAAGGTGGGCTCTTCATCGATATTCTTGTCCTTCAACGCTTTCGTTTTCTTTCGGGACTGAGGTTTGGTCACTTCTTCGGCCTCTGGTGACTTGCGCTTATCTGGCTGATTAGGGTCTGAGATAGTTTTGACCGACTCCTCTTCTTCTCCTTCATCTTTGCCATCTCCACCCAGGTCGCTTTCACTCTGCTGTGACTCACTTTGCTCTTCGCTATCCTTTGGGGGGTGTTGCTACTGCGTCTGACTAGGGCTAGCGCCCACATTGGTGACCGAAGGGATTGGAATGTTGGGCTTTGTTCCTGCGTCCTTCAACCATTTAGCCGGCCACTGCTGAATTACCGTGAGGATGTCTTCCTTGGTCACCACATATGGCAACTTCCAGCATGCCTTTTTCTTATCTATGTGGGCCTGGATGAAGACATTGTGCATGTCAGCCCTGAAGGTGGCCACTCCATCATATTGAGAGAATATCTCATTACTGAACCACGAGGTCTTTACAATCTCATATGAGATACTCATGGCGTAAAAGGCGAACACAGTGTTCGTCATCTGCTAGGATTCTTTGTCCCGCGACACCCAAAGCGATGCGTACCTCGCTGCACCTGGCATGCTTGGAGTTACATCAATAAACTGTGCCTCGGTGGGATTTTTCCACCCGATCAAGGCAATAATCACGATCAGCCATGAATAGTGAAAGGGTCTATCTTTTTCCTACGCGTCGCGGGCATCTTCAAGAAATTCCTTAGCGATGTATGCTGCCCAGTTGTAAATGTAGCCTTCCGCACAGTTCGCAGCAATACTTACAATCGGGGCAGGCCCTTCATATGGTCTGCACTTTCTCATCAATTTTCAAGCTAAGAGTTCAGCTGCGAAGCGAATGTTTTGGTGCTGAATTGTCGAGGTTTGATATCCTGGCTTCCCTTTCATTAGGCCAAAGCGGTCCTTCATGCTTTGTGATAGCTTCGTATCTTCATGTTTTGAAGGAAATTCTATCCCCGGATCAGGTCCTTCCTCTGGTAATCTTGTGATCCTCTGAATAAGCTCGCCATTGATATGAATTCTTTGGTCTCCTATCCATAGGTACCCATCATTTACTAATGCCAAGAGCTTCTTGACCACTATGATCACCTGTGTGCTGCAACCAAAGTGGGGAACATCGAGCATCTTCAACAAACCAGCTTTATCTAAGCCAGTAGCCCACTGTTTCACTTCTAATAATGCCACTCCGGTCTCCTAATAGTGGACAGAGTGTAAGTATGTCCCAAGTGCAAACTATGGAAATTTCCCCTGATCATTTGTATCATGGTCGGCATACTTGAGCCAGTCTATTTTCCCTGTCATTTTCCCGACCAGCTGCACACCCGGTGGCAGCGAAGGGGTGCGTAATGTGAACTTCTTCGTCCGTCGAGGGAGCTGAACTCCTGGTCAAACTGGCGAAAGATATGGTGGACGCTGCGGTGCAATGTTCTCATCCCCTTCAGGTGGGATCTCCACTGAGCCAGATGGATTCATCTTGGGATCCTCCGGTGTTTTCCCTGATTGCTTGTGTCTGTCTTCGTTCCACTTAGAGCGTACTTATGGTTTAAACTTCTTCATGGTAGATTGTGTTTGCATTGGTTGAGGTGCTACTAGGGGAGTCTCTTCACAGGGTGTAGGTGTAGGTGGATGGATGAAAAGGTTCAGTAGACCCCCCTATTCAAATTCTCTCACTAATTCTTGAAGCTCACGATCAGCTGTCATGGGCTCAATTGTAAAACTTAAGAAACTGCGTAATGTGAACTTTACAGATGTGGGTGTCTTCTTATAGAATCCATCAGCAAAATCTATCATAACTATGCATTGAAGATACCAAATATGATAGAGATCTTGTCCAAATGGTTGTAGGCTTGTCAAGATCTCATTAATACAGGTAGTTAATACAGGGAACGTACCGGCACCGCCAAATTTGGTTTCCTCCAACGGTCGTATTTTAAGCTCCGACAGATCTTTCCTTCTTCGGCACAAGTAGTAACTATGGCTACACCATAATGGGGACATTCAACACCTCCTGATACCATATTTGACATGGCTTCGAACTTCAACTCATGACAGAATGTCTTCCACCGCCTCAATGATTCCTTTTATTTCTGAGAACTTCGTCAGAATTAGGTCCTGATACTCATGGAGAAGTTGGGTCACCTTGCTCACCATTTCATCATCCCAATAATATCCAATGGTAGCATACTTAGGGTTTTCTTCTGACCCAATGTTTACGGTCCGTGTCTTCAGGGGCTGAGTCACTTCAGGTGCTTCAACTGTTGGTCCATGTACTTCGCAGTGTCCTTTTGACTCAAGAAAGTGAATGTTGTGTGGATCGTCATCCTCGTCAATTGCGAGGTTATAACATTCTACTACATTGGCTTCTTGTTCCTTCCAATCAGGTTGGTATTCTACTATTTCTTGATCATCAAATACTTTAGTATGGATCAACCTAATAGCTACGTCCAAAGATGGACAAACCTCATTAATAGAAAATGTCAGCACAAAAATATCGATAAGACTATCCCAACTTACAGTACCGTGGTGAAGCTCAACCTCCACATACCAGTTCTTTTCTATAGGTTCCAGGGTGTGCACAAACCTATGTACCCATTCTTCATGAGGTACATGCTTCCATGCTTCGTAGCATTGCTCCAAATGTCCCTGAGGACTAGTCTTACCATTAAACCTACTTTGCACCTCTTGGGGTTGGTCCCTGAATCTTACGCAAAGGGACTTCTGGCACGCTTCCCAACTATGAATGTACTTTTTGTGACCATTCCACCATTTTCCTGCTGTGGCTCTGAATGCTGAATCTAGAGTCTCCATTTTCTGTGAGTCTGGTACCTGCTCTATGAATTGCACAATAAACTCTTCTGGGTCTATCGAACCATCAAAAACAGGTAAGGTTATTGTCTATGAACTAAGCCATCTGAGAGACTTGGTAATTCTTGCACATCGATGTCCATGTAGCTCATACAGTCTATTCTGCCAATTCTCTAGGCCGTCATCTGAATCCATCATGCAGGAGCTGTCACACTACCAATCCATGATACCTTTGGCAGTAGGATCAACATAATCTTCTTCCTTTGCTATGATCTTGTAGATATGGTCCAAAACATCCTAGTCTTCATCTCTTACTGGCTCGGTGTACCTCTCTCCTTGAGAAGGATCCAATGGTACTATGACTCTTAGTCCTTTCCCTTCGAAATTCATCTACCTCTTCTTCAGGTTGATTACTACATCATTATCTATTGCCCATTCAATGCCTAGCAGTGCTAGATAGGGGTTGCTGTCATCAATTATTTCAATTAACTCAAAGTCTGCTAAGGTACTCACTCTATCAATATCTACTAAGACACTAGGGAGTCTTCTTAGGGGCACAATCTTCTGCTGATTGGCTAATATCAACTATATAGGGGACCATTCCAGAGTAGGTTTTCCCATTTGTTCCCATGTCTGCTTAGTTAAGACATTTACTTATGATCCTAGGTCCAAGATGACATCAGTCATGTCATATTCTCCTATCTGAGCATTCAATCTCATTTCCCTACCAGTTCTTCTGACTCTATGAATATTTTTTTCCTTACCAAAACTTCGCTGAGGTTCGTAAGAAACAATAACTTTTTGCAACTCATTTAAAGCATTCTGATTTCTTAAGAGCTTCATACAACTCTGTAAAAAGGAGGACAGTGTACTTACTTTATCCGTCAAAGCTTCTTGCGGCTGCGACTGCTACTGAGGCTGTTGCCCAGGTGCTACTGATGTGTTGGGGTCATCAAAGTCTCGCTTAGCTTCCATAAATGTCTCTTTTTCTCTTTCGACATCAAATGCTGGGATTTTTTCTGGGGCCTTACGAACCCAAGCCTCGGCATGCTGTTTCTCCTTGTTCTGCACTTCCGTCGTAGCTCCACTCCCGGTAACAACATTAATGGCTGGGACAGTTCGTTGCTCCACAACAATCAGCTGAATATTCTGAGTAGGGGCACTATTTCTTTCTTGAATCTTGGCTATGAGTTGCAGGAATTGCTCAATCACATGGTCAACATCTCTGCAATATCGACATGTCATAGTTGGGTTCTGACAGTCTCTAGCTAGATGTCCTACCTGGTTAGAGTTATAGCACACAACCTGGCCTCATCCTCTGCCAGCCATACCACCACGACCATGACCTCCAAAAGTTATGTGACCTGATGTACTACTACAGTAGCCATATCCATCATTGCCTTGTCCATCGTTTTGTACCCGATACACATCATAAGTGCGTTCTCTCATGAGGTCAAAGCTGCGACACTCATCTTCGTTGTGTCCCACTGACTTACAGAACTTGCAATAAGGGTTCTTAGGGACTTGCACATACCTCTACAGGAGATAGGAGTCTTCAGGATGATGCTGGCCAGTTGTCCTACAGAGTTCACAATATAGGATGCTAGGGTTGAATGGGTTTGGTGCACCAGAATTCAAGAAATTCCTTACTGCAAGACACTGTTCCTTGTCATGACCCTCTGTCCGACATCATGTACACCAAACCTCTTCATGAATAGCTTTCCCTTTTTTCATATCACGAAGCTCCAGAGCCATCACTACCCACTTCGCTTGTATTTGAGCGATACCAGAATTATCTTTGACAGGGGCTGTTTCAAGATTCATAGTGATTTCCAAAGCCCCCTGCTGATCCGCAACCTTCTATTGCATGAGTGGAGTCCTAATGTGCGGTAACAAAGCTGTGATGAACCATTCCTTATGCTGCGCTGGTCCAATAGTGAAACTGACTTGATATAGCAGAACTTTGAACCTCTAATCAAAGTCCCACACTGATTCTCCTCGCCGCTGCTGAATTTCCTTTAGTTCAGTGATACACTGCGACTCTGATTTAGGCTTCTTAAATTCCTTTATCATTGCTACTTTTATATCAGCCAAGACATGGTTTTGAGTACTAGAAAACTTCATGAACCAGGTCAAAGCGTGGTCTCTAAAAGAAGTAACCAGTTGCGCTCTTCTTGTATCTTGATCCGTAATGTTCTTAGAAGTCCACACTGCTTCACATAAGAACCAGAACTGTTTTGGATCCTATGATCTAGTTCCTTTGAAAACAGGGAGCTTAATGTCGTCATTCATATGGGCCATCGCGGATCTAGGGGGGAAGGGAGGGGGACTGGTAGCAGGTGGGGGGGGAACTTACTGGGGTAGACTGACCTGTGACATGAATACTCAGGCTAGGGTTATTTTCAGACTGCGATGGGTTCTCAGGGATAATAGGTCTGCGCTGCGGGGTTACCGGAGGGTTTCCAACAGAAGGGGTTTCTTCGGGCTCTGAGGCTGCTAGAATTACGGGGTTAGACTCGGTATTCTGACCTAGGGTATAGGACTCAAAATTTCTCTTGTACCTTTTTCCACTTCGCAGCAAACCACTTTGCTTGTCGAAGGTACTTTCACTTGCAAACATAGGTTAGTAATACTAAATCTAATAGTCTGATTCAATGAGCAATATACCTTTTTCAACCAATAGCATTTTAATTCTCAAACTAAATGAATTCAAGTACTTACCCCTTGTTCCTTTGAAAACTGTCATTCGTCTTCGCTGAAGGACGTACTTGTGTCAATGGCGAACTCTGTCACAAATGCTTCAAGGGTTTGCGTTGTCCAGAAATCAATAGCTCGAGATATCTCATTGTTCACCCTTTTCAATATATTAACTCTTGCGAGATTCCAATCAGGAAACTGACCTTCTTGGAAGTTTGTCCTTCTCTCTGTTAACCTGGATAACCACTGGTGCAACTCTATGTGGATACTACCAAAGAAAATTTCATAAACATCAGCAACAACTTACCTTTGTAAAAAGTCGTTTGAACTACGACGCGGATCTTTGTTCTCTTGTATAGAAAAGTTCAGATAAGTCTCTTCAATCCAATCACTGATTTTTTTCACTGAGGGTCTCCAAAACATAGCCCTCGAGGTACGACGTAAACCCCTCTTGAGGAGATACTGAGTTCAACCGGAAACGGAACCAATTTGTTGGGCTTAGGGCATACCCAGGTTCTATACTTTTGTCTTCGCACCAACAAACGACCCATAGTGTTGTCCCTTTCGGCAACAACCTTCGAACTGGTTGCAGTCTCACCTGAAACAACTATGGGGTGCCGCAGAATCAGGTTTCTGGAAGCAGAAGAGGGATATTACTGTACCTTTAGCTTCTAACAAATGATAATCATGAAATACAGAGCTTTTATATTTACTTATTTAGCTTTGCTGTTAGATAAACAAACAGTGCCTTGCTTAACCCTTTACTGGGAATTCATAGCGAATTTAGTATTTAGCAGTGGTCTTACTTATCAGTTATATATTTATCAATGCATAAAAAAACATAACAACAACACAACAGAACCACAACACACAATATAACATGGTTCACCCCCAGTTTAGGGGCTACGTCCATAGAACTGTGTTTTATTCAACTCTTTACAAAAACCACAGTTCTGATCTATGCACTCAACTGCAGATCCCTTCAATTCCTCAAGCTGCGCACTAAGCTGCAGACCTCTACGCACACAACTGCAGATATTCTTAATCACCAAAAACCCTCTGCGTACACAGCTGCAGAGGTCGTCCATGCACACAGCTGGGAGTTAACCTTCCTTACAAAATAAGCCTTAGCTTTGCATCAATTCATCTTACATCAAAAAGCCTAAACTGACTTCTTTACAACAGTGCTTATTTATAGTGCACTTATTACAAAACCATGGGCACCACGAACCCTAAACCCTGGACTTAAACCATGGGTTTATTACAAAAAGAAGGCTTTGACTCAACCCTGACACCCCTAAGACTATTTTGAGTCGCAACTCCACTTACAAGCTTCCACAAAAATTGCAGAGTTACCAAAACTAAGGACCGTTAAGGTGCGCACCAGAACATTGTAGCAATTCAAGCTGAAGATTGGAAAGCTCAACGGGGATCTACTTCAACCGTCCAGAATAAGGTACGAGTTCTGATCCTTTAGTGTTAGACATTTTATTTCTATTGCATATTGGGAAAGATTGATTTCTAGAGTCAAGCTGTCTGTTGTGGTACCCCAAGCCATAGAAATTTCTCTTCGTAACAGAATTGGTGACTCTGCTGGGGAGTTCCTAGTAGTTGTCCTTTGGGGGTGATTTTCTCGGCATTCAATGTATTTGAATTTCTCTTTCTCTCTTGTTTCTGTGTTGGGTCTAGGGGCATGTATGCCTGGTAGAGTTTGATTGGAGTGAATTTTGTCTCAGCCTGCCTGTTTGCCTTGATTTTATGCATTGTTTCTTCCTGTATGCAGGTTTTTGATTTACAGTCACGTATACATGCGGTTTCCATTGTGATTTCCGCGTATACACGCAGGTTTACTATGAACAGTCACGTATACCCTATATTTTTCCTTTTTGTGGAAGATAATTGGTTGCTGGGTGAATGCTGTTAGTTGCTGAGTCTCCTTTGGCACTGCCTAAGTCTATTTTGACCCCTGTTTCTGACCATAAACGTTTTTTTTTAGACTAAATTTTTATTTAGGAAAGTTCTTGTAATGGCATTTTCGATTTTTTGTTTGAGATTAGTGCATTAGATTTCTTTTACCTTAGTGCTTTGCTTGGATGCTGTTTATGTGTACTTGCAGAGTCTGAGGGTGGTAGAATCATTCTTTTGCTTTTTGTATCTCTTATATTTTCAAAAAATCCAAAAACATTTGCTTATCATCATGCATTGCATTTTGCACTTTGCATTGTACTTGCATTAGATCTAGATTTGCTTTGGAGTACTAGTTAGGACTTCATATAGGAAAATTTTGCATTTATCATTTGAAGAAGAATTATGCATTTCACGTAGTACGCATACCCTATTTACATGGACACAATGCATTTGCATTGATTGTTATGGTGTGCATTTTACTTCATCTTGTGTCATAACACCACTAGTTGCACGACGATATCCTATTTTTGAGTAATAAAGCCAACTAAAATCAACGCTAAATTAAAATGGATTACACTCTTTTCTTTTTTAGGGTGCACCAACAAGCTTAGGTTTTAGGATCTTGGAATAGTTCATTGTAAGTCAATTCTCCAAGATCACTAAACAACAACATCTAGGTGTCTGTCCGGGGAGTGTGTGAAATCCTTGGTATAACCATCGTTCTCAGGATCCTCCTCTCAAACGAGAGTTAAGCACGAGGTAGTGTGAGCGGTTATCCATTGGGATGACCCCTAGTCATAACTGAGTTGCACCGGAGATATTGCGAGGATTGTATTCGCATCTGGGGCCTCTTTCGAGAGTTTCCGGCTTTGGTACCCTGCCCATACGGTCTATCCCACCTGTGAATGTCCGCCTGAGCTTTGATTATATTGAGGTGACCTTAGTGACCTTACCTAAGATATCGAGGGGGTACTTGTAGAGTTTATTCTGTGGGTGTCTCGACCAGGTTGGGGTCGGACAGCACAGTCGCTTTACGTGTTGAAGCTGACGGCCACAATAATTGGTTACGTACCTCCGCTTGTTGTGTATGGGAGTCTTAGGCCTCTCCTAGGAGAGACATACCTGCTTCATTCAAGAGCTCACTTATCCAGCCCTTGTTTGCTTGCATTTGGCTTTATATTTTGTTAGTGATTGCTCTATGCACGCTAGTTGGCCTAGGGTTTATGTAAATAGAGAGTCTTTCCTATTTTTTGAGTCATTGTGGATTCGAGTGCGGTTCCATGCCGTTCGCGTCGGTTAGCGGGACTTCTGCCTTCTACTTCTCCTCCTTCTTTTGGGAGAGAGACCTAGACAGTCCAGGTGGACTATGTCACACACTGATTCACACACCATGGAGGACCATTCAGAGAGTATTCCTGAACCACCTCCTCCCATTCGTATTTACGATGGGGAACTTACTCCTACATACGATCCTTCACCTGAACTAGATGAGTTTGGTCCTGTGATTTCCCAGATAGGATCCTTGCACGATAGACCTACTCACTCTAGGGCTGATTCCTCGTTGACACGTTACCAGTATGGAATGCTGGAAGATGCCGAGACTCGCTTTGAACCTGCCAGCACTAGCTACGGTAGTTATGCTACGTCTAGTTTTCCTATGCACAATTTGACATTTCATGTCGAATCCCATTCCTTACCTGGCAAAGAAGTTTGGGAGTACTAGTCACATTGCACCTTCCATCCCAGTGGTGGAAGCTACATCTTATCTCCCTCCTAGGTCTAGGGTTACCGATTCGATTAGGATACCAGACCCGAGACGAGTGACAATAGGTGGTAGTACATATCTTATTACTCAGATTCCTTCGTCCTCGGTTCTGAGTTCTTCAAATGTACATCCTCCACCTTATTCACGTGGTCCTTCGAGCCGATATATGGCTACGAGCCAATTCCATACCGCGGTTACTAGGCCGATTGTGTCTCAATTTTACATACCGCCCATTGCTTCGGGAGGCTATGTTCACGCTTCTAGTGGTTACCTTGTTACTTTCAGGGCATATATACCTACTTCTAGTATGTATGTTCCCCCTTCTGGAGCTTATCTTCCTACCTACGGAGTGTCCCATGGGACATTGCATGCTATGACCTATGGAACTTATTATGGGATGCAATATGGACAGTTTTCTTCACCTTACGGAGGCAGGTATCAACAACCTGCTTACTCTCCTAATTATGGCTTCATAGCCCCTACTAGTCAAGGTCCACCTTACTATGGTACTTCCACGCCACCCTATATGGGTCAGATAGGAGGAGGACACCATGGCCAAGGCCATGGTGGTGCTCAACCCTATATGAACCAGGGAGCGGTCCATCGACCTTATCATCTTAGGCTCCCTTTCCTCACAACGCTTAACCTTCCTGACTTATCAAGACTTATGAATGATCCTGTGGCTCATGACCCGGCTTGGCCGGCTGTCCCTACCAAGCTTCCTTCAGACATACCTAAGTTCGAAGGCAAACCGGGAGAGGATCCGAGCGAACACGTTACTACGTTTCACCTTTGGTGCTCTTCGAATTCGTTACATCAGGACTCAGTCCATTTGCGACTATTTCAATGCACCCTTATAGGGCCTGCTGCGAAATGGTATATAGAGTTGCCAAAGGGAGCCTTCGCTTTGTTCGACGATTTTGCGATGACTTTTCTTAATCACTTCCAGCTACCAGTGCGCTATGACATTGGTACTAAACTCTTGTCGACATTTCGGCAAGATAAAGCCACCCATATTTCTGATCATATTCAAGAGTGGCGTAGATAGAAGAGATTAATTAAAGCCTTTATACCGTCGGAGTTTCTTCTCGAGTGGTTCCTCAAGTATTTATTGCCATATATCGCGAAGGATGTTTCAACATCCGAAGTGCAGAATGAGAAACAAGCGATCTTTAGGGCGTAGGAACTGGACTTGATCTATGCTCAGTCCGGTTTGTTGTATGAGATTATTCCCAATGCTCCTCGTTCCAATTTCGATCCCAAGGTCAAACCTGGACCAAATGCCGATGGAATCGTGAGTTGCGCAAGTGCAAAACCTACAGATTCGGTTGCATAACAAGTTAGTCAATTTCCGCTCAACCAATCTGCTTCGGGACAAGCTACGACTTCGTCTCAACCCGCCCAAATGGTGAATGTACTTTCTGTGAAATCGTCAAAACAGAAGGGTAACCAGCAGCCCGGATGGAATAGAAGAAAGGGTAAGAATAATAATTGAAAGGGTGGGAATGCTACCAATAATGACAAGAACAGTAAAAATGCTGGGGGGGACAAGCAAGTGAAACGTAACGTTAAATTACCTTGCAAGCTATGTAAGGATGATCACCTCACTTACTTGTGCCCTCGGATTGATGAAGCTTCGAGACTCTTAGCACAAGGCCCAGCTGTGCTAACGAACCCTTTATCGCATAACCAGAATATGAACTCGAAGCCCTAGGAGTAATCTAGTGAGAATGATCCACCAGAGACTAGTGCTCGTGGGTGCATTAACATGGTCCGTGCTAGCAAGGTTGTGACTCGAAATATTATGGATCGTCACAACCCAGCCCAAGCAAAGAACCTGATCCACCAGAAACCCCTTTGTGCATTGAGAAACCTGCGGATAAACCTGAGGCTGCACCTCACATTCCTAAGGGAGTCCTTAAGCGTTCGGTGCATAATCCAAATTCCCAAGACACCCAGAATTATTCGGTTGTCTAGGACTTGGGCCATACTCCTTGTGCGATTTCTGCATTGGAAGTGCTTCAGAGTTGTCCTTCGCAAAGGAAGGCTTTGCTATCTGCTCTTGGTGTGAACGGTGATGATTCTTCCTCAGTGATCAAATTTAAAACTGCGGGACATCAGCCTCGCTTTCCCTACTATGTGTCGCTTTTGGTACATGTAGAATGTCTTAATATGATCGTCAAGTACATTGTGATTGATGAGGGCGCTGCTGCTTCTGTGATGTCTTTGTCCTGCTAGAAGGGTCTTGGTTCTCCTGAGCTGTCGAAATCAGCGACTATGTTAACTGCCTTTGATGGGAGATCTTTTAGGCCACACGACATCCTTCCTTCCCTTAAAGTCCATTTGGGGGGGAAGACCATTGCAATAGAGGTTGAGGTGGTTGATGCGCCCCTTGATTACAATCTCTTGCCGGGTCGGAACTGGATGTATAGTATGCAAGCCATTGCTTCTTCCTTGTTCTGCATTGTATCTTTCCACATAACGGGAAGATTGTAACAATTGATCAAATGGCATTCAAGAATTCCCCTGTTACTGCATCTTTGGGAGCTTCGGTCCCGATCGTTGACCACTCTTAGCTGGAAACTGGGAGTGTGGGTGTAGGAATGTATCCATCCCTCATGGGAATCTTTAGTTGTCCTACATTGGTCCTCATGATAGGATCTTGTTCCGATGAGGCTTCGACTTCTATGACCTCGGTGTCTTTTCGAACGACTCATATGGAAGATCCTTGGATTATTCCTACACCGAGTACTTCGAGTGAGCCTATCGAGACCAACATGCTGCTTCCTGCAGCCATGATAGCTTATCAAGCCAATCTTAAGAGTGTTGCAGAACCTTGTTCTTCCTCTTCTCGGACGGAGGAGGAAGACCCCTATGTGCTGTCGGCATGGGCAGTACAGTCTTCTCATGCCCACGATTTCTTGGATACAGTTTTCCCTTCAGATGAAGCGATCATCGAGGCTATGTTGGGTGTTGAGACGCCTTGGGAGGAACTTCATCATAGATCATATTTCCTTCCACCACTTGACCGTTTGGAGCATGAGGATTATAGGGAGATTCTTAGTCAGAGAGTTGGTAGTCCCGTGGTTCCATTAAGCTCTCTTGGTCAGATGGCTAATGGAAACATGGTGAACATATCTTCCACGATTCCTATAAACATCTCTTGAAATCCTGGCACCATTGAGAATGTCTATATCGGGGTGGAATGTTCCCATGCTGAGATTCTCGAGTACACCAAGCTATTCAAGGAATTCCATGATGTTTTTGCTTGGTCTTATGATGATATGCCAGGTATTGACCCTCGGATTGTCAAACATGAGATTAAGACTTACCCCAATGCTAATCATGTTCGATAATGTTTACGTGCCATGAATCCTAGGAAAGCACCCGCCATTAAGGCAGAGATAGAGAAGCTGTTGACAGCCAGTTTCATCTATCCTATTCCCTTGACGGAGTGGGTTTCAAATCCAATTTCGGTGGATAAGAAGTAGGGAGCGATCCGAATATCACTGATTTTTGCGATTTGAATCGTGCCTGTCCTAAGGATAACTTCCCCACACCATTTATAGATCATATTTTGGATGGGTGTGCAGGTAGCGAGGTGTTCTCCTTTATGGACGGCTTTTCCAGGTATAATCAGATCCAGATTAAACCCGAGGACCAACACAAGACTGCATTTATTTGTCCTTGGGGAATGTTTGCATATCGGAAAATTCCTTTCAGCCTTAAAAATGCCGAAGCTACATTTTAGCAGGCGATGACCTTGATTTTCCATGATCTCAAGTCTATTATCGAAGTATTTTTGGATGACCTCGATGCTCATTCTCGGATGAGAATGCGCCATCCCTATCACTTGAGATTGGTATTCGAAAGATGCCAGCACTATTTAGTTAGATTAAATCCTCATAAGTATATCTCTTGCGTGAACTCAGGTCATTTATTAGGATTCATCATTTTGAAGGAGGGTATAAGAGTCGGTCCCTTAAAGGTTGAGGCAATACTTTAGTTGTCTCCCTCGAAGAACATTCATCATCTTCAGTATTTGCAAGGCATGGAAAACTTCTTACGAATATTTTTTGTCAACTTTTCCAATTTGACTAGAGGCTTCATGCGTCTCTTGAAGAAGGATACTCCCTTTGAATGGGATGAGCGAGCCCAGGAGTCCTTCGATGCACTTAAGCAAGCCCTAGCATCAGCCCCGGTGATTAGTCCTCCGGATTATAGCCGTGATTTTCGATTATATGTAGCCACATCTTTAGAGACGATTGGTATGGTTTTGGAGCAAGAGGATGAGGAGCTCCAAGAGCATGTCATATACTATTTGAGCCGAAACCTTATTGACACAGAGATTCATTATTCTCATGTCGAGAAGCTTGATTTAGCGACCGTACATACGGTTCAGCATTTGAGACATTATATTCTTCTTCACCAGACCTTGGTTGTGGCCCATGTCAATCCATTTCAGTTCATCCTCACATGAAGGATGATTGGGGGAAAGTATAATAAATGGATTGTCATGCTGCAAGAATTCGATCTCGAATTTGTTTCAGCAAAGTTGAAGAAGTTGTTAATTTTTTTAGAGTTTATATCAGATTTTTTGAGTGAGGCCGAGGAGTTGGTTTGTGAGGATATGTTTGTCGATGAACATATCTTCTTAATCTCAACGTATGACCCATGGTATGGAGATATCATAGTATATTTGCAAAGACAGAGGACCCCTACTCACCTCTCGCGAGATGAAAGATGACGATTACATCACGTCTCTAAAAACTATCTTATAGTGGACAATACTTTGTACCACTGTGGGGTAGATTCCATTTTACGATGTTGTTTAACTCATGACGAGGCTGAGGTTGGACTGAATGATTGCCACGGAGGGGCATGTGGTGGTCATTTATCTGGGCTTTCTATAGCTCAGAAGATTTTGAGAGCGGGTTATTTCTGGCTGTCGATCTTTAAAGATTGTGTTGATGGGGTCAATAGGTGTCACCCTTGCCAGGTGTTCACACAGAATATGTGCTCGAAGCCTACCCCATTACATCCCATTATCACCACCGGTCCCTTCACCAAGTGGGGGCTTGATATTATAGATTGCAACCCAACTTCGGCTAGGGGGCACCATCATATTATAGTGGCTGTGGATTATTTCACGAAATGGGCTGAGGCAATGCCTACAGTAAAATCCGACGGTGAGACAACCGCTCACTTCGTATTCAACCAAATCATTACTCGGTTCGGGATTCTGAAAGAGCTTGTCACTGACCATGGCTCACACTTTCAAAACCGTATGATGGAAGAGTTGGCATCCAAGTTAGGGTATAAGAAAGAGCACTCCTCTTATTACTACCCCCAAGCAAATGGACAGGTTGAAGCAGTGAATAAATCACTCAAGTGCATTCTCCAACGAACCATCGCGCAAAGTAAGATGAATTGGCATATTATGTTATACATTTCTTTGTGGGAACATCGAACTGTGGTTAAGACTACCACTGGTTTTTCTCCATATCATCTTGTTCATGGAGTGGAGTCGATATTGCTGATTGAATGCGAGATCCCTTCGTTGAAGCTAGCGGTGGAGCTCTTACCAGACACTTCACCTTTGGAGGAGCATTTGGTCCACCTTGAGCAACTTGAAGAGTAGCATCAAGATGCCTTGGTGGCTCTAGAGGTTAATAAACGTTGAATTAAGGTCTAGTACAATAAGTCTGTCCATCCAAGAGTGTTTAGTGAAGGAGACTTGGTCCTTTTGTGGGGTCAATCGAAAGAACCCTTGGGGGCAGGGAATTTTAATCCTATGTGCATCGGTCCTTACGTGATCAAGCATGTCTTAGAGAAGGGTTCCTATGAGTTAGTCGATTACGAGGGCATAGCTTTGGCTGAACCTAGAAATAGGCTCTATCTCAAAAAATACTATGCATGATCTTTAGCCAAGGCTGCTTGTTGTATATTATTGTACAACTTTGCATAGTTAGGTCTTTTCTTATTGTGATCGGGTTTGTGATTAGTTTCCATTTCTTTTGGCAGATGTCAATGGAATCTTCCACCTAGATAGGATTCATGAATGGTGCAAGCCGTCACACTCAACACTCAGCCTCTGCTGCTTGGGTGATTTATACTCCTACGGGCCAGGTACTGTCTTCAGGAGGTGTATGTCTACGGCCATCTTCCAACAATGTTGCTAAATATAGTGCCGTTATTGAGCTTCTACGAGATGCCATTTCACATGGTATTCTATCTATTGAGGTACGTCTTCATTCGGAGTTAGTAGTGTCACAGATCAATGGTTTGTACCATGTTAGAGATCTGACATTATTGAGAAGGTTCTTACGTGTGAGATTGTTAGAACGCCAATTTGACAGTATAACATATATACACATTCCAAGAAATGATAATCAAGTTGCTGACTCATATGCTAACTACGTGTTAGATTGGCATTTGTTTCATTCATAATAAATTAATCACAAACATTTTACACATGTAAATAAATAAACCGATCACCATAAAAATTATATATATATATATATATACCAAAAATGTGGTAATACACAGTGTCATATACAAAAGTGGGGCTTTTAAAGCCACCATCATAATAATACATGGTCGTACAAAACATATACACTCCCAGGTGTCTAATCTTGTGGAGGAGGAGGGTTGTGATCATGATACGTCACTATGGCTCTAACTAGCCACCGGAATAAATGCACCCATGCGCATGGCATGCCCACCACCTGTCACTACATGGCCTCAGGCAAGTCCTTGACTTGCGCCATGGGAACTCTATGAGTCAGTCTCACAAAGTTGGTATGAATGCTTTGGAGCGTTCGCTCCACATCCACACCTATGATGTCATCCCCTCTTCCCCTCCATCTATGATGTGGGAAGTCCTCTGGTCGCTGTGGTCCCACATCTGCACATGAATGGTAGATGTCACTATTGGTTGTCACGCAAAAACATGTCTTTTTGATTCCACATAATCAAGAAAATACAAAAAAATTAAATAACTCAAAAAATTTAAAAAGAGTGAGAGTCGAGATTTGGTACCTATCTCTCCATATACCGATCCTAGTGTCAATGGCATGTCCAGATCCCCCTGGAAATATGTCCCTTCATAGGGGTAGTCATCTATGGCAACAATCTGTCGTTGCCACCATGGAAAGAAGTCAGCTGGATATGGGTTGGCCACCCTACCACCCCCCAGTCTATGCATGGCATCTACCCAACGCCGTTGGGATGGATCTCGAACCCCGTGGAGAGGAACGTCCACTCTAGGGCTCAATCCTGGAACACACTCGAAAAAAAACCTGCTCAAAATGCTGTTGAACCCAAAGTTCTGTATCCTACTTGCCTTACACTCACTGAGCTGGTGTTTCATGTTGCTCAGTAGTGTAGTACTCCAGTCATATATGGTCAGTCTCATACACTCCACTGCATAGAACATAAGTTTCTACGAAGCCTGATGGAGTGATGCTAAGCCTACTATCCTGCCTAGCATTACTAATATGGCCTTTAGGCCCAGCACCTATATAGCATTGGTAGGGACTTGACTCCCCACCTTCTCAGTATCTGGGTAGCAGTACACAGCTACGTACTCATCGATAGTTAGGCCACCTCCTGTCCCACCTCAGGAACGAAGGTTCACCACCTCCCCTCATTGTGGTACCCCAAGCCATAAGAATTTCTCTCCGTAACACCATGGTGCTTATTCATGACTCTTAATACATAGAATATGCTTTTTAGACTTAATGATTGAATTTTTTTTCTGAACCTTTCTCTAAGGCTCGAAACTCATATCTAGCTCTAAATTATTCCTAATGGTACCAACACATCCGCTATTGTGAGATCATTTATGTTGTTTTGAAGCATTCTTTTTTCCCATGGACACACAAAAGAATCTTTGAGGGCCTAAGGCCAAGGTGTCATCTCTCGACTATGTTGAGGCTCAACGATGTATACATTGTGCTTGAGAACGACTAAGTGTTTCTCCCACAACTATGTCTGGGATATGCTCATGAGGTCATGTATGGTGGATCAAATTTCTTTCTTAAAACTATATTCTAAGAATTTTTATTTATGGCACAAGGCCTAGGTTTCCTACCTTAACAATGTCCAAGACCCATGGATTCATATCTACTATCCAAAAACTTTTAATGACATCCATGTCACCACTCGAAGGAAAGGGTAACTTCAAGAGGTCATGGCTGGTCATTTGAGTTGTTTTTCAATTTCATGGATTCCTAGAATTTTTTCTAGAGTACAATCCCAATGTTTACTCCCCAATAATGTCGAAGTCCACACAACCCATACCTAGTGCTTGTAAGTCATGTGAGGTTATTTGAGGTATCATTTTAGGCCTTGGATGGATATAATATTTGTTTATGGACTAAGGCATGGGTTTACTTCGTCAACCATGTGTAAGGACTTGAGAACCATGTCTACTATTTAAAACCTCTCGATGGCATGTTTATCCCCAATTTTTGGGTAGGGATACCATAAATAGGTCCTTCATGGTAGTTTGAAGTGTCCTTATTGACCTTCAATGACTAAGGGATTCATTTAGGGCTGAAGTCTTGAGTTTCCTCCCATTTCCATGCATATGGCCCTAAGACCCATAACTACTATAAACAAAATCATCAATCAATTGCATATCCCCAATATAAGGCCAAAGACCCCCTAGAGAGGTCATGTGTGGTGGCTTGATACATTATTCTTTCCTTCGGATCCCTGTAAACTTCCTTTAGTGTCTACAACCTGGGTTTCATGATCTCTCAACCATGTCAAAGGTCTCTAAACCCATAATTAGTGATTAAATCAACCTAATGGTGTCAATTCCCACAAGCAAAGATAAGAATGAACTCAAGAGGTAACATATGGTGGTTTAAGGTGTTATTGGTGGTCCTAGATGCCTAGAATCTTGATTTAGGGCCTAATGTAGAGGTTTCATCCCTTCATAATGTTTAAGACCCCAGGGCCCTCCCTACCACTTATATTTATTCCCCTCCCACCGATCCCTTCCCTTTATATTTTTCCTCCCTCCATATCCCACCCCATATCTCTCCCATACCCATACCTCCCTTCCCCTTATATTTCTCCTCCCTTCATCCCCCCCATATATGTCCCCTACCCAACCCTCCCTACCATGATTCCCTCTACAGATTCATCTCCCTCCTTTGACCCCCCCCCCTCTTAACCAATGTAATGTTGGGCCATGAGCCACCCCATAGACCATCTGGATGGAATATTGGGAGTCTAAATGGTATTTTAATGGGATAAGGGTGCCATTATAGGTTTTTGGATGGGAGGGATGGGTCTCTTGACATTGACTATAGTCATGGAAGAGCAGACATTAAGTCCCTAAATCAACACACATGCCTTATATATGAAATATATGGCCTTTAGTGGGATATGGGTGTCATTATGAGGTTTTGTGCATTAAGGATGGGTCTCGGGGTATTAAAAATTGTAATGGGACAATAGTGTAAAATAAACAAGTCTTAAACCACTACACATGCCCTTTAAAGGGGATATTTAGCCTTAATATGGGATATATGTGCCATTAGTGTATTTTATGTGTTGAATATTGTTCAGGATGTGTTGAGCATGGTCATATAGGAACCATTATGAATATTTCCACACAAGAGATAGTTCTATATACACTACCATGGTCCAAGGATAGGTCTGGCAGTCTTAACCATTGGTATGGGGTCCATTATAAGGTTATAGATGTTTAACATATTTAAGTCCATAGATGTTTTTCTTTGATATTTGGAGTGGACTACCACCTATGTTTTTTCATCTATGCACTAGGACTATAGAGATTGATTCTATGGCAGTCGTTCAAAATTAGAAATAAACAATATA
>LPNX010752869.1:189375-329868 GCA_001517045.1 Pseudotsuga menziesii
AACATGCATTACATCGCATATGCGATATGTGTTATATAAAAAATGTTGGGTTGCGTGCTGTGGGACAAGTTTACTATAGAAAAAGACATAATTTTTCTGAACCTGTCCTCAAAGAACTGTTCAACCTGCAATTTAGTCATTACTTACACAAATACATAGGTTTTGTACAACTTTGGGTGGATTTGAATGGGGAATGTACATAACAGAGGTTTAAATTCAGCGAGGAAGGTTATTACACTGGAAGAAACTGAAAATAAAAAATAAAAAAAGAGGGAAGATTCAAGAAATCATCGGCATTCATTGGATGAGCAAATAGTTCCCATTCTTGCTCAACAGATACCTGACATAGAGGATGAGGAAGATAATGCAACATTAAAGGAAGCTAGTTATAGGGGAGATGATATTATTGATCCATTATTAAATGGACAATATCATGAAGAGTTCAATAATTAGGTTACTACCGATGCAAATGTGACTCAACAACAACCATGCTAGGTGGTTCAATCTCCTAATCAAATTTTTCATCCTGTAGTCGATGTAAACATCACTCCAACATTTCAAATGACAATAAATCTCGCATCAAAATGAAAGAGAACTCTTAAACGCATACAAGTGGATGAGAGAGAATTGAATTCCATGGAAGGTAAGGTGGCTAAATGCACTATCCTTCATCATTGTTCTCAAATAATGAAACAATATTTTGATAACAAATCTGAAGACGGTAGATGCCAATTGTTTTTAGATTTGCTTAAATCTAGAAATATGGTAAATTTAGGCATAAAAACATTGAAGAATATTGAATCAAGTACTCACATTTTTAAATCTCTTGTTGCTTCATTCACATCGATTGGTAAAAAAAATTCGTTCACAGTACTGTAATGTGGCTTGCAGCGTATTGGCTGAATCAATTGTATGTAGATCCACAAGACAACGTCGTTTACTTAAATGCACATCACAAATTGTGCCTTTACATCCAAAGACACTTAGAAAATATTCAATAAGAAGATACATCCTTGATGTAGAGGGAAAAATGGAAACATTATGGGCATTTAGTGATAGGTTTCCCCGCAAAGACAAGAAGTTAGTTGAAGGAGTGAAGGGACTAGTGCACACATTTTTGCATGATAACACTAGGCCTTATTATAACACAAAGGATGTGTTAAATCACTGTAGGGATTATATGAATAATGAACCTCATGTTAAACATTATCTTGACATGAAACAAACTCAATTGTTTGAGATGTTTAAAGTTTCCCATGCAGTGCTAAGGCTTGGGAAAATATATTTTGAAAAATGCAAGCCTTGGTATGTTAGAATCAATACCATCTGAAACACTTGTTGTTGTAGATACCACATATATTTTTGATCTATATTATCATACATTTGCATGTTGGGGCTTAGGGCAGACCCGGGTTCTTATCCTTTTATCCTCACACCAACAAATAGACCCACAGTGTTGGCCCTTTTGGCAACAACCTGCGAACAGGTTGCAGTCTCACCCGAAACAGCTATGGGGTGCCGCAGAATCAGGTTTCTACAGGAAAAATAGGGATATCACTATACCTTTAGCCTTAACAAGGAATAGTTATATAATACAGAGCTTCGACATTCACTTAAATAGCTTCACGGTTAGATAAAAAGACAGTTTCTTGCTTAACCCTTAACTGGGAATTCACAGTGAAGTTAATACTTAGCAGTTATCCTACTTATCATTCATCTACTTATCAAATGCATAAAACATAATAGAAAAAAAATAACAAGAACCACCATAACACAATAAATACGTGGTTCACCCCCAGTGTAGGGGCTACATCCATAGAACTACCTTTATATTCAACTCTTTACAAACAACACAGTTCTGATCTGCGCACTCAGCTACAGATCTTCTCAACACCAAAAACTATGCACTTAGCTGCAGAACCTTTCTTCTTAACCTTCTACGCACTCAGCTGCAGAATCTTTCCTCTAAAACCCTCTACGCACTCAATTGCAGAGGTCGTCCACGCACTCAGCTGGGACTTAACCTTAAACCCAAAATAGACCTTAACTTCTTCGCATCAAATCATCATACATACAAAAGCCCCCAAAAACCCACTTGACTCCTTTACATAAGTGCCTATTTATACAAGTGCACTATTACAATACCATCGGCTTAAACCATGGGATTAAACCATGGGACATTTAGAAAAAGAGGGGCTTCGACCCAACCCCGAAACCCCTAAGACTATTTTGGACCGCAATTCCGCTTACAAGCTTCACACAAAAACTGCAGAGTTGCCAAAAGTAAGGACCTTGAAGGTCCAAACCCCAACAAGCCCCTAAGACTCACCAGTGTCCCATCCCGCGATACTCTGCTGTTTTTCTGGTGGAAGAATCTTGTTGGTAAAGATAGTGAATTTCTTGTTGATACTGCACATGATATCTTTGGCTTCTTGCTCCTTCTCCACTATGTCTTTCAATGCTGCTGCAGATGCTTCATTGGCCTTTTCCTATGCGAACGCATCATACTCCTTCAAAACTTTGAGTTGGCTGTCCGCAACAGTGCTCAACTCCAAGGCTTTGTTAATAAGGGGCTGCACAGAGTTCACCAACAGTGTTTCTTTCCTTCTGCATGACTCAATATCTTGCTGGAGCTCATTGCTATGCTTCACTTTAAGCATCTTCTGCATAGGAGGCAATGTCTTGATTTCTGCTTTGACTGCATCCAGCTTTGTCTGTCGCTGCTTGATGGTTTCTTGCAGCTTTTCCACTTCTGGGTTGTCCTACAAGTTTTCCCAGGTACGAACTGCGGAAAATTCCCATGATCATTCATATCATGGTCGGCATACTTGAGCCAGTCTATTTTTCTTGTCATCGTTTTGACCAACTGCACACCCTGTGGTAGCGAAGGGGTGCATAATGTGAACTTGGCTGTCTGCCGAGGTGGCTGAACTCCTGGTCGAACAGGTAGAAGATATGGTGGATGCTCCGATGCAATGTTCTCATCCTCACTGAAGTCTTCAAAACCTTCAGGTGGGAGCTCTACCAAACTAGAAGGATTCATCTCGGGATCCTTCGGTGTCTTTCTTGATGGCTTGTGTCTTTCTTCGTTCCACTTAGAGTGAACTTCTTCCTTAAATTTCTTTCTGGTTTCCCGTTTCTGCATTGGCTGATTCGGCGCTGGGGGATTCTCTTTACAAGGTGTAGATGCAGGTGGGTTGCTCACAAGGTTCTGCAGACCTCTCTGTCTGAATTCTCTTAACAATTCCTGGACTTCATGATCAGCTGACATGGACTGAACTGTAAAACTCAAGAAAATGTGTAATGTGAAATTCGTAGTCCTGGGTGTCTTCTTATAGAATCCAATGACCAAATATGCCATAAATGTGCATTGAAGACACCAAATCTGACCGAACGGTGGTAGATCTTGTCCAAACGACGTTAGATTTCCCAAAATCTCATCATTACAGGCAGTTAATGCAGTTAATGTACCAGCGCTGCCAAATCTGATTTTTTCCAATGGTCATATTTTAAGCTCCGACACACCTTTCTTCTTTGGCACAACCACTAACTTCAGCTTCACCACAATAAGGGTCTTCGACACAATACAGACCTTCGACACATCCTGACACCATGACAGAATTTCTTTGACAACCTCAATGATTCTTGCAGTGAGCATCTTATCTAGCTCCATCCTGACTTTTTCTTTATACTTAGGGTTCAGCATATAAGGGCACTGCTTCATAGGCTTCACATTAGCTTTCAAAGGGATTTTTATCACTCCTATATCACCAAGGATACCTTTCATTTCTAAGAACTTCATTGGAAATAAGTCCTGATACTCATGGAGAAGTACAGTCACTTTGCTTACCATTTCTTCATCCCAATAATCTCCAATGGTAGCATACTTAGGCATTTCTTCTGATCCAATGTTTACTTTCCTTGTTTTCAAGGGCTGAGTCACTTCAGGTGATTCAAATGCTGGTCCATGTACTTCGCAATGTCCTTCTGACTCAGGAATATTAATGTTGTGAGGGTCGTCATCTTCATCAATGGCGAGGTTATAGCATTCTACTACATTAGCTTCGTGTTCCTTCCAATCAGGTTGGTGCGTGGCTATTTCTTTATCATCAAACACCTTGGTATGGATCAGCCTAACAGCTGCGTCCAAAGTAGGGCAAACCTCATTAATAGAAAATGTGAGCAAAAAACTATCAACAAGACTAACCCAACTTACAGTACCATGGCGAAGCTCTACCTCCGCATACCAATTCTTTGCTATAGGTTCCAGAGTGTGTACAAACCTATGTACCCATTCTTCACAAGGTACATGCTTCCATGCTTCATAACACTGCTTCAAATGTTCCTGAGGGCTAGTCTTACCATTAAATCTACTTCGTACCTCCTGAGGTTGATCCATGAATCTCAGGCAAAGAAACTTTTGACAAGCTCCCCAACTATGAATATACTTTTTATGACTATTCCACCATCTGGCAGCTGTGGCTCTAAATACTGAATCTAGAGTCTCCATTTTCTGCAAATATAGTACTTGCTCTGAGAATTGTTCAATAAAATATTCTGGGTCTATGAAGCCATCAAAAGTAGGTAAGACTCTTGTCTGTGAGCCAAGCCATCTGATAGACTTGGTAATTCTTGCACATCGATGTCCATGTAGCTCATAAAGTCTATTCTTCCAATTCTCTAGGCCTTCATCTGAATCAGTCATGTAAGAACTATCACACTGCCAATCCATTATACCTTCAGCAATAGGGTTAACATAGTCTTCTTCTTTAGCTGTGATGTTGTAAATATGATCCAAAACATCCTGATCTTCATCTCCGACTGGCTTTGTATACCTTTCTCCTTGAGAAGGGTCCAATGGTAGTATGACTTTCAAGCCTTTTCCTTCAAAAGTCATCTGTCTATTCTTAAGGTTGATTACTGCATAATTGTCTATTTCTCATTCAATTCCTAGAAAGTCTAGATAGGGGTTTCTATCATCAATTATTTCAATGAATTCAAAATCTGCTAAGGTACTGAATCCATCAATATCCACTGGTACACTAGGGAATCTTCCCAAGGGAAAAATATTTTGTTGATTGGCTAATATTAACTGTATAGGGGACCATTCAAGCATAGTTTTTCCCATTTGTTCCCATGTCTACTTAGTTAGGACATTCACTTCTCATCCCAGGTCTAAAATGATATCAGTCATGTCATAATCTCCTACCTGAGCATGCAATCTCATTTCTCTTCCAGTCCTTCTAACTCTATTAACAGTTTTTCCTCTATCAGAGCTTTGCTAAGGTTTGCAAGATGCAATAACTTTCTGTAACTCATTCAAAGCATTCTGATTTCTTAATAGCTTCATACAACTCTGTAAAAATTATGTAAGTGTACTTACTTGATCCGACGAAGCTTCTTGGAACTGTAACTACCATTGATGCTGTTGCATAGTTGCTACTGATGTTCTTGGATCATCAAAGTATTTTTTAGCTTCCATAAATGTTCCTTTTTCTCTTCCAACATCGAAGTCTGGAATTTTCTCTGGGGTCTTGTGGACCCAAGCCTCGTGAGGCTATTTCCCCTTATTCTGCACCTGCGTCATAGCTCCACTCCTTGTAACAACGTTAAGGGCTAGGAAAGGTCTTTTCTCTACAGCAATCATCTGAACATTATGAATAGGAGGGCCATTTCTTTCTTGTATCTTGGCTATCAATTGTGGGCATTGCTCAATCACATGATCGACTGCTCTGCAATATCGACATGTCGTAGTTGGATTCTGACAGTCTCTAGCTACATGTCCTGCCTGATTACAGTTATAGGAAATAACCTGGCCTCGACCTCTTCCAGGAATACCACCACAACCATGACCTCTGAAATTACCTCAACCTAATGTACTACCATGGTAGCCATATCCATCATTTCCTTGTGCATTGGGTTGTACCCTATAAGCATCATAGGTTCGCTCTCTCATGAGGTCAAAGCTGTGACATTCATCTTTGTTGTGTCCAACTGACTTACAGAACTTGCAGTAGGGATTCTTAGGTACCGGAACATATCTCTGCAGTAGATAGCAATCTTCAGGTAGATGCTGGCCAGTTGTTCTACAGATCTCACAATATAGGACATTAGGGTTAAACGAGTTCGGTGCACCACTATTTAGATAATTTCTTAATGCAGGACACTATTCTTTGTCATGACCTTCTGTCTTACATCGTGTACACCAAACCTCTTCACGAATAGATTTCCCTTTTTTGATGTCGTGAAGCTCCAAAGCCATTTCTATGAACTGTTCCTGTATTTGGGCTATTCCAGAATTATCTCCAACAGGAGTTGTTTCAAGTTTCATAGCAATTTCTAACTCCTCTTGCTGATTAGCAACCTTTTGTTGCATAAGTGGAGTCCTGATATGAGGCAATAATGCTGCAATGAACCATTCTTTTTGTTGTTCTGGTCCAATAGTGAAACTAACTTGATCCAGCAGAACCTTGAACCTTTGATCAAAGTCCCCAACTAATTCACCTCACTTCTGCTAAATTTCTTTCAGTTCAGTTATACAGTGTGACTCTAATTTAGGCTTCTTGAATTCTTTGATCATTGCTTTTTTAATATCAGCCAAGATATAGTTCTGAGTATTGGAAAACTTCATAAACCAGGTCAAAGCGTAGTACCTGAAAGAGGTGACTAGTTGCGCTCTTCTTGTATTTTGATCCATAATATTCTTAGCAGTCCAAATAGCTTCGCATAAGAACAAAAAATGCTTTCGATCCTCTAATCTATTTCCTTTAAAGACTGGGAGCTTGATATCATCATTCACATGGGCCATAGTGGATCGAGGGGGGGGGGGGGGGGGGGGGGGGGGGGGGGGGAAGACTAGTAATAGGAGGAGGGGAACTTTCTGAGGTAGACTAACCTACGGCAAGACTACTCAGGCTAGGTTTACTTTCAAACTGCGAAGGGTTCTTAGGGATAACAGATCTTTGCTGTGGAGTTATGGGAGGGTTTCTAACAAAAGGGGTTTCTTCAGATTCAGATTCTTCTAGAATTAATGAGGTATAATCAGTATTCTGGCCTAGGGTATAGGATCCAAGAGTTCTCTTGTATCTTTTACCATTGTGAAGCAAACCACTTTGCTCATCGTGGTCACTTTCGCTTCCAAACATAGGTTAGTAGCAATAAATCTAGCAATCTGATTTGATAAGCAATATCCCTTTCTTAGCCAAGAGCATTTTAATTTTCAGACTTAATGAATTCAGGTACTTACCCCTTGGTCCCTTGAAAAACTATCTTTCTGCTTCACTGAAAGAAGTATGTGTGTCGATGGTGAACTTTGTCATAAATGCTTCAAGGGTTTGCGTTATCCAGAAGTCAACAGCTCTTGATACCGCGTTGTTCACACTTTTTAACAGCTTAATTCTTTTTGGGGTCCAGGAAGGAGACTGATCTTCTTTGAAGTTTGTATTTCTTTCTGTCAACCTGGATAACCACTGGTGCAATTCTATGTGGATACTACCAAAGAAAATTTCATAAATATCAGAAAAAAAATTACCTTTGCAAGAAGTCGTCTGAGCTATGACGAGGATCCTTATTTTCTTGTTCAGCAAATTTCAGATAAGTATCTTCAATCCAGTCACTGATTTCTTTTATTGAGGGTCTCCAAAACATATCCCTATAAGTATGACATAGATCCCTCTTGAAGCAGATACTGGTTCAACCGGCAACGAAACCAATTTGTTGGAGGTATGACGTAGATCCCTCTTGAAGCAGATACTAGTTCAACTAGCAACGGAACCAATTTTTTGGGGCTTAGGGAAGACCCGGGTTCTTATCCTTTTATCTTCACACCAACAAACAGACCCACAGTGTTGGCCCTTTCAGCAACAACCTGCGAATAGGTTGCAGTATCACCCGAAACAGCTATGGGGTGCCGCAGAATCAGGTTTCTACAGGCAAAAGAGGGATATTACTGTACGTTTAGCCTTAACAAGGAATAGTTATACAATACAGAGATTTGACATTCACTTAAATAGCTTCACAGTTAGATAAAAAGACAGTTTCTTGCTTAACCCTTAACTGAGAATTCACAATGAAGTTAATACTTAGCATTTATCCTACTTATCATTCATCTACTTATCAAATGCATAAGACATAACAGAAAAAAAATAACAAGAACCACCACAACACAAGATATACATGGTTCACCCCCAATGTAGGGGTTACATCCACAGAACTGCGTTTATATCCAACTCTTTACAAACAACACAGTTCTGATCTGCGCACTCAGCTGCAGATCTTCCCAACACCCAAAACTGTGCACTTAGATGCAGAACCTTTCTTCTTAACCTTCTGCGCACTTAGCTGCAGAATCTTTCCTCTAAAACCCTATACGCACTCAGCTACAGAGGTCGTCCATGCACTCAGCTGAGACTTAACCTTAAACCCAAAATAGACCTTAACTTCTTTGTATCAAATCATCATACATACAAAAACCCCCAAAAACCCACTTGACTCCTTTACATAAGTGCCTATTTATACAAGTGCACTATTACAATACCATGGGCTTAAACCATGGGTTTAAACCTGGGCTTAAACCATGGGACATTTACAAAAAGAGGGGCTTCGACCCAACCCCGAAACCCCTAAAACTATCTTGGACCACAACTCCGCTTACAAGCTTCGCACCAAAACCACGGAGTTGCCAAAATTAAGGACCTTGAAGGTCCGAACCCCAACATTGCACATATACATCGTTTTTTGCATCCTAACCATGTGGTGGAATGCTCAAGTACAGTACCACCAATTTCATCCAGAGATTTCATCCACAGCATGATGTGTTTGAGGCAAGATGGGTAGACACGTTACTTAAAATAATGTGTAGAGGGTTCTTGCAACATTTGTGGAGGGCTATCATTATGGTCTGATTTCATCCATGAGAGTGAACATCAAGCATTCGGGAATGCAATTGTCGAGAAGTAGAACTATTAGTATGCGACATATCAGCTACATGATGGAAAAGAAAGTTGGAATATTAAATTGGTGACTTCATGTACATTAAGCCGGTGTCTAAACATACATAATTCTATGTTTTTTTTTAACAATGTTTATTTTTTTACACCAGGTGCAAGTATGTGATTTTATTTCAGAGTTTCGTGGAAAGATGCAATAGTACATTTGACATGTCGATATGGCATGGTGGAAAAATGAGCAATTCAAAATATTTAGGGACACCTTCCCTCATGGAACAATACTATCAGTGCTTGAATTTGTGGAAAATTACACCCTACAACCAAAAAATGAAATACAAAGTCAATACTATCACTCAGAGCAGGTGAGCATAATGGTCCATATCATGTATCGACATGGGCCAGATAAAAATGAAGAGAAACATGTGATACTGAAATAAAGTCACTTCTACATAAGTGACCACCAAACCCATGACATCCATTGCATGCAACATTTCTTTAAATTATTCTATGATCATGTGATAGCTATGGATATATCATTTTATCATCATTTCATTTGGTCAGATGGTTACGCTGGACAGTTAAAGAATGCATGTGTATTTCAATGGTTGTGTTTGTTGCACATAAAATACAAGGTGCCACATATATGGAACTACTTTGAAACTAGTCATGGCAAAGGAGAGCACAATGGTTCTAGTGCATGCATAAAAACTGGCCTTTGAAGGGACGAGATGAAGTGTACAGGTGCTCACCTTCGATATGTTGCATCTATAGTGAAATGGTGTGCATCTGTCATGGGAGAGAAAGCAATAAGGAAACACCTAGTGTGGAGAATATTCTAGGAGGTGACCAATGTGGACCGATCCCAAACACATTGGGTGAACAGAGTGCATGGAACTCGACAATTTCATTCAGTTAGAAGTTCATACAACTCATCCCTACAAATTTTGACAAGATTGAAGGCTTGCTTTTGCAGTTCCTATAGCATCAATGAATGGGATGATTGTGAGTATACAAATACAGTTGATACATGGGATCGAGTGACACTTGGCACCAATTACAAGGGGGTTAATGAAATAGACCATTTGGAAGATGATCAAACACACATTTCTACAAACTATGATCACATATCGGATCTCATACAAGAAGGTACAAAAAAGTAAATTAGTAGTACCCAAATTAGAAATTTAATTTATGTATTGTTAACTCGGCCTATTTCCTTTCATAGGTCAGATATATACAGTGGTTTTCCCAAAAAATAATGAATGGGGTTTTGACTATTGGTTGGCACGTGGCTTAGAGGGGAAACAAACCTTTCTCAAACCTATTACAGATGATGAAAACATTGAATTCCCAACTAGATCAATGGTTATAAAAGGAGATTACTTGACACTAGCAGCACAACAGAAAATGAAGGGTGAGTATGTATATCAGGATTATAGACCAATAGCTATTGTATACCACTTCACCAACTTAGTAGTTCATATAAACATCAAGCTACACACACTTTCAAACAAAAATAGGTCACATGCACAATATTTTCTACCTCATATAGAGCATGAAATATTGATGGATACCATTAGTAGCAGAGATGATCTAGATGGCCTACTCGAGTGAGTGCATTGTCAGGCTTTACTGGATTGTAAAGTGTGGATAGATTGTCACATGCATTATTTAACCTTTAAAGTGCATGCTGAAGCAAAATTTAAATGATTTATCCTTAGTTTATTCCCAATGTAATAAACATGTGATTGACAGATACCATTCACAGACATAATGTTATTCAGAGGATACTGGACGTGCTATAAACAAGATCATACAACCTCAGGTGAGTTATCTATAAATCATGTTTGTACATTTTCATTGGGTTCTCTTTATTTTCCTATGAGAGTACTAATGTTTATCCTTTAATGTGCCTAGGATACAAACACCATCTATGGCACAGGAGGCACCAAGGACAGCCCCGTGCCTTTAGACACTAACAAATAAAAATCAGAAAATAACATGCTCTTGAGTTGTTGAAATTTACTTTTTTATGTTTTTTATATTAATGTACATTTAATTAAATTGTTGGGTCAACTCTTGCAACTATAGAATTGGTGGGTCAATGCATGAAAAACCTTGACTATGGTTGTGTTGGTAGGGTTCCCATATCGACCTTGCCAATACAGACTTGCAGGAGCCAACGACATGCAATTTTGCTGCTCCATTTTTTTTTGCTCCCAGACCAAAAGTCACCAAGTGTCCCTAAATGATATTTTCACAAAAATTTCAACTGGACATAGCTCATAAACTGGAGGTTGGATCAAAGAACCATTGACTCCATTGGGCTCTTGGAATGTGATTACCTCTAGGTGCTCCTCTACCTTGTGTTTTCAAGGCCCAATGACTTCATTGTTCTTTGATTTCATAAACTAGGGTTTTGATCAGTTTCCTTCAATGAAACTCTATCATTGGTGGGTCAACTCTGCAAAACCCTCGACCATGCCTGTGTTGGTAGGGTACACATGTTATATTATTCTAATACTAAAGTATAAACCAACAACTCGCATAATAAAACTAGGGTTCAAAAATTGAGACATGTAACTACAGACAAGCATTTTATGGCCTCTTTATGTTTGAAGATCAAATTAGATTGGTTAGTATCATTTAAGCAGAAACCAAAAAACCATATACCTAGTCTATGCACATACATGAAACAAAATGAATAGGGTTGAACATGGATCAAAAGTGGAAGTTCACATGAATGCATGACTTAGAACTTGAAACACATGTACATGAATAACAAGAAAAATGGACTCAGGTTTATATGACCTCTTTAGGTTTATATCATTAGATTGGTTTTATGAGAAGTTATGAGATGGAACTAGGTTACAATTTATGAGATGGAAATAGAAACACATGTACATGTACAAATTCGAAACCAACTAGGGTTTCATGAACTAAAAAAATGCATGCTATAACTAAGGTTGTGAAGTTATGAGATGAAACTAGGGATTTGTGACCTCTTTACAAGTTATGAGATGGAAGTAGAAACACATGTACATGTACAAATTGAAAACCAACTAGGGTTTCATGAAATACAATGGCATGCTAGAACTAGGATTTAGAATTTATGATATGGAAGTAGGGTTTTGTGACCTCTTTACAAGTTATGAGATGGAAGTAGAAACACATATACATGTACAAATTGAAAACCAACTAGGGTTTCATGAACTACAAATTGCATTCTATAAAAGGGTTGAAAAGTTATGATATGGAACTAGGGTTTTGTGACCTCTTTACAAGTTATGATATGGTAGTAGAAACACATGTACATATACAAATTGAAAACCAACTAGGGTTTCATGAAATACAATTGCATACTATAACTAGGGTTGAGAATTTATGAGATGGAAGTAGGGTTTTGTGACCTCTTTACAAGTTATGAGATGGACGTAGAAACAGATGTACATGTACAAATTGAAAACCAACTAGGGTTTCTTGAATTACAAATTGCATGATATAACAAGGATTGAGAAGTTATGAGACGGAACTAGGGTTTTGTGACCTCTTTACAAGTTATGAGATGGAAGTAGAAACACATGTACATGTACAAATTGAAAACCAACTAGGGTTCAATGAACTACAATTGCATTCTATAACTAGGGCTGAGAAGTTATCAGATGGAACTAGGGTTTTCTGACCTTTTTACAAGTTATGAGATGGAAGTAGAAACACATGTACATGTACAAATTGAAAACCAACTAGGCTTTCATGAACTACAAATTGCATGCTATAACAAGGGTTGAGAAGTGATGAGATGGAATTAGGGTTTTGTGACCTCTTTAAGAGTTATGAGATGGAAGTAGAAACACATGTACATGTACAAATTGAAAACCAACTAGGGTTTCATTAACTACAATTGTATGCTATAACTAGGGTTTTTTTACCTCTTTACAATTTATGAGATGGAAGTAGAAACACATGTACATGTACAATTTGAAAACCGAATAGGGTTTCATGAACTACAATGGCATGTTATCACTAGGGTCGAGAAGTTATGAGATGAAACTAAGGTTTTGTGACCTCTTTACAAGTTATGAGATGGAAGCAGAAACACATGTACATGTACAACTTGAAAACTAGCTAGGGTTTCATGAACTACAATTGCATGCTATAACTAGGGTTGAGAACTTATCAGATGAAAGCAGGGTTTGTAAACTCTTTACAAGTTATGAGATTGAATTAGAAACACATGTACATGTACAAATTGAAAACCAACTAGGTTTTCATGAACTACAAATTGCATGCTATAACAAGGTGTAATGTCCCCAAAAAATGATTTTATTTTTATTTTTATAGGCTAGTAAAAACTACCTATACAGAACATTATTCACTTGTGAAACTCTATCGTACACTTCATGTACCATTGTTTATTTGTAAGTTGTTCTTACGTTTTGTCTTTTACTTTCAATAATTATTTTTAATGTAATCTACTTATGATGTTGTACTGCTATTTACTACTTGGTATTATGTTTAGACTTTTGTCGCTTAGGTGTCGTCACTAGATTTATATACTTGGTCCTTTCTGCATTGTCATACTTGTTAATTATAGAGTCCTAACTTAACTTTATTTGGTGGAAACAAAGTGGGAGGAGTGGAAGGACTTGTTCTCCCATGACGGTTTGAGAGGTAAAGGTGTTTACTTATTAGTGGGCTTCCTTAGTTCTCTGAACTAATGCACCTGTTATTTTTCACATGCAGTTCATACTTGCGGTGGGGTGTTATTTAGTGACTACTGGAAGTCTTGAATCTTAAAGAACATAATGTTGGTTGACTTGGTTCCTTTACCGACTTCGAATCATAACAGGTATAATTACTAATTTTACTTTATTATGGTTTTGTATCTCGTTGTTTATACATCTTAGTAACATTTTGTTCTATGTTCATTTTATCATATCTTATTAACACTTCTTATGTTTTCTATTTGTAGGTTAAATTCGTGGCTTTCAAAACCAGGAACATTGATTTTATGAGGGTTAAATAATTTAACATGGCATATTACATATGCCATGTTCACTAAGCCTAAGCTTAGGGCTTAATGTATGGTTTTAAAGTTATGGCTGCCTAAAGTCTACATGTTATGTTTAAAACCTATATTATGGCTTGACTTATGGTTAGCGCATTATGAGGCCTATACTATGCACTAAAATTTATCATTGTAATATATTACCTTGTGAATATGATTAGGGTGTTGAATATAACATAAGGTTGAACCATATGTCAACATGGTTTGAGATTTTGCATGGGAAAATGGAGGTCATGATTTATGCAAAAAAGCTTAACTATGGAAAGTGGTTTTGGTATTTCGATAAAGGTCACCAGCTGTATCATTAATGCTTATTGGGTTTCATGGCCATCCCAAGATTAGGGCTTTGGCTCATGAATCAATTGGTATTTCATTTGGTTTTGAGGAGGGATGAGTTCTCGGCTCTGTGCTGCAAGGAGGAAATGACCAGCATGATGGAGGTAAGCTTGATTTTGGTTTTGAGTCTACACTTCATTGGGTTCATGGCTTAGTCACTACATACTTCTCAACTATGTCGCATGGTTATGTTTGCAGGTGAAAGTGGAGGTGAGGAGGGCTATCTCAGGGTTTTGCTGCTAGCTCAAGAATGAATACTAAGTGTACACGGTAAGCCTGCTATTCAAAATTTTTGCTTGCCACCTATTGGTCATTTGGGAAGAGCTAAGTTTTAACTTGATGCTTGGTTGGGGTTTTAGCTGTAGAATTTTCAATTTCTCCTTCAGGCTTAAGATTACAAACTTGGGTTTTTCAAATATTAAGGCATTAAGCCAATCTCAGGCCATTTGGCTCTATGTAAATAATCCTGGTAATGTAAATCATTATTTTGGTCTGGGCCTTTTAGACATGGGTTGCACCATTGCTTGCAATGGTTCCATAGCCCATTGGAATGCATGTTTAATCTTCAAACTCGGTCTTTAATGGTGACTATGTATCAGACCGATGAATCCCTGTATAAATAGATACATGTATTGTTTCTAAATGTATGACGGAAATGGTTAATTTGATATATTGTGTATAATATTTCCTTCTGCATTTTTATTGAAGCACTGTATGTAAATGGAGCTGGGGTTCGTGGAGACATTCACCTAATCAGATGCTCTATGTATAATGCTATTAGTTATCTTGGATGTTGTAAATGATTTTGACAGCGTGGGTAAAGGGCCATGCCGTAAATGGCATGAGGCTTTCCCATAGTGCTCTGATAGCTTGTATATTATTTTGTTTATGGTTATTGGTTCTTATGTAAATTGGACTATGGAAAGCCATGGGTTGGAAACCCACGATGACCAATCACTTACTGTAGGTTTGTAGTTTAATGGACAGTGTATTTCAAATTGTTCTTGGCCGAGGCCGTGCTATAGCTAGGGTATTACGGCCTCACTGTTAGTGTATGCATTGTTTATTACATGGCATTTGGTGTATTTATAAATTGCATCCCACATAGGTTATTTGTATAGCATGGCCAGTGTAGAGATATAAATGATGGATTATGTAAAGGGTTGATTCATGTTCACTACATTATGTCATGGCTTTTATTTGTTTTTAAGAACCATTAGTATGGTTATATGATTTGGATTTCGATTTAATATATTATACTGTGGTTGTTATTACTGTTTTTACCTTGGGTCTCAACATCCATGGAATTCGATGTTGTGACCTCTGTTGGTATTTAAAGGTTTTAATTACTAGTTGTTTAATGTATGCGATGGTTGTGCATAATAGTTAGATGGGCAGGAGTGATTCTTATGAAATTTTATTATGATAGTTTAATTAGTTCTATGGATTTTATATGGGTGAACAAGGCTTAGATATCGGACCACATGGATGGTCACGATGCCTCCTCTATTCATTTAATTCTTATGATGGTTATTTTGTTGATGTAATTGTAACTTTGAAATGTATTCACTGGTATTTCTTATCTATTGTAACCCTATTTTTATTTTGGGAAGTTTCTATAATGAGAAATTCATGTCAAGACATTGTGGGTAACCATCCTATTGGTCAAGGGTTAAAATCCCCACAGTTGTGGGGCCATTGGGTTATTAGACTATCTTAGTGAAATTGACCCTAAGTGAGCCATTGTAAGTCAGGGCAATATTCCCCATCATTGTGTTACCATCCTATTGGTCGGAGGAGGCAAAGTCCTCGCAAGTGGTGGGGCACTAAGGTTATTAGACACTCCTAAAGATGTTAGCTCTAGTAAGAAATTTTTAAATGAGGCAGACATGTTGGAGTGTGTTCCAAGTGAATGGAAGAATATAAATAGAGAGTGAGAACCTCTCTATTTATGATTCTCATACACACACTCACTCATTGGGGCACATGAGTGAGAGAGGAGAATCTCTCTCAGTGAGAGAGAGAGAGACTGCTGCTGTCGGGAGATCATCTTAGTGTTTTGGGGTTTTACCTTTTTGGTGTTGATTCTATATCTGAGGAAGTTGCAGGGTTTTCTCCTTTATGGTTTCCCTGAGGAAAATTATTTTTGTCTCTTTTCTCTTGTGTTGTGCTTATGTTTTACTAATGTGCATGTCATTCTCTCAGTTAAAGATCCTAAGATAATAATAGTAGCTTGAATGTTAAAAATCTAACATGGTATCAGAGCTAACATGAGAAGAAGACATTGTGCAGCTACAGAAGGTAGGGATTCTTACTTTTTGGGTCTCTCTCCATAATCCATCAACAAAATTATGCTAGGCTGACTCTCCATTCATCTTTCTGTCAAAGCGGAATTCGATTCCAAGCATTTTCAGTTTTCGATGAGGAAATTAGGGATTTCTACAAAAGAGGAATTTTTGAGTGAGCCTGATGTAGGATTTTTCTCCTCATCAAAATCGAATTTTAGAGACCTGGATCAAGAAATTTGGTTTGGTGAAACTCCAGGAAAGTCAAACCCTAGTTTGACCCTGAGCTAGAAAAACCCTAAATACTAAAACTGCTAGGTTTTGGTACATTCGTTATATTCTAAGATTGACAATGGATCAGGAGCTGAAAATTGTAGGGGACAAATATAAAATCCTGCTGTACACTGAATCCAAAAATATGCCTCATATTAAATATCTTCTGGGAGATATGATCCCTCCAAGTTAGGGTTCCAGCCTCTTCAAGAATTCATCCCTAAACATGATACCTGGGTAGAATTCCTATATCTTGCGCTACATAGGTCCAAATGGAATTTATGATGATTTTCTAGAAATGAAATGGAATTTACTTTCTATGGTCCAAATTTCAGACTTAGAAGATGAACCAGTGACACATGGAAGTCCATACAACTTCTCTGTTCTGAATAATCCTGTAATAGGTCACCTTGGGAAACGGATCATAAATCCCAATTGGTGAAACCAACTCTAATGAAACCTATGGTGTTAGATCAGGAACATGTGACGTGATCTAAGTGCAAAATTTTAGACACATAGGAGCAGTAATTTTGGAGATATCACAGAAACAGTGACAGGAATTTCTGTAGAAGATATTGGAAAACTAGGGCTTCCTGTTCCGGGAGCTTCCCTCCACTGTTTTCAGAAAAGGAGTACATTGGACAGCTCCATTTGAAGGGATATATCTGTCTATCCAATTAGATCTAAAATATTCCAAGTTTTGAAAATTAGGGTTTCTATGACAAACCCTAGATCAGCCAGCTATGGAACTAGGACAGACACCTCAAATCAGTAAGATCTATTCTTCTACTATTTTCATTTGAGGTTTTCATTTCAAAGTGACCTATCACATCAGATTGATGATAATCTTGGTGAAGTTGACAACTTCCAAGCATGGAAGTACATGATCTCTCTAATGAAAATGAATTGGACACCTACATGAGTAGAGAGGTTCCAGTTCCAGAAGGAGATGAGGCTAGAAGCCTTACACAAGAAAAACTTGGTCAAGGCCAAGAAGATCTTGGTTGATTTAGTCAAGGATCAACTTGTACCACAAGTGTCTTCCCTAAAGACACCAATGATGTTTGATTCATTGACCAAGCTATTTGAAGGGAAGAACATAAATCAGAATATGACCTTAAGAAACCAGTTGAAGAATGTGAATATCCAGAATGCAGAGACCATGCAATCATAAGGGTATCTCAAATCAAAGAAGAACTTGAAGCTGTAAAATAAGAAGTGAATAATGTAGAAGAAGGTGATAGCCACCTTGAATGGACTCCCAGGATCATGGGATTCATTCATTCGAGGAATGTGTGCCATAAGGAAGTGATTACTTTCATCAGGCTTCGAGAAGAAGAAGAAGCTTGACTCATAAGAAGAGAAGAGAAGATGGGAGCAATTGAAGATCATGCTCTCACCATCCAAAAAAGATCACTCAATTGATGAGGAATATGAAGATCTCAACTCTTGAAGAACTTCTTATCCACCTTAGCATTTGGATAAGAAACGATGCTATTATGAATGAAGAAGACAATGAACCTGAAGACTTAAGAAGGAGTATACCCATGAAACAAATAAAGATGAGTATTCAATTGTCATTTCATGATATTATTTTGTTATGCATTATAGGATGTTTGCATTAACGACAGTATACTACTAATATGCATGTGATGGGTAAGTAGCTCATGGTGCTATACAACTCTCCATTTCTACTTATCTAGAATGAAACCTCTTTGCTGACATATTGGATTAGTGCACAATCTCAATGTTGTCCTGGTAGAGATGGAAGGCATCTAGAAAGTTTCAGTGAGATATGGATCAATGTTGTATTGGCTAAAGTAGTTGCATGATCATATATTTATGCATAAGAACTTGCTAGTATAAATATTCCTTATGAAATGTTTCTAACCATACAAATGAATTTGACTTGTAGGAAATACCGCATACATAATCGCCTACAAGAAAAGAAGAATGAGACTTGTTCTGAAGAACAAGTGAAGACATTTCAAAATGAAGAATAATATACGAATACAATGACATCATTGATACAAAACCTTCCGACCATGAAGAAGTAGCCAAGAAGAAATGAAAGACCAGTTCAAGAAGAATGATGTCTAGGATACGGTATCAATATGTGAAGGGAAGTTCGTAGCTCCATCATGCAGTAGATGGAAACATCGTGGGATACAAAGCAAGATTCATAGCATGAGGCTTCTCACAAAAAGAAGGCATAGACTATGAAGAGACATTTGCATCCAGTAAGAATTGAAACACATACATGATGAGATTGATGAAGATCTTAACCTTTGCTACAAGGTTGAAGATGAAATTCTATACACTAGATGGATACATAGAATACTAGTAGCATAGGAAGCTACTTGTCACTCCAGTACAGAATGTTTTCAGTGCATAGAGCATAGAAGACAGAGGGAGTATGGTGCTTCGCTTCAGAAGGAGTGACTATAGAATATCTTGAGGTTCGACATGGTACAACAGGATGGGCAGATTACTGATGACTCTAGGCTTTACTAAGAGTAAAGTGGATTACAACCTTTGCTTCAAGGTTGAAGGAGGAAGACCAGTGATGCTCCTGTTATGTATAGATGCACTATTTTCTAGGCATGGAGGTGTGGACAAGGGAAGTATACAGTAGAAATCCTGAATACGTTCAGGATGATGGACTGCATGACCACTCCTATGGCATTGAAACTGAAGCTATTGAGCGATGCTTCATTAGAGTCGGTTGATGCTACGATGTATCGTCAGATGATTGGATCATTGATGTACCTAACGAACATGAGACCATACATTTGCTTTGCTGTGAACACCTTGAGCCAATTTTTGACAGACCCAAGAAATGTTCACTTGATTGCTGCAAAGCATACTCTGAGGCACCTGAGGGGTACAGTTGATTATGGGTTCAAGTACGATGTGAATCAGAAGATTAACCTGGAGGATTATGTTGATTCAGATTGGGCAGGAAGTGCCATTGATAGGAAGAGCACTTCAGGGTGTTTCTTTAGTATGGGATTAGGTGTGATCTCTTGGTTTAGCAAGAAGCAATCTTGTGTGGCACTGAGCATAGCTCAAGCAGAGTATCTTGCATCTTGTTCAGCTAGTTGTGAGGAAGTATGGCTATGGAAGCTAATGTCTAATTTATTTGATCTCCAGATGGATGCTACTTGTATACATTGTGACAACTAGAGTTGTGTGAAGTTGTTAGAGAATCCAGTGTTCCATGACAAGTCAAAGCATATCGAGATCAAGTATCACTATATCAGGGATATCGTGTAGAGGGGAGCAGTGAAGCTCCAGTATGTTGCAATGGAGGAACAGATAGCTGATGTGTTGATGAAGCCATTGGCCATAGTGAAGTTCAAGTACTTCAGGGAGAAGCTTGGTTTTCCCTAGATTGAGGTTTCCTCCAAGGGAAAGTGATGAGTCCCAAAGCCATTCCGATGAGCAGGTCAGATGTAAGGGCTAATCCATTCTGTCATGGTGAGAGGATTTGGTTCCTTCCATGTCAGATATGAGTGTTGAGATCCATAGCCATTTTGACAAGCAAGTCAGATGTAAGGGCTAAGCCATTCTGTCATGGTGAGAGGATTTGGTTCCTTCCATGTTAGATATGAGTGCTGATTTCCATTCTGGGAATGGAGGTACCTGGTCAGTTACTAGGAACACTCAGTCTGGGACTGAGAGAGCGATTCTGATGAGTAGGTCAGATATAAGGGCTGATCCATTTTGTCATGGCTAAAGGATTAATTTCCTCCCATGTCAGATATGAGTGCTGGCCATTTTGTTGAGTAGGATAGATATAAGGGAAACTTCCACTCTCCGAGAGAGTGGAGGCACCTAGTCCATTACCAGGTAGCTCAGTCTAGGACTGGGGGCCTTTCTGACGAGGGTGGAGGATTTGGTTCCTTCAAGGTCATATGTGAGTGTAGGCCATTTTGGCGAGGGTGTAGGATTTGGTTCCTACCAGGTCAGATAAAAGGGCAACTGCCATTCTCTAGGAGAATGGAGGAACCTGGTCTGTTACTAGGTAGCTCAGTCTGGGATTGGGTCCTTTCTTGTGAGGGTGGAGGATTTGGTTCCTTCTGGGTCAGATGTGACTACAATCCTTTTTGGCGAGGCTGGAGGACTTAGTTCTTTCCAGGTTAGATATAACTGCTAAATCCTTTTCATGGATGATAGTGATGTCCTATCATGCTGGTGAATGTGAGTGTTGGGCCTTTCTGATGTGATTGTAGGCTTCTACATGATCAGATGTGAGTGCTAGGAGTGCCTTTCTAATGAGTAGGTCAGATGTAAGTGCTAGGTGAGCCATTCTGACAAGTAGGTCATATATAAGCATTGAAGAAGAACTACATGATGGCTAGGCCTACAACCAGCATGAAACAAGGCTGGCTCTATAGAAATTCCTATGACGACAAGAATCATGAGATAGCACATATGATGGTGACCAGTAATGATGATCCAGATCGAGCTATGATCGAAATCCAGTTATGATGACTTCGATAAATCCAGATCGATTGATGATCCAAATCTAGCAATGATGATCCATATCAAGTGATGATCCAGATCCACTAGTGATGATCCAGATCCAGTGATGATGTTCAATGATGAGTGATGATCCAGATCCAGATCCAGGGACGATGTACTGTGATGATCCAGATCGAGTGATGGTGATCCAAATCGAGTGATGATCTAGATCTAGTGATTATGATCCATATCGAGTGATGATCCAGATCCAAATGAAGATGAATTGAATATGAAGATCACTTGAATATGCCAAGGACTTGACGATGACCTAGATGATATAGAGAAGAAGACTTGTGCTGATAAATTGTGTCAAGAGAATGCGTTCCTAGTTAAGAGGGAGTGTTGATGTAATTGTAACTTCGGAATGTATTCACTTGTATTTCTTATCTATTGTAACCCGATGTTTATTTCAAGATGTATTGTAATGTATTTGAGTCATGTCATACCCCAATGTTTATTCTGGGAATATTCTATAATGAGAAAGTCATGTCAAGACATTGTGGGTAACCCTCCTATTGGTCAAGGGTTAAAGTCGCCACAGTTGTGGGGCCATTGGGTTATTAGACTATCCTAGTGAAGTCAACCCTAGGTGAGTCATTGTAAGTTGGAGCAATAGTCCCCACCATTGTGTTACCCTCCTATTGGTCGAAGGAGGCAAAGTCCCCACAAGTGATGGGGCACTAGGTTATTAGACACTCCTAGAGATGTCAGCTCTAGTAAGTAATTGTTAAGTGAGGTTGACATGTTGGAGTGGGTTCCAAGTGAGAGTGAGAGCCTCTCTGTTTATGATACTCATACACACACTCACTCATTGGGGCACATGAGTGAGAGAGGAGAAGCTCTCTCAGTGAGAGAGAGAGAGCCTGCTGCTGTCGGGAGATCATCTTACTATTTTGGGGTTTTACCTTTTTGGTGTTGATTCTATCTCTGAAGAAGTTGCGGCATTTTCTTCTTTATGGTTTCCTTGAGGAAAATTATTTGTGTCCCTTGTTTCTTTTGTTGTGCTTATGTTTTAATGCTATGCATGTTATTCTCTCAGTTAAATATCCCAAGATCATAATGGTAGCTTGAATGATAAAAATCTGACATATTTAAATGGGAAAGTTTTAGTATTAGTTTATATTTAACAAGTCAGATCTTGGAAGGTCTCCAATGGCTCAATTTTATTGGATTTAAAATAGATCATATGATTTGTTCTTTAGATTATATTTAGTGTATTTAATAGCTTTAACTTATAAAACTAATTATATATATATATATATATATATATATATATATATATATTTAACTATTNATGAAGTATGTCAGCAGAGTAACAAATCCTAGAGAACGTTGATATAATTACTGGGGGAAAAACCTAGTTTATGCATGGCCCAGTAAATCAGTACAGGAATTAAAAACTAGGGGCAGAACCCTTGCTAAGCATTTATGAATAAATAAAACCTGTAGAAGCAATCTAACGAATACACCCTAGGTAAATTTGATTTAGGAAAACAACTTATAGCTTAGGGTTAGTATAAAAAAATGCATATCCTACCAGAATTTAACCAGAAAATAAATCACATTGGGTTAGGAAATGCATTATAATCATTTACCTAGCATATCCAACAATTTTATCTAGGAAATAGAATAGACAGTCTAGGGTTTACAAGTTAATAAATGAAAACCCGAGGAGATATAATCGGAACCAACATTTCTAGGGTTAGAAATATATAATGAACCTTTACATAAATCATCCAACATCTATACTAGAAATGATATTGACATACTAAGAACTCATACGTGTAATTTTTTGAAGCTACTTTAATGGTTGAACCTGCACACTTTTAAATAACCAGCATTAACAATTTTAAGACAGATATAACCTCTGATTTTGATCACCAAATCACTTGGGAACTACCATGTTCCTCCCAACCATGACCCGGAACCATTCTTGGTTTTAATCCGGATCCCCCCAAGATGGACTCTAACATGCAAGTAGCTTAGAGATCCTATGGTAAGGTTTCCTATCTGGTATATCAGATTTGGATCAGTTCTCCTTTTCCTTCCAGGAAATGTTCTTCAAGAATTTACTTGAGAGAAAACAGGCAGAAAAATGACTCCTCTAATGATGGATCAGAACCCCAAGCCTTTCCTTGATTTGAATCTTTATAGACAAAATTTTCAGTCAAAGGGGTAGTTAAATCAAGAAACCTTGGTTTATTGATTTAACCCTTTTCAATTACTTTGGGTAATTATTATAATTTTAACTTAGGAACTCTCTACTAGTTCCTAGTTGTACTTTCATAGACATTACAGTATTTATTAATCTTTAATAATAAATAATAATAATTGATGGAGCTTCTCTTCTTTCTTTCATTTATTTATATTATTACTATATTTAATTATTTATACATAACATGTATAAAGTACATAATAATATAACACTTTGTTAATATTTGTCTTTGGGCATTATATAACATGATCCCTAGACTTAATGACACTTCTCCATTAAGGTCAAGTAGGTAGATGGTTTAGGTCTTCTAGGCTAGGAAAATCTGAAGATCCTTGCATGTTGGATTTCCCTCGTATAGCATGGTAGCTCTTCAGTACTTCGATGAGAATACAGAAATTCAAAATTTCATTTAATCACTTATAAATAAGTATGTTGAGATCAATATTTTTCTCAAGTTGTTTTCACTCGGAAGTTATTAAATTACTTTTAGTAACCCCTAGCAATCACTAGAGCCCATACTCAATGCTTTAATAGGGACTTACAATTCATCGCAATTCCAGAGCTCCTCACTCAACACTAATGCTAGGATGTACTTGTATGATACACCTAGGGATACAATGGCCAAGGATCCGATACTCTAGATCTTATGCTCAAAATCAACATGGAAAGATCCAGGGCTTATTCCCAACACATCCAATTATCTTTTCATGTGTTCCAGAGCCTCTCGCTCAACACAAAGGTAAGTACTCATGCGCTCCATAGATTTTTTCTCAACACAAATCATCAATCACTCAAGTGCTCCAAAGCTCCTCACTCAACAAAATAAATCTCATCAACCATGTGCTTTAGGGTCCATTCCCAACACAAACTAGAATATACATATATAATCAATAATTGGCTTATGCCCAATATATATAAAAATTCATCATATTCATATGCACTAGGGTCTTTGACCAAAACATAAAACATCATAATCAATAGGTACATGCTTATAAGTGTTAGGTCCAAAATTCGGGATATTACATCCCTCGCCACTTAGAACAACACCATCCCTGGTGTTCTAGTGACTCAGAAATTAGAATGATATCATGAAACAATGCAGGGTAAGCCTTTCTCAAGGTGGCCTCATTCTCCCAAGTAGCTTCATCAACCTCAAAGTGATTCTACTGCACTTTCAATTGGACCACGGTGCACTTCTGAAGTTGCACCTCTCTCTTGTCCAGTATATGAGTAGGCTTAGGGGAAAACTCCCCTTTAGGTTCCACCTGTAATAGGGACCAATCAAAAACATGTTTAGTATCATAAACATATTTCTTTAACAAAGATGCATGGAAAACATTGTGGACTCTTACATGCGTGGGCAATGCTAGTTCATAAGCCACTGGCCCTTTCTTGGCTAGTATTTGAAAAGGTCCATAAAATTTAGGTGCTAACTTATCACACCTACCCAAGCTCAACGAGCTTCGTTTGGCCTTTACTTTCAAGTAAACATGATCGCCTATTTGAAAGTCCTTATCTTTTCTTTTCAGATCCGCATAACTTTTCTGGAGGTCCTGTGCTTCTTTAAGTTTCACATGGACATTGGTAACCAACTGTTCCAAGTCCATCAACAAATCAGGTCCTAACATGAGACGATCCACCGGGATATCCCAAGTAACTGGTTTTCTACACTTCTATCCATAGAGTACCTCAAAGGGACTCATCTTGGCGGAAGTCTGATAACCATTTTTATACACAAACTTTTCTAGGTGTAGGTAATCCTCCCACTTTGTGTGATTGTTCATGACATATATTTGGAGCATGTCCTCAACAATTTGGTTTACTCTCTCTATCTTCCCATCTATCTATGGGGGATATGCAGTGCTGAAGTTCAACTATGTCTCCAATCGAGAGAATAAATATCTCCAAAAGTTTCCTATAAACTTAACATCTCAACTCAACATAATTTCCTTGGGTATCCCATACAATCTAAATATCTATTTCAAGAATATATCAGCAATGTTCATGTCCTTGTAGGTCGAATTCAAAGGAATGAAGTGTGCTGCCTTCGACAACTTGTCAATGACCACAAAAAGACAATCATTTTTCTTCTTACTTTTTGATAAACCAATGATAAAGTCCATACTAATAACCTCCCACTTCCATTCTAGAATGGGAAACAGATGCAGTAATCCCGCAAGATGCTGATTCTCAGCTTTGACTAGCTAGCATTCTTGACATTTCACAATAAACATTGCAACATCGGCCTTTAACATAGGCCAGAAAAAGTGTCTCTTGACAGCGGATATCATCTTTTGGTATCTCGGGTGCCCCGAGTAGGGTTCCCTATGAAATTCCATGAGGATGATGGACCGAAGGTCCCTTCCTTCTGGAATATACAAGCAATCCTTGGACCATAGCGATTCGTCTACCTTGTATTCTTTTTGTTGTTGAAACAACCTATCCTCCTGGAATTTCTTAAGGATTTCCACATAGAAGGGGTCAAATCTGTTGACCACTCTAATCCTCTCATGCAAATATGCATAATTTTGACTCAAGGTCACCTCATAAATCATATGAGTTCTTCGGCTCAAAGCATCGACATCCTTATTATCTTTTCCCTTAGTGTGTGTTAGCTCGAAATGGTACTCGCTGAGGAAAGCCAACCATCTGGCTTGCCTCGCATTCAAATCTGGTTGATCAAATAAATAATTCAGACTCATATTATCTGTCTTCATAAGGAACTTCCTTCCCATTAGGTAGTGCCTCCACATCGTCAAAGCTTGGATGATGGAAGCTAACTCAAGATCATGCATAGGGTAATTCTTCTCATGATCTTTTAACTTCCACAACTCATAACAAATCATGTGATCATTTTTCAAGAGGAATCCTCCAAGTCCTTCCTTGCTTGCATCCATGCAAACAATGAAATCCCCATCAGGATTTGCAATCCGTAACAACAGTGCGGTCATCAAAAGTTTCTTAAGCTTTTGAAAACTTTCTTCACACTTAGCAGTCCATAAGAGCTTACTTGATTTCTTATGCAAAGTGGTCATCAGGAAAGCAATTCTTGAGAAGTTCTCAATGACCTTTTGATAATATCTAGCTAATCCCAAGAATGACCTAATGTCAGTGACACTAGTAGGGGTAGGCCAATCCTTTATGGATTTAATCTTTTCTGGGTCCGTAGCTATACCCATCTTGGAGATAATGTGAGCTAGATATTGTATCTACAGTTTGTAAAAATCACATTTACTAAACTTAGCGTAAATCTAGTGTTCTCTCAACATTTGTAGTACTACACGAAGGTGTTCTTCGTGTTCTTATTTATTCTTTGAATAAACCAGTATGTATTCTATAAACACTAAGAAAAACTTATCCAGATACCTACTGATAATGTTGTTCATCAAACACATAAAGTTCGCGGGTGCATTGGTTAACCCGAACGACATCACTACAAGCTCGTAGTGCCCGTATCTTGTACAAAAGGAGGTTTTTTGAATATCCTCGTCGCAAATCCGTACCTGATGGTATCCGAATCACAGGTCAATATTTGAAAAGATTCTGGCTCCTCCCACCTGATCAAACAAGTCATCGATCCTGGGGAGTCAGTAACAGTTCTTGAGATTCATTTTTTTAACTGACGATAATCGATACACATCTGCATCATACCGTCCTTTTTCTTTTTTAACAATATCGATGCTCCCCAAGGAGACACACTATGTCGGATATACCCTTTCTCTATTAACTACTGTAACTGCAGTTGTAGTTCAACCAACTCAGGTGCACTAATACGGTAAGGGGCTTTGGAGGTCAGAACTGATCCTCGGGTCAGTTTGATGAAAAATTCTAGGTCTCACTTTAGAGGTAATTCAAGGATTTCCTTGGGAAACACATCCTTGGATTCTTCAAGAACAGGGAAGTCTTCTATGTGTTGTTCTCTATCAGACTCTATGTCTCAAATGTTTACTACAAACAATTTGCAGCCTTTCCTAACACATTTATTTGCTTATAAGATATATATTTGTCTTACATAAACTTTCTTTGGAGTGTACTAAACCTTCACTTAGTTCCATAGGCTATCAGTACACAAGATATACTTGTGCAAACAATCGAGCAAGACATGGTGTTGTTCCAGTTAGTCCATGCCGATAAGTACATCGTATGATCCTAAAGGTAGGATGTTTAGGTTTACTTTTTTAGGAAAACCATTCAGGTTTACCTCACATTCTTTAACAATTTCTGAAACCTTCTGTTTTGTACCTGTGGCTAGTGGAACCATCTAAGGTTTTTCATGTTTTACTTTTCCTAGTTTGCATTCATTAACAATTTTAGGTGAAACACAACTCAAGCAAGCACCAGGATCAATAAGTATTGAAATAGAAGCGCTCAAGATCTTACCTTATATTTCAACCATCATAGCTTGATGATCTTCTTGTCGGCCATCCAATACTGGATAGATATAGGGTTTTCCAGCTTTGTCCTCAATAGTTGGTTATTCTTATAAGCTGTGCAATACCCCACTGGTCTTGTTCTTACAATATCGGGCATAAAGAGGCCTACTGCATTTCCAACACTTGATCTGTAGCGGGGCAGCATTGGATCCACTTGCTACTGGTTTCTTAACATTAGCAGCTGGTACATAAGGCTTTGTACCATATCTATTAAAGTTCTTGTTTGCTTGAAATATGTTATTCTACTTTCTGTATGGCTATGGGTTGGACCCAGGTTTGTGGTTATTAGAGAAGTTCTTAGACTTGTCTCGTTTTCAGTTTAGTTTCTCTTACCTAACTTGTCCACGCTCATAACAGAGCCTTGCTTTGTGCAGTGTGGTATCCAAAGTCCTAGGCATGTCGAATTCAATCCTGTCCCAAAAACTAGGAGGAAGACATCCTAGGAACTGTTGGATATTTTACATTTTATTCTTTGATGTATGGTAGATAATGCAACATATCTAGAAATATGTTGATAAAATCCTCCATAGTCATTGATACCATGTGTATTTTTTGAAACTCTTTCACTTTTCGATCAAAGAACCTTTCCGACATATATTTTTCCTAGAAAAGCTTTCGGAAATTATCCCAACATATTTCTGGTGGCTCATCTTTATTGGTGTGTTTTAAACCCCCCCACCATCTTGTTGCCTTACCATTTAAGTTATAGATGGAAAGCCGATCCTTCATCTCACTTGAATAGTTATGAACCTGGAAATACTTACTCATGCCAAGAAGCCACTCTTTAGCCTTCTCCCTGGTGTTTACTTCACCTTCATAGGTTGGAGCTCTTATTTTTTGAAACTCCCCCTGAAGACTATCATCACTCCTTTGCTTCTTTATCCATGGAGAAAGTGAGTCACCACTAGAAGGACTGTGATTGTCTCCTTTTGGTGCTACAGGGATGTGTTCTTATTTTTCATCTCCTCTTGAGCTGTTGACCCATTTTGGGTAAGGTTCTCTTTTGGAACTATTTGTGTACTGAGTACATTTACCTTGCAGGCTTCCTCCCATCATATTTCTCAGTAAGGCTTCATTTATAGCTTGCTTCTCCTTCCTTTCATTCAGGATGTCTTCTCTGAATTTTTTCAATTCAACTTGAAGACTGTGTATAGTCTTCAAAATATAAGAATTCAGCTCCATCACCAATTCTCCTTCTAGGGTGGGGGTGTTCGTTCTTCCTTGTCGGTTGGTATCTCCTTTAGTGTTCATAATCCGAACTATTCCTATAAAAATTCCTGTAACTGTAAAAAAAATTAATAGTAGGACAAATTTCTGTTAGAAACCAAAATTTCATATTGTACTTTATTTTATTTGCAGTGATTGCTTGGTGCTCCCATAGGTCTCTTATTATTGAAACTGGGCTCTCATACCACTTGTAATGTCCCCAAAAATCGAAAAAAAAAAAAAATTATAGGCTATTAAAAACTACCTAGACAGAACATTATTCACTTTCAGAACTCTATCATACACTTCATGTACCACTGTTTATTCATAAGTCGTTCTTACATTCTGTATTTTAATTTTAGTCATTATTTTTAATGTAATTTACTTATGATGTCGTAATGTTGTTTACTACTTAGTATTATGTTTATACTTTTTTCTCTTAGGTGTCGTCACTAGATTTATATACTTTGTCCTTTTTGCATTGTCGTACTTGTTAATTATAGATTCCTAACTTAACCTTGTTTGGTGCAAACAGAGTGGGAGGAGTGGCAGGACTCGTTCTCCCATGACGGTTTGAGAAGTAAAGGTTTTTACTTATTAGCAGGATTGATTAGTTCTCTAAACTAAGGCGCCTATTCTATTTCACATGCAGTTCATACTTGCGACGAGGTCTTATTTAACAAGTATTGGAAGTTTTGAATCTTAAAGAACATACTATTGGTTGACTTGGTTCCTTTACCGACTCTGAATCATAACAGGTATAATTACTACTTCTACTTTATTATGTTTTCGTATCTCATTGTTTATACATCTTAGTAAAATTCCATTCTATGTAAATTTTATCAAATCTTATTAACACTTCTTATGTTTTCTATTTGCAAGTTAAATTCGTGGCTTTCAAAACCAGGAACATTGATTTTATGAGGGTTAAATAATTTAACATGACACATTACATATGCCATGTTCACTAAGCCTAAGCTTAGGGCTTAATGTATGGTTTTTAAGTTATGGCTTAAGGCCTAAAGTTTACATGTTATGTTTAAAACCTATATTATGGCTTGACTTATGGTAAGCACATTACGAGGCCTATACTATGCACTAAACCTTATCATTGTAATATATTACCTTGTGAATATGATTAGGGTGGTGAACATAATATAAGGTTGAACCATATTGCAACAAGGTTTAAGCTTTTGCATGGGAAAATGAAGGTCACGATTTATGCAACAAAGCTTAACTATGGAGAGTGGGTTTAGTATTTCGATAATGGTCACCATCTCTACCATTAATGCTTCTTGGGTTTCATGGCCATCCCAAGATTAGGGATTTGTCTCACGAATCATTTGGAATTTCATTTGGGTTTGAGGAGGGATGAGGTGTCGGCTCTATGCTGCAAAAGGGAAATGACCAGCACGATGGAGGTAAGCTTTGTTTTGGTTTTGAGTCTGCACTTTGTTGGGTTCATGGCTTATTCGCTGCATACTTCTCAACTATGTCATGTGGTTATGTTTGCAAGTGACAGTGGAGGTGAGGAGGGCTAGCTTAGGGTTTCGCTGCTAGCTCAAGAATGAATACTCAATGGCCACGGTAAGCCTGCTATTCATGATTTATGATTGCCACCTCTTGGTCCTTTGGGAAGAGCTATGTTTTAACTTGATGCTTGGTTGGAGTTTTAGCTGTAGCATTTTCAATTTCACTTTCGAGCTTAAGATTAAAGACCTAGGTTTTTCAAATGTTAAGGTGTGAAGCCGTTAATCGAATCTAAGGCCATTTGTCTCTGTGTAAATAATCATGGTTATGTATATCGTTATTTTGGTTTGGGCCTTTTAGCCATGGGCTACACCATTGCTTACAATGGTGCCATAGCTCATTGGCACTCCTGTGTAATCTTCAAACATGGTATTTAATAGCGACTTTGTATCAGACTTGGTGAATCTCTGTATAAATAGATACATGTATTGTTTCTAAATGTATGACAGCAATGGTTAATTTGATATATTGTGTATACAATTTCCTTCTACATTTTTATTTAAGCACTATATGTAAATGGAGATGGGGTTAATGGAGGCATTCGCCTAACTGGATTCTCTATGTATAATGTTGTTATTTATCTTGGATGTTGTAAATGATTTTGAAAACATGGGTAAAGGGCCATGCCATAAATGGCATGATCCTTTCCCATAGTGCTACGATAGCTTGTATATTATTTTGTTTATGGTTATTGGTTCTTATGCAAATTGGACTGTGGAAAGCCATGGGTTGGAAACCCACGATGACCTATCGCTTACTGTAGGTTTGTAGTTTAATGGACTAGGTATTTCAAATTTTTCTTCCCCAAGGTTGTGCTGTAGCTAGGGTCGTATGACCTCACTGTTAGTGTATGCATTGTTTATTACATGGAATTTGGTGTATTTATAAATGGAAGCCCGCATACGTTAGTTGTATAGCGTGGCCTGTGTAGAGATATAAATGATGGATTATGTAAAGGGTTGATTCTTCTTCACTATGTTATGTCATGATGTTTATTTGTTTTTAAGAACCAGCAGTATGGTTATACGATTTGGATTTTGTTTTAATATATTATACTGTACTTGTTATTACTGCTTTTTCCTTGGGTCTGAACATCCATGGGATTAGATGTCGCGACCTCTGTTGGGATTTAAAGGTTTTAATTACTTGTTTAATGTATGCTATGGTTGTGCATAATAGTTAGATGTGCAGGAGTGATTCTTATGAAATGTGATTATGATAGTTTAATTAGTCCTGTGGATTTTATATGGGTGGACAAGGTTTAGATATGAGACCAAATGGATGGTTACGATGCCTCCTCTGTTCATTTAATTATTATGATGTTTATTTAAATGGGAAAGTTTTAGTGTTAGTTTATATATAATGAGTTAGACCTTGGAAGGTTTCTAATGGCTCAAGTTTATTGGATTTAAAATATATCATACGATTTGTTCTTTAGATTATATTTAGTGTATTTAATATCTTTAGCTTATAGAACTAATTAAATAATTATTTGCATATCTATATATATATTTAACTCTTATAATTAAAACTAAAACAAGCCTCTGCTAACAAATGAAGTATGTTAGCAGAGTAATAAAGCCTAGAGAATGTTGATATAATTATTGGGAACAAAACCTAGTTTATGCATGACCCAGTAAATCAATACGAGAATTAAAAACTAGGGGCAGAACCCTTGCTAAACATTTATGAATAAATAAAACCTGTAGAAGGAATCTGACGAATACACCCTAGGTAAATCTGATTTAGGAAAACAACTTATAGCTTAGGGTTAGTATAAAAAAATACATATCTTAGAAGAATTTAACCAGCAAATCAATCACATTGGGTTAGGAAATGCATTATAATCATTTACCTAACATATCTAGAAATTTTATCTAGGAAATAGAATAGACAGTCTAGGGTTTACGATTTAATAAATGAAAACCTGGGAAGATATCGTTAGAACCAACATTTCTAGGGTTAGAAATATATAATGAACCTTTACATAAAGCAGCCAACATTTATACTAGAAATGAACTTGACATACTAAGAACTCATACCTATAATTTTCTGAAGCTCCTTTAATGGCTGAACCTACACACTTTTAAATAACCAGCATTAAAAATTTTAAGACAGATCCGACCTCTGATGTTGCTGACCAAATCACTTGGCAATTACCACATTCCTCCCAAACATGACCCAAAACCATTCTTGGTTTTAATTTGGATCCCCTCGAGCTGGACTCCAACATTCAAGTAGCTTAGAGCTCCTAAGGTAAGGTTTCCTATCTAGTGTATCAGATCTGGATCAGTTCTCCTTTTCCTTCTAGGAAATGTTTCTTCAAGAATTTACTTGAGAGAAAACAGGCAGAAAAATGACTCCTCTAATGATGGATTAGAACCCTAAGCCTTTCCTTGGCTTGACTCTTTATAGACATATTTTTCAGTCAAAGGGATGGTTAAATCAAGAAACCTTGGTTTCTTGATTTAATCATTTTCAATTACTTTGGGTAATTATTAATATTTTAACTTGGGAACTTTCTACTAGTTCCTAGATGGAATTTCATAGACATTACACTATTTATTAATCTTTAATAATAATTGATAGACCTTCTCTTCTTTCTTTCATTTATTTATATCATTACTATATTTAATTCTTTATACATACCATGTATAAAGTACATAATAATATAAAACTACAATTGCATGCAATAACTAGGATTGAGAAGTTATGAGATGGAAATAGGGTTTTGTGACCTATTTACAAGTTATGAGATGGAAGTAGAAACACATGTACATGTACAAATTGAAAACCAACTAGGGTTTCATGAAATACAGATTGCACGCTCTAACAAGGATTAAGAAGTTATGAGATGGAGCTAGGGTTTTGTGACCTCTTTACAAGTTATGAGATGGAAGTTGAAACACATGTACATGTACAAATTGAAAACCCACTAGGGTTTCATGAACTACAATTGCATGCTATAACTAGGGTTGAGAAATTATGAGATGGAACTAGGGTTTTGTGACCTCTTTACAAGTTATGAGATGGAATTTGAACTACATGTACATGTACAAATTGAAAACCAAATAGGGTTTCATGAACTACAATTTGTATGATATAACAAGGGTTGAGAAGTTATGAGATGGAACTAGGGTTTTGTGACCTCTTTACAAATTATGAGATAGAAGTAGAAACACATGTACATGTACAAATTAAAAACCAACTAGGGTTTCATGAACCACAATTGCATTCTAGAACTAGGGTTGAGAAGTTATGAGATGGAACTAGGGTTTTCTGACCTCTTTACAAGTTATGAGATGGAAGTAGAAACACATGTACATGTACAAATTGAAAACCATCTAGGGTTTCATGAACTACAAATTTCATGTTATAACAAGGGTTGAGGATTTATGAGATGGAACTAGGATTTTGTGACTATAATGAGAATTTCTCCTCACTACAGGAGCAGGAATGGCTCCCTTGTGCCTACAGGGCACAAGGTAGGTTCCTACTCTTAGAAAATAGTAAAAAAAATGGAATGGAAATGCAAATAAACAGAGCTACGAATTAAACTAAGCTAATCTAAGAAAGAACAAGCAAATGGAAGCTACTGTAAACTACATCTAAGAACTAATGACAAAAAATAAAGGAGAGGAGATGGAGCACTGTTGAAACCCTCTGCACACAGCAGGTTACGGTTCTTCCTCCAAAACCTGCAAAATAAACCTAAGCTACAATGGATAAAACCTGCAAACAATGTTAATGAAAAACTTGCAAATAGAAATGAGGGTTAGGAAGGCACAAGCATAGGTTCCTACTCTTAGAAAATAGTAAAAAAAATGGAATGGAAATGAAAATAAATAGAGATGTGAATTAAACTAAGCTAATCTAAGGAAGAACAAGCAAACGGAAGCTACTGTAAACTACATCTAAGAGCTAATGACAGAAAATAAAAGAGAGGAGATGGAGCACCCTTGAACCCCTCTGCACACAGCAGGTTAGGGTCCCGCCTCCAAAACCTGCAAAATAAACCTAAGCTACAATAAAGAAAACCTGCAAACAATGTTAATGAAAAACCTGCAAATAGAAATGAGGGTTAGGAAACAAAACAAATAAACAACCATGAAAAGAAATTATACCTCACTTAGGTGGAAATGGGCCACCATGCCCTAGCTCATGGGAGCACCTCTCTCTTGGTTGGGAAGCAATGGCTTGATGAGATGAAGATGGAGGAGAGGGAGAGTGGGTGGTTTGAGAGCAAGAGGTCTCAAAGCATCCATGGGTAGCATAACAATAGGTAAGTGGGGAGTGTTTTGAGAGTGACCCCCCACCCTCCTTTTATAGTTTTTCCAAGGGATTTTAGGGTTTTAAGCCCTTGGTCAAGGCTTTAGCCCCTTCCACCCTAACTTTATCCCTTTTTATGTTTTTAGCCCCTTTTTGAGGGATTTAGCTCCTAGGGGGCTATTTTGGGCTCTTTTGGGGGGGTTTTAGCCCTTTTCTTCATCCTTGGGCTCTTTTGGAGGTGTGGGGGTCAAATGGAAGGTATTATGGAGTGAAATGAGTGTTGTGAGATGGTGTCCTTGGGTGGTGTAGGCCATTGAGAGCTATGTGGGGGATTTTTGTGTTAACAGATTTCCCACTGATGTGTGAGGGTAGGAGCTCAAAGTATGGCTGACAGACATCATAGGATTTGCTATGTAGAGGTTGTACTTCTGGGGATGGGGCATGGTGGCTTTTGGTTTTTGTTTTAATCTAGTTCCCGTCAATGGGTGAGATACAATAAATGTGTGACATGTATATGGACGAGGCAGGTACAAGTATGTTGTATCAATCATAAAGGTATATCGAAGCACTGCTGAGGCTTCTGAACACTGTCTCCAACGCAACCCAAAAATCACAAGGGACATAACCTATTTAGGTCCCTTGAGTGGACTCATCAATGTGCTATAGTCAGGTGACACCCAGGGTCTACGACCGAGTACTATGTGGAACAAACCCTGTACAAATATCAATGGTGTGATGATGGAGTGGAAGTCGAGCACGTGAGAAATAACCATCCCAAGAGGCACTAAGGACTCCTTTCAAGTGGTCCAAGGAACTCATCAATGATGTTAATGAAACCAAGGTATAGGGACCTCTGGGTCTATCCTCTGGAATATATGTATTGGCATCGACAGGAGGAGACCTGCCCCTAGTCAAGGTGATGATGTTTCCTTGACCAGGAGTGCGAGGGATAGCTGAAAGCTGTGAAGCAATCTGCGGAATGACTCACTGAATTGGAGGGGAGGGGAGCGAAGGGAAAAAACTGAATAGGGGCAATGGGGGAGTGGGAGACTCAAACTTCCTTTGTTCAGAGTATGACGGCAGGGCGGACCAGGAAGCAAATGAAACTAACTCATGGGAATGGGATCATAGTTGTAATACCGGGAATGTCACTGCAGATCGGAAATACTTGGAGGAGGTGGAAACTTTTGATACTGATGGGATCCAAGTAAGACACATTGTAGAGTACTCTGAACAAAGGAAACCCAATGTGGGAATACTTCCAAACTGTTTGTTGTGGGTGGGGGGTTGTCTAGGGACACCGTTATGGTACGATCTCATGGATTTTTGGCAAGCCTAAGAAGGTAAATGCTCGATGGTGCTTTCAATTTTAGAGAGTCTGAAAGCATGAAGAAGACTTCAGTGGGGGATATTTTTCGTTGGTATTCTCCTGTGCCTGAAAAAGGATAAAAGTATACATAGGAGAGCTCGCCCACCCTGGAGAGGATGAGAGACTTCTTTACCGTTGGTAGTCCAATCAGGCCAAAAAAGGTTAAACCTATACTGATTGGACGGTCATTCAAATACTTTTACAAGCATGAATGAAACCAAGTTGGCTCTACAATATTTTCTTGTTGAGACAGGTGGAAAAGAGCTTAATGACAACCAGTGGTGAGATTTTTCATAAAGTGCGAACCCTCTACCAGAGAAAGCACAAAAGTATGCAGAGGGGAACAGTCTTGGCTTGAGTGTTCCAAGGAGGTCCTTTTCATGGGATGGTCTACATGGTCTGCAAAAGGAGGTAAACGAGACAATGTAGATGCCCTTTCCTATACTTTAGTGAGCGAGGAAGGAAGCAGCTATGCTCGGTGATCTTTTCATTGTTTTAAGGAGTTAGAAAAGAGATTAAACGAAACTCCAGTGTGGTCAATCGACTGCGATGGCACGAGCGGTGCCCCATGTCGAGACAGTGGACAAAGGTCCAAGGGTCATCCACACAATATGGACAGAGCAAAATTCTCTCAAACATAACAATACATGCATGGGATAGATCGCGGCAGAGGCCTACGAGACAGTGAGGCAGAGGCACACAAACTAAGGTGGCTCTTGGATAGAGGTTAGGAGAGCATGTGTGTGTGTTACAGTGGATGGACTTGACTGCATGTGATGTAAGTACAAGTACAGAGTCATTTATATGCTGAATACATGTAAGAAAAATAAATTGTTTTGTGGACAGTGGTCCAGAGGTCCGCATAAGGTGCGGTGAATGGAAAAGACAACTATGTGCTAAGAATGCAAAATAAAAGCTAAAATTACAATCCTTAATGGGAGGCAGCCCGAGGATGCTTCTGTGCCAAATACATGGAAGAAAAATAAAGGGTTTTGTGGACGAGGGTCTAGATGTCCACGTAAGGTTCGGTGAAAAAAGACAATTATAAATGCAAAAATGAAAAGTATAGTACAATCCTTAACGGGTAGTTGCCTGATCACTTGCATGAGTTGCGATTGGGTAGTGTGATAAGAGTACCGGTCTATAGACACTCACATAGTCATGTCATGGCTCGTGAATCGAGGTGACTTGTGGGAAATGGTCCCAAATTGACTTATTAAACGTGAGATGATGGTCTCACAAGGAAATGAAAATTTGATCTCGGAGGTGTGAGAGGTGTCTCAAACCAGTTTCGGGTGACTTTGTATTAGAAGCTGATGGTACTGCCCCTGACTTGTGGTAAAAAATGTTGAAAAAAAAGAAGGGAGAAAACTATGCTATAAGGGACTCATAGTGGTGGTATCAGGCATAGATTCTCTTCTGGTAGAGCCCATTACATGGCTTATTCAAGAGGTGACCACTTGAGTAAGAGAAGAGGTATTCCCCCTTGCCAAGATGAAGGTCATTGGCAAGGTAGGGTGATGGAATATGGTATTTTATGGGAATAACCGATTCCACAATATGGTTTGAAGGGAATGGGGTAAAACAGGAGGGGGTGTTACAGATCTCCCCATCTTCGCATAAGTGGTTCTGGGATAGATCAGGTGGATCTTCCATGGCCGATGAGGCAAAATGGAAACTGGAGCTAGATATCATGAAAGTGGTATTGGTTGTGGCTTTTGTGGCCTTGCCCCCAGTCTCTGTTGGAGGAAGAGGGGCGGGCCTAGAGACGCAAGGAGTCTTTGATGGACTTGGAGGCAGGTGCAACATTATGTCAATTGGATTGACATGAGTCCACACATTCTGGGGCCTTAGAGGTAGGGTAGGTGGTTCAAGGTACCACAGATGATATCCTAGTGTGAAATCCTATAAAATGAGAGCTGCCAAGGTAGACTTAATCATGATCCCGGATGGTGGGAAAAGGAAAATGAAAAGGATCATGTTGAGCGGGAATGAAACCCAATGTTTCCCTGGTAACTGAGGTTGAGGTTGCAACTGAGGTTGTAGCTATGGCTGAGGAAACAATAGAAGAGATAGGTCTGATGGACCATCAGTGATGGTGGAGACAAGAGGGTGTGTAGAATTGGACATCATGTAAATGGACATGGTGTCTGAAGAAGGAGGTGGGGGGTGAAATTCTTCAATCAAGGTGATCTCAGACTCAAGGGAATGGTTATGGAGGTTAGCAAGAGCCATTCGAAACCTGAGTAAGTCTTGGCAATGGTGGGAGTAATGTCCATACAAGCCGCAAAGGGCGCAAGCATGGTTTGTCCTCAATTCCTTGTTCCTTACTACTGGCGTGATTGGGAGTTCAACCACAGGGATGTTTTCGTTCATATCCATGGCATCCAGATGCACACAGATTACTGGGATTTCAGGGAAATTCTGATTTGGATGGCCCTGTTGTTCGCAGATGGCACAAGGTGGGACTTGTCGTGGTTCTGCGGTAGATTTGGTATTCTTTCCCCTAGCCCTTTTGGGTTGGGGCGGTGCAAGTGCGGGTGCGGTGGTTGGCTTATGCACACCAGGTGGGGGGTGAGACTCAACCGCAATAGGTTGCACTAGAGTTAGCACAACCTGGGGCATTGCTGGTTGAGCTGGTGGATCGAGATACCACACCAAGATCCCCAATGTAAAGTTGGGTAGGCTTAAGGTGGCCATGACCGGCTTTCTCATGACACTGGGTGGGGGGAAGAAGAAGGGAATTGTATGGACCAAGGATGGGCCCACATATCTCCCAGCTGGTTGCATGTGGGGGTGAGGTTGTGGTTGCAGCTACGCGTAATGCTACTGCTGCAGGTGATTATGCATCTACTGTTGGCGTTGCGGCTACGGACAATGTTGTGGTTGTGGTTGGGGCTATGGTTGCAGTTGCTGTTTGGGTGCGCTGGTTCTTGATGAGACCATGCACAAGTCCGAAGTTTCCTTTTGTGTCTGTGATGGTGCCACCAATGGGAAAGGAGATGTCATGGTGGGATCGGTAAACAACCCAGGGCCCACATTCAATGGTGGGGAGGCTGGTGTGTTTTCAACCACATTGTTGGTTGCAGGGATGACATTAGCGTGTACGGTCGCCCCTTGAAGCTCAATGGTGGTGATGGTGGGGATAATGTTGGTAGGCATTGTTAACCCTTGTGGATCATGGTAGGTGAGTTGGTCAACCGTCACAATCTTCCTTTCGTGGGGGAACATGTAACTCCTTCCGAGGAGAAGGTTGTAGTCCAGTTGAGTGTTGACGACTTCAATGTCAATCAGGACTGTCTTCTCGGATAACGTGATGGAGACATGGGGGAGGATTCCTTAAGCTTTAGTGGGATGTCCATCATAAGGATGCAGAGTCATGGAGGATGGTTGCAAAATTGGTGATCCAAGTTTCTGCCAAACTAAGGTAGACATGATGCACATGGATGCCCCCTCATCCACTATGCATCGGTGCACAACCAAGTTCCGGATGGACATTGAGATTTGGAAGGTGATAGTGGAGGGCATGCGTGGCTCTCCATTATCTATGTCAAAGGTGATCAGCTTGGAATTGGAAGGGTCTACTTCCCCTAGAGTGGCTAGTAAGGCTTTCCACTGTTTTGGGCATGTTTTAAGTACCTCAAGAGTGGACATGGCGGTTGGTGTTTGGGCCAAATCATCCACAATGCTACAGCTCACTGCAAATCTAGCTGTGGCGTTATTGGAAATTTTGTATATGGGGGGTCATGGGAATGGGGGTAACTAGAGAGGTAGGTTGGTTGTATTAGACATGGATGCTGCTGATGAGTTGGTAGGTTTGGTGGTGGTACCGTATTGATTTTGTCTAGTCTGTAAGTTGAACTCTTTAGTGGTCATGGTTATTAGGTGGTGAACACCTGTTTCGGCCGTAGGCAGTGCCTCTGGAGCATTAGGATTGGCCTAGGGAGGGTTAGCAGTTTCCACCAATCCTTGGATTGGCAGTGGGTTTTGAAGCACCATGGGAGGAGGTCCTTGTGGTGCTTGGTTGGGTTTGTCTTGAGTGGGGGCATTGGCGGCTTGTTGGGCCCCATTTTGAATGGCCTGCTTAGTGTGAGCCATGAGGGGACACTCAAATGTGTAATTCCCATAAACATCACAAAGTGTACAAGGTTGATTTGTGTGCAATGGTGCATTGTGTCTTGGTGGATTCTATCTTGGGGGGTTTTGGGCTGGCCAATTAGCCATGGCATTATTGGGAGGGTTCGGTTGCTGATCGCCTCCCTGTGGTTGGTTATTACCTTGGTTGCGGGGTCGGTTGTTTCTATCTTGCCCTTGTTTATTTTTTGGGGTAGGCTGGTTGGGACGGTTTTGTTATGCGAACACTTGTCCCAACGGAGCAGGTGGAGCGAGGCTGGGGCCTTGAACTTGTTGCACCGGTGTTGCATAGTATATTTGTGGGGCTGGTGGTGCCACGAATGTGGGAATTTGTCCCACATACTATTTTGTTGGCCAAGCCATGGCCTGATCCTATTGTGGTGGCACAGGTTGTGCATAAGAGGTTGTTGCTCTAGACTAGGACATCATTCTAGCATAGTCCGGAGCTTGGTTTTGATAAGCAATGTTAGCAGTGTTGCTTGGTTGAGGTATAAAGATAGGTGGTGTCGGTCGAGGCTATGGTTGTTGGGAGACTGACCCTATGATGCCATCCACTATGTGGGATTCCCCTGGTGCATCTCAGTAGGAGGTACTCAAATGGGGAGTGTATGGAATGACAGTATACAAGTATCCCGACTGGGCATAGATGAGGTCAAATTGTTGGGCCTTCAGTATGGCCTCTTCTTTAGATTGGGATGTCTAGATGCGATGTCCTTTGCGATGGGTGGGAGAAAAGTCTTGATGAACCAATCCAAGAAGATCCTGTCATCAAGTTGGATCTTACATAAGCTACAGCGCCACTGCCATTCATGGATATGATCAGTGATGTCAGTGGCGGTGTTTTGATGACAAGATAATAGGATCTCCACCCCCTCGTCATATTTGACACGAAGTTGGAAATATTGTAGGAACATGAAGGCTATGGAGTTGAAGTCGGGGTACTTGGCTTATGGCAGCTCAATGTACCATTTGGCTGCGGCACTTGTAAGAGTGCGTTGGAACAACCTCAGCCTGATGGAGTCATCTACGATGCTGTTGGATGAGCACCATAGATGGAATGTCATTATATGATTTTGGGGACATTCCCTGGCTTTGCCTTCAAACTTTGGGATGTCTAATGGCAGCTTAGTTGGCATGGGTGGCCAGAAAACTTAGTGGGGGATGGGGTCATTCGTTAATCTAGCCAAGTCAGGAAAGTTTAGATGAGCCATGAAAGGTAGATTTGACCCCAAGTTGATATGGGATTGGGCTGCAAAGGGGGTGGGGATTGCAGGTGCATAATGCATTTGCATGGCTAGGGGTGCTTGTGGTGGCACCATGGCGGATGTGCCGATGCCCCCAAGTCTTGTGGGTGGGATGGTGTGGGAAGCAGGGGAATTTCCCCCATGTATTATGGTAGGGGCAATGTAGGTGGACGGTGCATTGCCCCCCTATGTTGCAGGAGGGTCACTGTGTGTGGAGGGGCCACTGCCCCCATGTGTTACCATCGGACTAGCTTGGCTGGTCACTATGGGTGGTGGAAATTGGATAACGAAAGTCTGCATGACTGTGCTTGGACCGCTTGCCAAGTTGTGGGTGATGGATTGTGACGTGGACATGGGTCCACTTGCTAAGGTTAGGCCAAAAAATGGATCCGTGTTTGCACTAGCCATGGGGATTTATGGTGCAGTGTGGAGGTTTGGTTCAGACGGATATGGGTATGAATAAGAATCAAAGGCTATGTGGCCCTCTAATGGTGTGGGATATTGGTGAGAGCAGCTTTGATGGTGCCGAGCAAGTGTTCCAAATGGTGGTGGTTCACCTCTTAGGCGTGAGGAAGATCGTGGAGGATCAATTGTGTTCGCTTTTGTGTATGAAACTAGTGGGTATGAGATTTGGACCTTGGTTTCAATGGATTCCTATTGGCTGAAGGTGGTCTCTCGGCCATCGAGACTGCCAGAAAACAATGCTTGGCTTGTTCCTCATGGGTGCTACTACTCAACCGGAAGGGGTCACTGCCCATTTCGCTTGGCAATTCCTCTCAGCGGCTGGCTACTTTGGGGTTCCTATGGTACTCCTCACAATGAGTTTCAGGGAAAAGCCCAAGTACTTCCCACAGTTGGAGCAGTCAGGGACTTATGTCCTCAAAGACTACAGAATTGATTGAACTTAGTGTAAATTTGGTAAATTTTAAGGTTTACTCAACATCATGAACTGAGTTGGGTTAATTATTTGGTATGGTGTGTTAGTTTGCTTGTTTGTTCTGGTATTTGGTTTGCAATATGGCTTATGAATTCATGGTGGAGCTCATATCATGGTTTTGTATGCAAACATAAATAGAAAGCAAGCATGGTGATTAACCCTGAATTGTTGGCCTAACTAAATGTCTACCTCTCAGTGATATTCTTCTTCAACCAAGAGAAGGTGCTGGGATATCAACACAATGGGACTAATCCCATCTGTAGATCCTCAGTTCACCTCCCAAGTGCTAGGTTGGTCAATAGGGAGGACGCTTAGCGCTGTCAGAAGCCCTCCTTCTCTACGCTCTCTACCTTCCAGGTCACCTGGTTTTAGTGGTTTGGGAAAAATACCATGGAGTTCCTAGATCTATACGAGCTTACCCTTCGTTGTATCCCAGAATACCCTAGAGGGTGATGACTGGGTAGAGGAGGAAGGGGGCAGCAAGATGGTTAATTTTAAGTTACTTTTAGTTAGGCTAGTTCATTTTAATAAGCCTTAATGATTAGTTTAGCATATACACATTGTTCATGGATTGATTTGCAAAAAGTAAAAACTGGAATTGAAAGAGACCTGCAATGGTGGACAGAGGTGGATGGTCCACACTAACATTCCTCTGAAACTTAAAATTACTGTTAATCAAACTTAACTACAACTTCTGTGTGATAGACCATAATTTAAAAATATAAACAAAATTAACGTTAAATATTTTTGAAAAAATAATTGTGCACATGAATAACTATTATTTACAACTTCTCAAAATTTTAAGCAAATTCCACCATTAAGGTACTCAACACCTACGCTAACGGGATTATACTTATTATATTTTGGAGGAAAAATAACATATGACTATTATGATAACATAGATATATCACATGGCCAGAAAAAAAAAAAAATTAAATAAAAATTGTGTATTCTAAAATCTAATTCGATTTCCTTGTTCATCTTCTTACACTGTACTCGAATTCATTTTGAAAGTACCTTGATTTGTCCCTCCAAGTCAAAAAATTGTTTTTTTTTTCAATATATTCAATGCCACTTAGCAGCTGGTTTGCAGCAGTGCTAAATTTTAAATGGGATTGCAAGTGGGATTAGCTCCATTTTGAGTTGAAGGGCTAACAAAAGGGATAGGAGAAATTGAAAAAAAAAAAGAGAATCCCGGAAGCATAACGAGGTTCTGCAAACACTCAAAGTAGACAACACGGGCACACATCAAAAGCAGATCGATGGTGGAGAAATTTTCTTGAAAGAGAAGATGCACGGTCCATAAGAGTATGGAGGATCGTTAATCTTGTCCCTCCCATTACACATCGATGGCTGAGATTCATAGATGTTCACGATCTATGGTGGAAACAAGTTTCGCGGCGACAATGTGCATGATAGTTAACAAGATGGAGCGCTGCAAAAGGTTATTAGGACCCACACATTTGAAAGGCCAATATATAGGGGTGCACCTAATCTACGGTGGAAACAGGTTTCATGAGGGGAACGCGCACGTCGGTTAGCATAAGAAGCCGCTATCAAATACTCAGGGCTCCTGCACCTCGCAATAGTGTAGATCTAATGTGTTCCATATCAGCGGCTTAGAGTTACTTCACTAACAAAAGGATCACGGGGTTTTATCTAGAAGACCCGCTGCGAAATATGTTAAGTCTCCATGGTTTGGGTGGTGCAGATTTGGTAGAGATCTAATCAATGGTCCTTGTAGATTTCGCAAGGGAAAGGTTCAAGGAAGTTAACAAGGTGAACGATCGTGAAATCGGATAGAGGATCAGATTGTGCGATGTCTGATCTCTTGCGTAGAGGAATTCTACGAGTAGGATCAATTTCGCATAGCACAAGGTGCACGAGGGAACATGATCCACATAGATGTGAAGCACAGTTAGAGCACAGATAGGATGCAATGATACAGGTCATTTCTGGGAAATAAAGTAGTTAGAGTTGTGCTAAAAACGTCGTTTTCAGGAAGGCGATCATGCCTCTCAAACATTGAATTGCTGTTTTTGATCCAGCGTGTTTTTGATCCTTCATTTACTATAGTATATAAAAACTCGTAGTGAATCTGCCACATCATGATTTTGTTAGAATTTGAATGATGACTCCGGATTTGATTCCCAAATTTTGTAACAGAATTAAGCTTTGTTTTAAGGTTGGTCTTGGGAGCCATAGCACTATAAATATGTCCTCAATTGATGAGGAAATGGTTGGAACTTTCATTCAGAAAGAATTCTTCTCTTGTTTTCTAGTCTCTGTAACTTTCTTGGAAGTGTTAATGAGAAACATTCTCCTGCGTTTCTAATATTCATCACGGTGTTTTACATTTAGTCTGTTTTTCCTGTTTATTCATGTTCATTTCTATGTTTTTCTGCTAATGCGATCTAGTTGCATATGGGGAATTCGTTTCATTAAGCGCTCCTCGTATCATACGTTGCATTTGTTATGTATTTCTGGTAAATGTTTTGGAATTCATTTCCTATGCTCCATTTCAGTTACTATCCTCTACTATTTAATCTACTAAAGGTGGTGTAAGAGATTCATCTGCAGATAGGCGCCTCTTGCTTCGCTGCGCTTCTTGCCCTTTCCCTCTTACCACCCTTTCAAGTATTTGACTGTTTGTGACACCTACGTTTCCTCAGAATACACAGGAAATTTCTCTCTAATTTTCAATGTAATACCCTTGTTTGATTCAGGATTTGACTCCATTGCCGATTGATTTTTCTATCTCTCTGTTCTACCATTTTAAATTCTATCAGCACCCAATCATTATTAGAAATATAGCCTTTTGTTTGCTTGTTCAAAGCCAAAATTATATGCAAAAATGTTCCCATGACAAGAGAGAGCCCTCTCTGAATTTATTGGCTAGAATGCAGTCTAAATGTTGATTGAAATGGTTACCCTATGAATTCCTACCACAACAATAGGAAAATTACAGGGTGCTAACATCTTAGCGCCATTGTCGGGGACCTAGTTGCTACTATCTCCTCGAGAAAAATGACATTGCTTCAGTTCTATGACCTGGTTGAGCAGCCGGTCCTAGACACATAATTGGTTGTATATGCTCTGGTGAATCCAGTCAAAGCCTTGGAAGGTGACTCCATTGGGAATATTGACCACTTAGAAGCTACAAATATTTTCAAATTTCCTATGGCGAATCCACATGAATTTCAAAATTGAATCCACTGGGAAATACTGGCGGCCCAAAGAACCCACATCAGGAGAAATCCTGATGTAGAATCCTTCTAGGAAGTCTTTGATCTAGAAATTCTGATCCAATAGGCCAATAGGCTGCAAAGGTTAGTCATAAATATTTCCTTCCCTACTGAAGGTGCTATATCTGTTTGGGATACATCTGAACGCTGCAATTGTTATATTTTTATCATTTAATCCATATGATCTAGGATATTATATGAGAGAATAACATGCACAAAAATAATCAAAATAGACAAGAGACACAAATAAATTTCCTTGGGGAAACCGTAAAGGAGAAAACCCCGCAACTTCCTCAGAGATAGAATGAGCACTAAAAGCAAAAGTAAAACCCAAAGATACAAAGATGATCTCCGACAACTGTTCTCTCTCTCACTTGTGCAAGCTACTCCTCTCTCACTCATGCACTACTATTGAGTGAGTGTGTGTTTCAAATAGAGAGTCTCACTCTCTATTTATACTAGATTTCCACTTGACAATTACTCTACAGGGCTATTCTCACTACGAGAGTCTAATAACCATAATACCCCTCAATTGTGGGAACTATTGCCCTGACTTACAATGGAGGTTTAACCTCAATGAATTTACATGAATTTATTATATTATTGACTCTACCAATCAGAGGAACAAACATCTCCGTCAGGGTACAATGAAATACAATAAGAAATATACAAGTGAATACATTCCGAAGTTATAAACACATCAACACTCCCTCTTAACTAGGAAGGTATTCTCTTAACACAGTTCATTAGTACAAGTCTTCATGATTGGATCATCATCACTACTCCCGCTATCTTGACCAAATGGTGATATCTCTCAATTATACTTGTCATAGGAAGTTCTACAGAGCCAACCCTTTTTCATGTTGGATGTAGGTCTCAACATATATATCCTACCATGGGAGGCCCATCCTATTACCATGTTAGAAAGGCCCAGTGGTTACATCTGACCATGGGAGGCCCAACCTACCACCATGTCAGAAATGATCAGCTACATCTAACCATGGGAGATCTAACCTTCCACCATGTTAGAAAGGCCTAACACTTACATCCAATGACATGGTAGGACACACCATATACAATCCAGGGAAAGGATATGCACCTACATCCAATGACATGGTAGAACACACCATCTACCATCTGGGGAAAGGATCTGCACTTACATCCACCAGCATGGTAGGACACAACATCTACCATTCGGGGAAAGGCTCTGCACTTATATCCACTGGCATGGTAGGACACACCATCTACCATCTAGGAAAAGGATCTGCACTTACATCTACCAACATGTTATGACACACCATATACCATTCAGGGAATGGATCTACACTTACATCTTACCATGGGAGTCCCAACCTTCCACCATGTTATAAAGGCTCATGGACTTATCACTTCCCCTTGTAATGAACCTTGATATGGAGAACACCAAGCTTCTCCCTGAAGTACTCAAACTTCACTCTGGATAATGGCTTGGTCAACACATAGGATATCTACTTGTTCGTCGCAACATACTGGAGCTTCAATGCTCCTCTCTGCACCATATCCCTGATATAGTGATATTTAATCTTGATATGCTTCAACTTGTCATGGAAAATCGGTTTCTCCAACAACTTCACACAACTCTGTTTGTCCCATTATATACAAGTAGCATCCAACTAGAGATCAAACAGATCAGATAGTAGCTTCCTCAACCACACTGCCTCACAACTAGCTGAACAAGATACGACATGCTCTGCTTTGGCTGTACTCAGTGCCACACAGAATTGTTTCCTTCTAAACCATGAGATCACACCTGATCTCATACTGAAGCAGCATGCTGAAGTGCTCTTGCTATCAATGGCACTACCTACACAATCTGAATCCACATAACCTTCTAGGTTAATCTTATGATTCACCTCATACTTGAGCCCATAGTCAACTATACCCTTCAGGTACCTCAGAATATGCTTTCCAGCAATCAAGTGAACATGTCTTGGATCTGTCAAGAACTGGCTCAATGTGTTCACAGCAAAGAAAATATTTGGTCTCGTGTTCATCAAGTGCATCAATGGCCCAATCATATGACGATACATTGTAGCATCCAACGACTCTGATGAAGCATCACTCAAAAGATTCAAGTTAAATGCCATAGGTGTGGTCATGGCCTTGTATTCCATCATCCTAAACCTCTTCAATATCTCCACTACATACTTTCCTTGTCCTAGGGATATTCCATCTGCATTCTGCCACACCTCCATGCCTAGAAAGTAGTGCATCATACCCAAGTCTTTCATCTCGAACTCGGCCACAAGATTCTTCTTTGTTTTAGCAATTAACCCATCCTCACCTATTACAAATAGGTCATCTACACATAGTAGGAGTATCATTGGGTTCCCTTCCTCAACCTTGTATTAAAGGTTGGAATTCGTTTTACTCTTGGTAAAGCCCAAGCTCATTAGGAATTTATCAATCCTGTTGTACCACGTCTTGGGTGCCTATTTCAACCGTACATGTCCTTCTTCAATTTTCACACATGAGTCTCCCTATCATGTTTCTGAAATCCCAGTGGTTCCTCCACATACACTTCCTCTTCCACTACACTGTTCAAGAACGCAATATTGGCATCCATTTGGTGTATCTTCCAGTCAATCATTATAGCTAGAGCAAGTACCGATTTGATGGAAGTGTATTGTTGATGTTATTGTAACTTCAGAATGTATTCACTTGTATTTCTTATATATTGTAACCCGATGTTTATTCTGGGATGTACTTGAGTCATGTCATTCCCCGATGTTCCTATCAGGAGGTTATATAATGTAAACAAGTCATGTCAAGTCATTGTGGGTAACCCTCCTATTGATCAAGGGTTAAAGTCCCCACAGTTCTGGGCCACTAGGGTTATTAGACTCACCTAGTGAAGTCATCCCTAGTTGGGTTTAGTCAAGTTGGGAATTAGTATAAATAGAGAGCTAGCCTCTCTATTTATCACACACTCACTCACACTCAGTTGTAGCACATAGCTGAGGAAGAGAAAGACACTGGTGTTAACCAAAAAATACCCCACACAACTCCCAATGGCCTACACCACCTAAGGACACCATCTCACAACACTCATTTCACTTCATAATACCTTCCATGACCTTCCATTTGACCCCCACATCTCCAAAAGAGCCCAAGGATGAAGAAAAGGGCTAAAAACCCCAAAAAAGAGCCCAAAATAGACCCCCAGGAGCTAAAGCCCTCAAAAAGGGGCTAAAACCATGAAAGGGGCTAAAGTTAGGGAGAAAGGGGCTAAAGGCCCCAAAAAGGGGCTAAATCCCTGACCAAGGGCTTAAAACCCTAAAACCCCTTGGAAAAACTATATAAGGAGGGTGGGGGGTCATTCTCAAAACACTCCTCATTTGCATATTGTTATGCTGCCCGTGGATACTTTGAGACCTCTTTCTCTCAAACCACCCACTCTCCTTCTCCTCCATCTCCATTTCTCCAAGCCATTGCTTCCCAACCAAGAGAGAGGTGCTCCCATGAGCTAGGGCATGGTCGCCCATTTCCACCTAAGTGAGGTATAATCTCATTTATGTTTATGTTCATTTGCTTATTTTGTTTCTAACTCATATTGTCATTTGCAGGTTTTTCCATTAACAATTGTTTGCAAGTTTTCCCCATGATAGTATAGGTTTCTTTTGCAGGTTTTGGAGGCGGAACCCTAACCCACTATGCGCAGAGGGGTTCAACAAAGCTCCATCATCTCTGTAGTGAGAATTTCTCCTCACTACAGGGGTAAAAATGGCTCCCTTTGTGCCTATAGGGCACAAGGGTAGGTTTCTACCCTTAGAAAACAGTAAAAAAATGGAAGTAAAAATGACTGAAACAGAGCTGCAAATTAAACCTAAGCTACTCTAAGCAAATGGCTACAATAGTACATTCAATCTACTAGCTAATGACAGAAAAATCTGTTCACCCAAAAATCCCCCACATAGCTCCTAATGGCCTACACCACCTAAGGACACCATATCACAACACTCATTTCACTTCATAAGACCTTCCATGACCTTCCATTTGACCCCCACACCTCCAAAAGAGCCCAAGGATGAAGAAAAGGGCTAAAAACCCCAAAAAAGAGCCCAAAATAGACCCCCAGGAGCTAAATCCCTAAAAAAGGGGCTAAAATCCTGAAAGGGGCTAAAGTTAGGGCGAAAGGGGCTAAAGGCCCAAGAAAGGCGCTAAAGCCCTAACCAAGGGCTTAAAACCCTAAAACCCCTTGGAAAAACTATGTAAGGAGGGTGGGGGATCACTCTCAAAACACTCCTCATTTGCATATTGTTATGCTGCCCGTGGATGCTTTGAGACCTCTTGCTCTCAAACCACCCACTCTCCCTCTCCTCCATCTCCATTTCTCTAAGCCATTGCTTCCCAACCAAGAGAGAGGTGCTCCCATGAGATAGGGCATGGTGGCCCATTTCCACCTAAGTGAGGTATAATCTCATTTTTGTTTATGTTCATTTGCTTATTTTGTTTCTAACTCATATTGTCATTTGCAGGTTTTTCCATTAACAATTGTTTGCAGGTTTTCCCCATGATAGTATAGGTTTCTTTTGCAGGTTTTGGAGGTAGAACCCTAACCCACTGTGTGCAGAGGGGTTCAACAAAGCTCCATCATCTCCTCTCTATTATTTTTCTGTCATTAGCTAGTAGATTCAGTGTACTATTGTAGCTATTTGCTTAGAGTAGCTTAGGTTTAATTCGCAGCTCTGTTTCAGTCATTTTTACTTCCATTTTTTTACTGTTTTCTAAGGGTAGAAACCTACACTCATGCCCTATAGGAACAAGGGAGCCATTTTTACCCTTGTAGTGAGGATAAATTCTCACTACAGCTTTGGCGACTCCACTGGGTTGATCCCACAGGATCCCTGGGAAAAAATTTCAAGTTTTTCAAGTTTTTCAGTTTTTACCCTAGTTTTCCAAAATGTTATGTTAGATTTGATTAGATTTGCTGTTTTCCTTGTTTTCTGTCAGTGCCGAAGCCTTTCCTAGGCCGAGCCGAGTCAGACTGACCCAATACCAGTTACTGTCGGCAAGATCTGACCCTGCAGCACCAAAAACACCCCTTTCTGGAGTAGGTCGATGTTATCCGGGAAAAAGGTGTAGGAAGGTGCACTTAATTGGTAGACATGTGCACCCATGGTGCACTTAATCCTTAGACAGGCATGAATTCATCCCAGGAGCTCAATTTGTGGCTGTTTTGGCATTTTGCGCGACCCCCTCCCTCATTTCTGGAAAAATCTCACCGCCCCCTCGCGGGATTTCGTCAGAAATGTGCGGCCTGTCACACAGAAGTTGTTTTTCAGTTTAATTAGCAGAAATTTCTAGTTTTATAGGACTGTTAGTGTGGCCCAGCCGCCTTTGTCCACCATTACAGGTCTCTGTTTATTTCAGTTTTCAATTTTTACAAATAAATCAATGAACAATGTGTATATGCTAATCCAATCATTAAGGTTCAATAAAATGAATTAGCCTAACTAAAACTAACATAAAATTAACCATCTTGCTGCCCCCTTCCTCCTCTACCTAGTCATCACCCTTTGGGGTATTCTGGGATATGATGAAGGGAAAGCTTGTATAGATCTAGGCACTCCATGGCATTTTCCCTAAACCATTAAAACCAGGTGACCTGGAGGGTATGGGGGGTAGAGAAGGAGGGATTCTCACGACGCTAAGTGTCCTCCCTGCTTGACCAACCTAGCACTTGGGAGGTGACCTAAGGATCTACGGATGGGGTTATTCCCATTGTATTGAGAGCCCATCACCTTCTCTTGGTTGAAGAAGAATACCATTGAGAGGCAGACATTTAGTTAGGTCAACAACTCAGGGTTAATCACAATATTTGCTTACAAGTTTCTGTTTACATTTGCATTCAAAACCATGATGTGAACTCTACCATGAATTCATAAACCATATTGCAAACCAAATGCTAGAACAAGTAAGCAAACCAACACACCATACCACATAATTAACCCAACTCAGTTCATGATGCTGAGTGAGCCTTAAAAATTACCAAATTTACACTAAGTTCAATCAACTCTGCAGTCTTTGAGGACATAAGTCCTTGATTGCTACAACTGTGGGAAGTACTTGGGATTTTCCTAGAAACTCATTGTGAGGAGTACCATAAGAACCCCAAAGAAGTTTGCCATTGAGAGGAATTGCCAAGCGAAATGGGCAACGACCCCTTTCGATTGAGTAGAGTTACCCGTGAGAAAAAAGCCAAGCACTATCTTCTGGCAGTCTTGGTGGCCGAGAGACCACCTTCAGCCAGTAGGAAGCCATTGAAACTGGTGTCCAAATTTCAAACCCTCTAGTTTCATTCACACAGGAAAACACAATTGATCCTCCACGATCTTCCTCACGCCTAAGAGGCGAACCACCACCATTTAGAACACTCACTTGGCACTGTCGTAGCCATTCTCAGCGATCTCCCACACCATCAAAGGGCCATACAACCTCTGATTCTGATTCAGACCCATATCAGTCTGAACCAAACCTCCACACCGCACCATCTAGCCCCATGGCTACTGCAAACCCGGATCCATTTTTCAGTCTAACCTTAGAAAGTGGACCCATGTCCGCATCACAACCAGTCACCCACAATGTGGCAAGCAGTCCAAGTAGAGTCATGCAGACTGTCATTAGCCAATTACCACCACCCATAGTGACCAGCCAAGCTGGTCTGGTAGCCACACATGGGGGCAGTATCCCCTCCACTCACATTGTCCCACCTGCCACATAGGGGGGCAATGTACCAACCACCCACATTTCCCCCACCGCCATGTAGGGGGGAAATGCCCCTGCCACCCATACCATCCCTGGAAAAACACTTGGGGGCAATGGCCCATCTGCTATGGTACCACCACAAGCACTCCCAGCCATGCAGATGCATTATGCACCAGCAAGCCCCACTCCCATTGCAGCCCCATCCCACATCAACTTGGGGTCAAATCTTCCATTCATGGCTCGTTTGAACTTGCCTAACCTAGCTAGATTGACAAATGACCCCATCCATCACCAAGCTTTTTGGCCACCCATGCCAACTAAGCTACCTTCAAACATCCCAAAGTTTGAAGGAAAAGCTGGGGAATGTCCCCAAAATCATATAATGACCTTCCATCTATGGTGCTCATCTAATAGCATCATAGAAGACTCCATCAGGCTGAGACTGTTCCAATGCACCCTCATAGGTTCCACAGCCAAATGGTACATTGAGCTACCACAAGACAAGTACCCCAACTTCAACTCCCTAGCCTTCATGTTCCTGTAGTATTTCCAACTCCCCGTCAGATATGACGAAGGGCTGGAGATTCTGTTATCCTGTCACCAAAACAATGCCACCCACATCACTGACCATATCCATGAGTGGCGGCAGTGCCGTAGCTTATGTAAGATCCAACTTGATGACAGGATCTTCTTAGATTGGTTCCTCAAGAATTTTCTCCCACCCATCGTAAAGGACATCGCATCTGAACGTCCCCAATCTGAAGAAGAGGCCATACTGAAGGCCCAACAATTTGACCTCATCTATGCCCAGTCGATATACTTGTATACCATCATCCCAGATGCTCCTCGTCCAAGTACCTCTTACCATGACGCACCAGGGGCATCCCAAGCAGTGGATGGCATCATAGGGTCAGTCTCCCAACAACCACCGCCCTGACTGACACCACCTACCGTGGCACCACAACCAAGAAGCACCGCTAATGTTGCTTACCAAAACCAAGCTCCGAACTATGCTAGAATGATGTCTTAGTCTGGAGCAACCACCTCCTATGCAGAACCTGTGCCACTGCAGCAGGCTCAAGCTATGGCTTGGCTATCACAGTAGTATGTGGGGAAGATGCCCACATTCATGGCACCGCCACCCCCACAAATCTACTGTGCACCACTAGTGCAACAAGTCCAAGCCCCTACCCCCACTCCACCCACTCCGCCCGCTGCGTTGGGACAAGTGTTTGCATAGAAAAACCGTCCCAACCAGCCTGCCCCGAACAATCAACAAGGGAAAGCTAGAAATAACCAACCCCACAACCAGGGCAACAACCAACTGCAAGGAGGCGGTCAACAATCGAATCCTCCCAACAACACCACAGCAAACCAGCCAGCCCAGAACCCTCCGCGACTAAATGCACCAAGACGCAATGCCCCATTGTGCACAAACCAACCATGCACACTCTATGAGGTCTATGGGAACTATACATTTGAGTGCCCCCTCATGGGTCGCACCAAGCAGGCCATTCGAAACAAGGCCCAACAGGCTGCCAACGCCATGAACCAAGCACAACCCAACCCGAAACCACAAGGATCCCCTCCCATGGTGCTTCAAAACCCACTACCAGTCCAAGGATTGGTGGCAACCGCAACTCCTCCCCAGGCCACTCCCAATGCTCCGGGGGTACCACCCATGGCCGAAACAGGTATCCACCACTTGATGACCATGACCATTGAAGAGGTCAACTTACAAACTAGACGAAACCAATACGGTACCACTACCGAACCTATCGACTCAACAAAATCATGTACATCCAAGACAACCAACCTACCTCGTTAGTTACCCCTGTTCCCATGCCCCCCCATATGTATAATTGCCAATAATGCCACATCTAGAGTTGCAGTTAGCTATAGTGTTGTGGATGATTTGGCCCAAATGCCAACTGCCATGTCCACTCTTGAGGTACTTAAAACATGCCCAACGTAGCGGAAATCCTTACTATCCACTCTAGGGGCAATATACCCCTCTGATTCCAAGCTGATCACTTTTGACACAGAAAACAAAGAGCTGCACATGCCCTCCACTATTTCCTTCCAAATCCTGGTGTCCATCTGGAACTTGGTTGTGCACCGATGCATAGTGGATGAGGGGGCATCCACATGCATCATTTCTACCTTGGTTTGGAAGAAGCTTGGATCACCTATTCTGTAACCATCTTCCATGACCCTGCGGGCTTATGATGGACACCCCACTAAAGCCCAAGGAATCCTCCCTCATGTCCCCATCATGTTAGCCAGGAAGACAGTCATGATTGACATTGAGGTCATTAAAGCTGAACTAGATTACAGCCTCCTCCTTGGGAGGAGTTACATGTATGCCATGCAAGCGGTCACGTCAACTGTCTTCCGCCTCATGATGTTCCCTCATGAAAAGATTGTGACGGTTGACCAGCTCACCTACTATGATCCGCAAGGGTTAACATCGCCTACCAACGTTATCCCTACCATCACCACCACCGAGCCGCAAGGGGCGACTGCACAGGCTAATGTCATCCCTGCAACCAACATTGTATTTGAAAACACACCAGCCTCCCCACCATTGAATGTGGGCCCTAGGTTGTTTACTGATCCCACCATGACGACTCCTTTCCCGTTGGTGTCACCACCACCGACACAAAAGAAAACTGCAGACTTGTGCATGGTCTCATCAAGTACCGCTGCACCCAAACAGCAACCACAGCCGCAGCCCCAAACACAACCACAACATCATCTACAGTCACAATGCTAGCAGCAGCTGCAACATCACTCATAGCAACAACATTTCATGCAGCTGCAACCACAGCCTCACCCCCACATGAAACCAGCTGGGAGTTATGTGGGATCATCTACGGTCCATACAATTCCCTTCCTCTTTCCCCCACCTGGTGTCATGAGCAATATGGTCATGGCCACTTTAAGCCTACCCAACTTTATGTTGGCCATCCCGGTGTGGTATCTAGACCCACCAGCTCAACCACCAGTGCCCTGGGTTATTTTAACTCCGGTGAAACCCATTACGGTTGAGTCTCACCCTCCACCCGGTCTGCATAGACCAACTGTCGCACCCGCATCTGCACCACCCCAACCCAAAAGGGCGAGGGGAAAAAACACCAAAGCCACCGCCGAACCATGACCAGTACCACCTTGTGCAGTTTGTGAACAATAGGGACACCCAACTCAAGATTGCCCTAAAATCCCAGTGATTCGTGCGCATATGGATACCATGGATACGAATGAAAACATCCTCATGGTTGAACTCCCAACCGCGCTAGTAGTATAGAACAAGGCATTAAGGATGAACCATGCTTGTGCCCTTTGCGACTTGTATGGACATTACTCCGACCATTTCCAAGACCTCCATGAATTTCGAATGGCTCTTGCTAACCTCCGTCACCATTCCCTTGAGTCTAAGATCACCTTGATCGAAGAAGTTCACCCACCACCACCTCCTTCGTCCGACACCATGTCCATTTACATGATGTATAGTTCCCTTGACCAGCTCACTCCCATATCTAACGACGATCCATCAGACTTGTCACTTCGTTGCTTCAACAATGATGAGGAGATCCTTGAAGCTCTGACCACCCAAGAATACCCATGGGATGACATGCACCATCGCTCATTCTTCCTCCTGGAAGAGCTTGTGTCGTAGTCCGACCAGTTTTTCATGGAGACCAAAGATTTCATCCATGGGAAGGTTGACTGGTTCAAGAACCCAATCCCAACACCAGATTCCTTCGAAGAAGGGAACATGGTGAAAATTTTTCCAACCATTAAAATCGACATCTCAACCAATTCTGAGATCATTGAAGAAATCATGTTGGGGGCATCTTGCTCCCAGGAAGAGGTCGATGCCTACACTGCTCTCTTTCAAGAATTCCATGACATATTCGCCTGGTCATACACTGAAATGCTTGGCTTAGATCCATCCATCGTGGAACACCACATTGACACATGGCTTGATGTGGCACCCGTCCACCAAAAGCAACGACCCATCCATCCATCCAAAGTGGCTGCGGTGAAATCCGAGATAGAGAAGCTCCGCATAGCTAGCTTCATTTATCCCATTGCATACACAACTTGGGTTTCTAATCTTGTTCCCATGATTAGAAAATAGGCTACCATTGACGTTTTCATAGACTTTAATGATCTCAATGGGGCATGTCCCAAAGACAACTTTCCCACACCGTTCATCGACCAGATAGTCAATGCATGCACCGGACATGAGGCCTTCTCCTTCATGGACGGTTTTCCGGATACAACCAAATCCAAATCCGGAAAGAAGACCGTTACAAAAACGCATTCATGACCCCATGGGACACATTCACCTACCGAGTCATGCCCTTTGGCCTAAAAAATGCTAGAGCCACCTTCCAGTGCACCATGACATATTGTTTCCACGATTTAGTCCACATCATCTTGGTCTACTTGGACGATCTCACCGCTCGATCACGAAAACAAGCACAACATATAGACGACTTGCGGCAAGTCTTTTTACGTTGCCGCAAGTACAACATCTGCCTAAACCCCCTCAAGTGTGTTTTATGTGTCCCAGCAGGCCGTTTACTCGAATTTATCATCTCCCACAAAGGGATAATGGTTGATCCCCTCAAATTTCAGGCCATCCTTGATCTTCCTCCCCCAAGAACTCGGCACTAAATACAAATCCTACAAGGCAAGGCCAATTTCCTTCGCTGCTTTGTGCCAGAGTATGCAATGAAATCCTATGGATTCATCTGACTGCTCTGCACAAAAATCCCCTTTGTTTGGGATCAGTAAGCACAAGAATCATTTGAAGCACTCAAACAAGCCCTAGCTTCTGCACCATTACTCGCACCGCCAAATTTCACTTGAGACTTCATCCTTTATGTGTCGGCCTCAGAAAACGCCATTGCCGGAGTCCTGGTCCAAGAAGACGATGCTCGCCATGAGCATGTGATTTACTACATTAGTCAGAAGCTAACAGGACCCCCATTACGATATTCACCCGAGGAGAAACTAGCCCTAGCCGTCATCTTCTTGGCTCAAAATTTGCGCCACTACATCATTGCCAACCATACTCATGTAGTGGTTGATTCGAACCCAATGCGGTGCCTCTTAATCCGCCTCCTTCTACAAGGTCAAGCAGCCAAGTGGGTAGTCATCCTCCAAGAATTTGACCTAGAGTTTGTGTCTCCAAAAAGCAAAAAGGCACTTGTATTGGCCACACTCATGACCGATCTACCCCCATTAACCGCATCATAACCCCCCAAGGATGATTTCCTAGATGATTTCCTATTCGTCATATCTACTAATGACCCATGGTATGGGGACATTTTTCTCTATTTACGAATGCAAAAGTTCCCAACGCACTTCAATCATGAGGATAGGAGACACATCTGATATCAAGCCATTCGCTACCTGCTAGTTGGAGATGTTCTATATGATCGAGTCATTGATACCATCCTACGTCGTTGCCTCACCCGTGACGAGGCCGAGACCATCCTCAACGACAATCATAGCAGAGCCTATGGTGGTCATATTTCAGGCCTAGCAACCGCCCAAAATATTTTGTGCGCTGGCTATTTCTGGCCCTCCATCTTTGCTGATTGCATAGAGGCAGTCAAACATTGCCGCAGCTGTTAGCTTTTTTCCCCAAACGCAAGAACCCCCCCCGCACCATTACACCCCTTAGTCACAGTTGGGCCCTTCTGCAAATGGGAAATTGACTTCATGACCATCAACCCCATTTCGGCTAATGGCCACAAGTACATTATCATGGCAATCAATTACTTCACCAAGTGGGCCGAAGCCATGCCCACATTCGATTGCAAAGCTGAAACTGCAGCTTGTTTTTTCTTCAACCATGTCATTACACGGTTTGGCATCCCTAAACAATTAGTCTCCGATCATGGGGCACAATTCAAAGACACTGTATGGGATGAATTATCAACCATGTTGAAATTTGAACCCCATTACTCTTCTTCCTAGTACCCTCAAGGCAATGGGAAAGTTGAAGCAGTCAACAAAATCATCAAAACAATGCTCCAACGGATGGTAGGAAATCACAAGACTAACTGGCATCACATGCTATTCTCTGCCCTATGGGCTTATCGCACATCCATAAAAACTACAACCAGTTTCACCCCTTTTCACCTAGTACATGGTGTTGAATCAGTGCTCCCTATAGAGTGCCAAATCCCATCTCTCCGCCTCGCGGTGGAACTCCTTCCTGATACTTCACCTTTAGAAGAATGACTCCTCCAACTTGAGAAAACCATAGAAGACCGTCGAGCTGCCCTTCAATCCATAGAAGTATAAAAAACATGATCAAAGATCCAATATGACTCCCATGTCCACCCTCGCACCTTCAGCGAAGGTGACATGGTCCTAGTTTATGACCAACCCAATGGTAAATTAGGCAAAGGCAAATTCAAATCAATGTCGTATGGCCCATATGTCATACATTGTTGCCTCGGAAAAGGGGCATATACCCTAATTGAATCTGATGGAAAACTCTTGGAGAACCCCCGCAATGGGTTCTACCTCAAGAAATTCTACACTTAACATCACCAATGAGTCGCTTCATTTTCTTTTCTTGTTTTTCAATGTTTTTTAGCACAAGTCAAGGTAGCGCCATTAGCTGCTAACCCAAAGTCACTCAAAACCTGTTTGAGACACCTCTCACACCTTTGGGATCAAATCTCTTAATGAGACCATCGTCTCATGTTTAAACAGTCAATTTCGGGACGATTTCCCACAAGTCACCTCGATTCATGAGCCATGAAATAACGATGCGAGTGTCTATGGACTGGTAGTCGTATCACATTACTCAGTCACAACTCATGCGAGCGATCAGGCCGCCGCCCATTAAGGATTGTACCATATTTTACTTTTTGTATTTATAATTGTTTTTCTCACCGCACGTTATGTGGACATCTTTGGACCATCGTCCACAAAACCTATTGTTTTTTACATTTGACATAGAAGTGTCCTCAGGCTGCTGCCCACTTAGGAATGTAATTCTAGCTTTTATTTTTTTGTATTTTTAGCACATAATTGTCCTTTTTGTTCACTGCACCTTACGCAGACCTTCGGACCACTGTCCACAAAATGATTTTTTATTTTTTATTTTTACACATATTTGGCATATAAATGCCTCTGGACTTGTACTTACATCACATGTGGTCAAGTTCATCCACATTAACACACATGCTCTCCTGACCTCTGTCCGAGATCCACCTCGGTTTGCATGCCTCTACTGCACCGTCTCGTAGGCCTCTGCCACAATATATCCCACTCATGTACTGGTATGTTTGAGAGCCTTCTGCTCTATCCATACTGTGCATATGACCTATGGACCTTTGTCCACCGTCCCGACATGGGGCACCACTTGTGCCACCACAGTCTGTTGACCACATTGGAGTTTCGTTTAAGATCTTTTCTGACTCCTTAAAACAATGAAAAGATCGCCGAGTGTAGCTACTTCCTTTCTCGCTCTCTAAAGTATAGGAACGGGTGTCTAGATCGTTTCGTTTACCTCCTTTTGCGGACCATGTAGAACATTCCATGAAAAGGACCTCCTTGGCACACTCAAGCCAAGACAGTTCCCCGCTGCATACATTTGTGCTTTCTCAAGAAGAGGGGCTGCACTTGATGAAAAAGCTCACCACCGGTTGTCGTTAAGCTCTTTTCCAGCCGTTTCATCAAGAAAATATATCTGAGAAAACTTGGTTTCGTTCATGCTCGTAAAAGTATTTGAATGACCGTCCAGTTAGTATAGGTTTAACCTTTTCTGGCCTAATTGGACTACCAATGGTGGAGAAGTATCTCATCCCCTCCAAGATGGGCGAGCTCTTCTATGTATACTTTTATCCTTTTTCGGGCATAGGAGACTACAAATGAAAAAGAGCCCCCACTGGAGTCTTCTTCGTGCTTTCAGACTCTCTAAAATTGAAAGCACCATCGAGCACTTACCTTCTTGGGCTTGCCAAAAATCCACGAGATCGTACCAAAATGGTGTCCCTAGACACCACCCCACAGAAAATAGTTTGGCAGCATCCCCACATTGGGTCTCCTTTGTTTAGAGTATTCTGCAATGTGTCTTCCTTGGATCCCATCAGTATCAAAAGTTTCCACCTCCTCCAAGTATTTCCCATCTGCAGCGAAATTCCTGGTATTACTGCTATGATCCCATTCCTTTGAGTAATTTTCATTTGCTGCCTAGTCAATCCCTATCGTCGCACTCTGAACAAAGGAAGTTTTTGTCTCCTACTCCCCCCCTGCCCCTATTCATTTTTTCCCTTCCCTCCCCTTCCCCCCAATTCAATGAGTCAGTCCATAGATTGCTTCACATATTTCGGTTATCCCTCACACTCTTGGTCAAGGAAACACCATCACCTTGACCAGGGGCAAGTCTCCCTCTATCGATGCCAACACACATATTCTAGAGGATAGACCCAGAGGTCCATGTACCTTGGTTTCATTAACATCATTGATGAGTTCCTTGGACTACTTAAGAGGAGTCCTTAGTGCCTCTTGGGATGGCTGTTTCTCGCGTGCTCGATTTCAACTCCATCATCGCATCGTTGAGATTCGTACATGGTTTTCTCCACACGGTACCTGGTCAAAGACCTCGGATGTCACCCAACTCTAGCACATTGGTGAGTCCACTCGAGGGACCTAAACTGGTTATGTCCCTTGTTATTTCCAGGTTGCATTGGAGACAGTGTTAAGAATCCCCAACAGTGCTTCGATATACCTTTATGATTGATGAAACATACTTGTACCATAGAGACTCTGACTCTCAATCAACGATTCCACATAGCTGTGTACCAAATCCAGCAGACCGTCAGTCATAAAGATGTAGCATTCCATGAGAATTCCATGGGTCCAATGTACCAGATCAGTATTGTATTCAGCCTCACATGAGAGGCAACCATCATTGTAACATCAGTTGTATATGATCGACTCTTGTATTTTAGAGCATAGATCAAATTATTCTTTTGACATTGTCACAAGCATGGGAATGCCCACCTCATCCATATACGTGTCACACATTTATTGTATCTCACCCATTGATGGGAACCAAATTAATACAAAACCAAAAGCCACCATGCCGCAGCCTCGGAAGCACCACCTCTTGACAACAAATCCTATGATGTCCGTCGGCCATACGTTGAGCTCCTGCCCTCACACATCAGGGGGAAATCTGTTAACCCAAAAATCCCCCACACAGCTCCCAATGGCCTACACCACCTAAGAACACCATCTCACAACACTCATTTCACTTCAGAAGACCTTCCATGACCTTCCATTTGACCCCCACACCTCCAAAAGAGCCCAAGGATGAAGAAAAGGGCTAAAAACCCCAAAAAAGAGCCCAAATTAGACGCTCAGGAGCTGAAGCCCTCAAAAAGGGGCTAAAGTTAGGGCGGAAGGGGCTAAAGCCCTAACCAAGGGCTTAAAACCCTAAAACCCCTTGGAAAAACTATATAAGGAGGGTGGGGGGTCACTCTCAAAACACTCCTCATTTGCATATTGTTAGGCTACCCGTGGATGCTTTGAGACCTCTTTCTCTCAAACCACCCACTCTCCCTCTCCTCCATCTCCATTTCTCCAAGCCATTGCTTCCCAACCAAGAGAGAGGTGCTCCCATGAGCTAGGGCATGGTGACCCATTTCCACTTAAGTGAGGTATAATCTCATTTTTGTTTATGTTCATTTGCTTATTTTGTTTCTAACTCATATTGTCATTTGCAAGTTTTTCCATTAGCAATTGTTTGCAGGTTTTTGCCATGATAGTATAGGTTTTTTTTGTAGGTTTTGGAGGTAGAACCCTAAACCACTGTGTGCAAAGGGGTTCAACAAAGCTCCATCATCTCCTCTCTGTTATTTTTCTGTCATTAGCTAGTAGATTCAGTGTACTATTGTAGACATTTTCTTAGAGTAGCTTAGGTTTAATTCGCAGCTCTATTTTAGTCATTTTTACTTCCGTTTTTTTACTGTTTTGTAAGGGTAGAAACCTACCCTTGTGCCATATAGGCACAAGAGAGCCATTTCTACCCCTGTAGTGAGGAGAAATTCTCACTACAACTGGGGAAAGGAAGAAAGAGGTTAATGCTGTTGGGAGATCATCTTATTGTCTTGGGGTTTTACTTTTGGTCCTAATTCTATCTCTGAGGAAGTTGCGGGGTTTTCTCCATTTATGGTTTCCTCGAGGAAAAACATTGTGTTCATTGTCTCTTGTGTTTGATTTCTATGCTTGTTGTTCTCTCAGTTAAAGATCCTAATGTTATGCTAGCTTAATGTTAAAAATATAACATGGTATCAGAGCTAACCTGAGAAGAAGACACTGTGCAGCTGCGGGAACTAGGGATTCCTACATTGTGGATATCTCTCCATAGATTTTCAGCAAAAGAAGGTTGGAATAAATCTACTCCCTAGGGCACATCTTTCTATCGAAGTAGAATCCAATTTTGAGATTTTTCAGTTTTGGACCCGACACTCGTGCTGAAAATTAGGGCTTTTCACAAAGGTTGAATTTTTTAGTGAGCCCAAGCCTGGATCGATATCCTCCTCAAAATATAAGTTAGGGATCAAATTCAAAGCATTTGGTTGGACAAAAATCTAGAAAAGCAAAACCCTAATCTGCTCCTAAACCAGCACTGCAAGATTTTAGCTCCAAAACTGGATCTCACATCTTGACCTAGTAAGATCTAAATCTTTTGTATTTCCATTTGAGGTTCTCAGTTAAGATGTCTCATCATACCAAGCTTGATGAAAATCTTGAGGGAGTTGATAACTTCCGAGCCTGGAAATATAGGATCTCCCTAGTACTAGAAGAAAATAAGTTGGACTCCTACATTAGTGAGGAGGTTCCAGTTCCAGAGGGAGATGAAGCAAAGGAATTACATAAGAAGAAGTTGGTTATGGCAAAGAGGATCATTGCTGATTCTATCAAGGATCACCTCATACCACAGTTGTCCTCCCTCAATACACCTAAAGGCATGTTTGATGCCCTAACCAAATTGTTTGAAGGGAAGAACATAAACCAGAATATGAATCTGAGAAACCAACTAAAGAATGTAAAGATCTAGAATGGAAAGACCGTCCAGTCTTACTTTACAGGGGTCTCTCAGATCAAGGAATAGTTGGAAGCAGTAGATGAAGAAGTGGAAAATGCATATATTGTAGTGACCACCTTGAATGGTCTCCCTAGATCATGGGACTCGTTTATTCAAGGAATCTATGCCAGAAAGAAGTTAGTCAAGCTCAACAGACTATGGGAATAATGCTCTCAATAAGAAGCTCAGACAGCAGCTCGAGAAGAGAAAATGGAAAGTGAAGATCAAGCTCTCATAGTTCACTCTAAGAAAGGCAGAAGAAACTCTCATCACTCTAGAGGTAAGAACTTTCACCATAAAGATAACATTAGAAAGGACCTATCTAAATTAATATGCTATACATGTGATGAAAGAGGACACTTTGCAAAAGACTGTCCTAGAAACAAGGTTAACTCTCATAACAAGAAGGGAAACAAGAGAAGACATCATGCTCATGCTGTAGAGGATGATGAACCATCCAAAAAGAGAACAAGATATGAAAGTGAAGACTCTTCCAGTGATGAATAATATGTTTTGATTTTCAATCTTACAGGAAACATTACTCATGGAAGAAATGATTGGCTTATAGATAGTGGGGCTTCCAAGCATATGACAGGATTCAAGGAATCCTTTGTGAAACCTTTAGAACATGAATCACCTCACAAGGTGAAGCTAGGAGATGACTACCAGTACCCAATAAAAGGTAGTGGGGAATCCTCCTAGAAGCTAGACTCTAGAAAGTCTATGAAAATGAAGGAAGGAAGTATTGTTTGTACTAGGACTAAAGAAGAACCTTCTCTCCATATCTGTATTAGATGCAAAAGGAATGAGGGTTGCATTTATAGATGGTCAAGTCATCATGTGGCCAAAAGGAAATACTATCAATGATGCAGTAATGATTGGAGAACAAGAAGGAGGATTGTACAAATTAAAGGGTCATCCAGAACAAGCCTTGGTCCATGACATAGTAGACCCAAATGAACTTTGGCATAGAAGGCTTGCACATGTGCATTACAGAGCACTACCACTTGCAAGCAAAGCTGTTGAAGGTCTTCCATAAATTCAAGCAAAACATGATGGGGTCTGCAAAGGATGTGCAAAAGGAAAGAACACAAATAAGACATTTCCAAGTAGCGAGAGCAAAGCAAAGGGAATCTTGGAAATCATCCACTCCGATGTATGCAGACCAATGTCATCAAATTCACTAAGTGGGTATGCATACTATTTTTCTTTTATTGATGATTTTTCTAGGAAGACATGGATTTACTTTATGAAGAACAAAGATGAAGTATTCAACAAGTTCAAGGAATTCAAATCCTTTATCGAGAACCACACTGAAAAGAAGATCAAGACCTTTCGATCAGATAATGGCGGAGAATTCACATCAAATGAATTCAAAGAGTTATGCAAAGACTCAGGGATTAAGAGGGAGTTGTCCACCCCATACAATCCACAACATAATGGGATTGCAGAAAGGAAGAATAGAACTATCATGGAAGCTTCAAGAGAAATGCTTCATGATCAAGATCTTCCTATGCATCTATGGGTAGAAGCTGCCAGAACAATGGTGTATGTATAGAACCATACTCCACACAAAGTACTCAAGAACAAGACTCCTTAAGATGTCTTCTCTAGCAAGAAACTAGAAGTCAACCATCTCAGAATATTTGGTTGTATAGTATACATTCACATTCCAAAAGAGAAGAGAACAAAATTAGATCATTCAGGAAAGAAGGGTATATTTGTGGGATACTCTGAAAGCTTGAAGGCTTACAGAATATACTTCCCAGGATTAAAGAATATTGACATCAGCAAGGATGTGACATTTGATGAAGATACAACTTACAACAAATCCAGAAAGAAACCTACTGAAGAACCTGAAGAAGCAGAAGCACCCAGAATTCATGATACAACCATGAATGAAGAAACTCAAGAAGAAGATCGAGAATTTTAAGAACTACAAATACTTGTAGATCCACATCAGGAGAAGAATCCTCACAAGAGGAAACCTACTTGGGTACAAGAAGCTATCCAAGGTGCGGAAAGATATGGGGCTCCAGAAGAGAATCACAAAGAAAGAAAGAGGACCAGATCCTGCTCCGGGTATGTATCATTATTATGTGATTTCAGCGATAAAGAACCTTGCAATTATGAAGAAGCGACAGAACGGAAAGAATGGAAGGATGATATGATTGAAGAGTATCAATCGATCATGAAGAATGATGTTTTGGATGTTGTCGCAAGACAAGTAGGGAAGTCAATTGTAACTTCCAAATGGATCTACAAGATCAAGCATGTTGCAAATGGTAGCATAGAAAAATATAAAGCAAGATTTGTTGCTCGTGGTTTCTCCCAGAAAGGAGGAATAGACTATGAAAAAACTTTTGCACATGTAGCTAGATACACTTCCATAAGATCAGTACTTTCTCTGGCTGCAGTGATGAAATGGAAGATACACCAAATGCATGTCAAGACTTCTTTCTTGAATGGTGTAGTAGAAGAGGAAGTGTATGTGGATAGGCCACTTGGTTTTGAGAAACATTACAATGAATCTCATGTATGTAGATTGAAGAAATCCCTATACAGTTTGAAACAGGCACCCAGGACATGGTACAACATAATTGATAGCTTTCTATCCATTTTGGGCTTTACTAAGAGTAAAGAAGATTCCAACCTTTACTACAAGGTTGAAGATGCCAACCCAGTGATGCTCCTACTGTATGTAGATGATCTATTTGTAATAGGTATGGATGGGTTGATTACTGATATGAAGAGGAAGCTTGCTGCTGAGTTCGAAATGAAGGACTTGGGTATGATGCTTTATTTTCTAGGCATGGAGGTGTGGCAGAATGCAGATGGAATTTCCCTGGGACAAGGGAAATATACAGTAGAGATCCTGAAGAGGTTTGGGATGATGGATTACAAGGCTATGGCCACACCTATGGCATCGAACCTGAAGCTATTGAATGATGCTTCATCAAAGATGGTTGATGCTACGATGTATCGTCAGATTATTGGGCCCTTGATGTACCTGACGAACATGAGACCAGATATTTGTTTTGCTGTGAACACCTTGAGCCAGTTCTTGACAGATCCGAGACATGTTCACTTGATTGATGCAAAGCATATTCTGAGGTACCTGAGGGGTACAGTTTACTATGGGCTCAAGTATGAAGCGAGTCAGAAGATTAACCTGGAGGGTTATGTTGATTCATATTGGGCAGGAAGTGCCATCGATAGGAATACCACTTCAGGGTGTTGCTTCAGTATGGGATCAGGTGTGATATCTTGGTTTAGTAGGAAGCAATCCTATGTGGAACTGAGTACAGCTAAAGCAGAGTATGTCGCAGCTTGTTTAGCTAGTTGTGAGGTAGTATGGATGAGGAAGCTATTGTCTGATTTATTTGATCTCCAATTGGATGCTACTTGTATACATTGTGACAACCAGAGTTGTGTGAAGTTGTCAGAGAACCCGATGTTCCATGACAAGTCAAAGCATATCACGATCTAGTATCACTATATTAGGGATATGGTTCATAGGGGAGAAATGAAGCTCCAATATATTGTGATGGATGAACAGATAGCTGATGTATTGATGAAACCATTAGCCAAAGTGAAGTTTGAGTACTTCAGGGAGAAGCTTGGTGTTCTCGAAATCGAGGTCCCTTCCAAGGGGAAGTGATGAGTCTGTGAGCCATTTTGACATGGTGAGAGGATTGGTTCCTTCCATGGTCAGATGTAAGGGCTGAGCCATTCTATCATGGTGAGAGGATTGGTTCCTTCCATGTTAGATATGAGTGCTGATCCATTCTGACATGACTATAGGATTGGTTCGTACATGATCAGATATAAGGGCTATTGCCATTCTTGGAATGGAGGTTCCTTGTCAGTTACCAGGAATACTTGGTCTAGCACTGAGGGCCATTCTGATATGACTATAGGATGTGTTCCTACGTGATCAAATGTGAGCGCATGGCCATTCTGATGTGATTGAGGGATGTGTTCCCACTTTATTAGATATAAGGGTTGTTGCCATTCTCTTGGAGAATGGAGGCACCTGGTCAATTACCAGGAACCCTCAACCTGGGGTTGAGAGCCTTTCCATCATGGTTACAGGATGTGTTCCCGCATGGGTGGATGTAAATGTAGAGCCTTTCCATCATGGTTGTAGTATGTGTTCCCGCATGGGTGGATGTAAGTGCAGATCCCTTCCATCATGGTTGCAGGATGTGTTCCCGCATGGGTGGATGTAAGTGCAGAGCCTTTCCATCATAGTTGCAGGATGTCTTCTAGGCATGGTTGGATGTAAGTGCAGAGCTCTTCCATCATGGTTACAGGATGTGTTCCTACATGGGTGGAAGTGCAGAGCCTTTTTAGCATGGTTGCAGGATGTGTTCCCCCATGGCTAAATGTGAGTGCTAGGCCTTTCTGATGTGATTATAGGATTGGTTCCTACATGATCATATGTGATTGTTGAGCATGCCTTTCTAACATGGTGTTGGATGTGTTCCTCTCATGGTCAGATGTAAGTGCTGGGTAGTCCACTCTAAGTTGGTGTCAGATATAAGCGCTGAAGAAGACCTACATGGAGGCTAGGCCTACAACCAACATGAAAAAGGGCTGGCTCTGTAGAACTTCCAGTGACGAGTAGAATCATGAGATAGCTCCCCTGATGATCCAGTGATGATGATCCAGATCAAGTGATGATGCCCAGTGATGATCCAGATCTAGTGATGATCTAGATTGAGTGATGATCCAGATCCAGTGATGATTGTTGGGTAAAATTATTGCTAATTAATTTACCTTTGATTTAATTATCAACCATGACATGTAAACTTTGAGTTACTACACTGCAAGGTAAAATGGTTTCAAGCTCATGCCTAGGGTAATTTTGATTTACTTATATACAAATGTAATTCCTAAAATGAACTATTATACTAAACATCCAAGACCTAATTTAAGAAAACAAGTCAATCCTTTAAGTGCTGCTTGCAATCACGAGATTTACCAAAGTAGTTTCAAATCATGCTCAATGTTAACCTATTTCCAAAAGAACAGCTAGGAAATCAAGTATATTCAATGAAGGAAACCCTACTACTAAAGAGATCTTCAAATTTGCCTATAGAAAAAGAGTATTTAATCAATCTTTTAATATCTCACTCAACTCCACTCATAACTTCTACAACTCTACCGATACATGCTGGACTTCTAAAACTACTTTCACCTCCAAATAGAAATATGTCACACATCTAACAGATCTTTTGCCAGCATTAGAAACTTGTAGATTATCGAAGCTTACTCAATGCTATCAAAACAACACTTGCCGCACTGAATTTTCCTTTCGAGCAAGAAGTAATACTCTATGATCATAACAATGTATTCAAACTATTTAAACAAAACTCTGTTTTAATTCAATTCGAGCAGCTCACAAGATAAGAAGAATCAAAATACACTATCAACTATCCATAAACCATAACTTCCTCTTGCTGATTCATTCAACTTCCTTACACAACAAATCTGATTATGCTAGCCTATGAACTCTGAAAATGCTAATCTACAAACCCTATAAACTCTATAAATTCTTTAAAACTCTTTAAAATTCTGCAAATCCTTGAAACTCTTTTATGCTTTGTAAACTATGGAAACTCTGTATACAAAATTTAATCCTTCAATTCTCAACACTATAACATGATCTAGTTCTAAAAATGAAAGAAGAAGGAATTTAGATCTGGCATGTTCAGCTACTCTTGCTATTATTCAAACCTACAGTTAGCCAAATCAAATCTGCAACCAAAAATAAAATTACCCAAACCTGTTCACACTCATTTAATAACATAAACCAATTCAATGCAAGCATCAATATATCTCCAATCGTGAATCTATAAAGTTACTGGCATACATATATATAAAAGACAATATCAGGAAGAAATGATGCAAGTTTGCTTACAGCAATGAAAACAAACCAAAACTACTCACAAATAACAAGAGTTGAAGGCGGGCCTGACCTTCAACACTTCTAGATATGAAATTGAAGCTTTTGGGAAGCAAATGCAACTATTAATCAATTAATTAAAAATCAAAGTTTTACGGTGTCTTCTCCTCTGTCTTGTCATTCTAACGATTTATTTATACATCAATAGATGGATAAGATCCATCCCAAAAATCAGAAATTTGTGCAACCACCCAGAAAATGACCAACACCAAAATCTAGAAAAACCACGTCTGTTCCGAAAAGGATTTCTCCACATTCATTCAGAAATTATGAAAATTTCCCATAGTTAGGGGTAAACGGGGCCATTTATGAAGTGGATTTTGAACTGTTTTGATTAATTCCCCACCGATTGATAAGAAATTGAGCCCGAAATCAGGTTCCTGATTAATGACAGGAATGCCATTGCCAGATTGCTTGAGATTAGGGCCAGGACTTCCGGAGGAAACAGAGCATTTGAATGATGACTGATAGCTCATAATCCATATTGAAATGACCAAGCATAAAACCCATGAGTAATTTTGGACAAATGAATCCCCCAAATATCTGAACCAATCAATACATGCTCAATGAGTGCCAGAACAAGTGTCAGATCGAGCAACCAGAAGAACCACTGCATGGGAAACAAGAGTTTGTCAATTGATCAGCGATTAATCAAAAGCTAAGGTTTCATTTTATAAATTAAAACCCAACAAAATAATAAATAAAATAATGAAAGATATCAAAAATTCACCTGTTAGAGAACCTTGTAATGTTGCCCTTGAAAAGGCATATTCAAGCATAAAACACAACTAGATAAAGTTGAATATACTTGATCTCATGGAACTTTGAACTAGAAATAAGGTGTTGAACAAGCAAAAATAGGAGGCCATCATCTCCCCCAGACTGAAGACCTTGCATGTCCCAATGCAAGAAAGTTTTTCCCCAGGCATACAAAATTAAAACTCAAAATAGAGGACCAAACTTTGGGTTAAATTCTAGAAACCGAAGCTGAAGTGTTAGACAAGACTTGTACTTGAGGAGGAGATGGAGTTGTTTTCTGCTATACATTGATCAATTTTTCAAGTTGTTTGTCCTTTTTCCTTAACTGCTTCCCGAGACTAAAATTGGATCCAGTAATATCATCAACTAAGGTTTGCAAAGATGCTACTTTAGCCTTCAAAACTGTGTTTTCTTGTTTGACAAATCGGTCCAATCTAACATATTCTTGGAACTGTTTAGTCAAATTAAATTTTCTTTGTCGAAAGTATTCAACCCCCTGAGCTAAAGCATCTAACCGGTGAGATTTGACAAACTTCAGATCAGATTTTAAAGTTGGTGATGCTAAAAAAAATTTGAAATGGCAATGAAGAATCTGTGACAGGACTTGGTATTGAAGGATTATGATGGGAGTCATTTGAATCAGAACCACCATGTGCAGATGAAGAAGTGGACGAGGACAGCTGAACATGAACAGGTGTCTTACCTTTAGATCATATCTTCTTCTCTTAAGCAGCCATACTATGGGTAAACCTATGGGTTGATGAAATAGACAATTTTCCATAATCAGGCTGACCTTGCCCACTCTCAAACTGAAAGTTTACTGGCTGCCCTTTTTACCTCTGAGACTTCTTGATATGGGACCTTCCTGCCTTTTTACAACTCTTGAATTCTTGTTCCTAAATGTGACTAGTTTGACATTTAGAAGCATTCACAGAGGACACTTTGTCAATAAGATCAGGAATAAGAGGTTTTCTTGCTTCATTAACCAGGGTGAATTAATATGGGAATTGGAAAATTCATATAGAAATTGTTCCCATACTTGATTCTTTTTCTTCAACTCGGCTAAAATGATCATCTTGATAAGCCCATGATGATACATGATATGAGTAGGATTTTCTACATTTTTCCTAATCTGAGAAACCATCCTACCCAAACTTTTCCATAAATAAAATGGAAAGTTAAGGAGCTTACCAAATTCAAAATGTGCAAGCAATCGAAAGTGACAAGCTTTGAAGGTAGAGAATTGACCCTCATAAGTAATAAGCCTGGTGATGATTACTGAGGGACTAATAAATTCTTCTATGATCCATAGCTTTGAAAATCCTGTTTCACCCTTCATAGCCAAGAATTCAGGTTTAAAAACTTAATCATAGTCTTTGCGTGATAGCTTGAAGTTTTTTACACCAGCGATCCCCTGTTTAAAAATATAATGGTAAAGGAAAAAAATATAATGGCAAAGGAAAATAAAAATAAAAATATGATGGTAATGCCGGACGTGCTAAGGAAATTATAGCAGATCAAGGCACATACTGCCCACACTGCCTTGCCTTATAATGATATCGACACGTCCCAGAAAAATTCATAGCCTTAAGACATATCAAATGTCAATTTAACCATGGATTCAGGCTTTGGATGTTAGTAAATTAATGACATAAAAATTAAAAATGGCAAACTATAAAATAATCAATAACATAAAATAAAATTTTGCCAAGGTGTATATGTCATTAAATTACTTACATAGGAGAGGTGGCTTATCAGCTCTATGGAATATAATGTGTTAAGGTAAATCCTCATAATTTCATCAGTTTTTTAATTAGAAAGATGCCTAGCTTTTAACAGTAAAGATAACTCCAGCATTCTGACCATTACCTTTAAAATTCAATTTACCAGTTTTGTAGAACTCATTCCATTACCTGATCCAGTCCGAGTCTAGTATTTTCAGGTCTAGACACAGAAGTATTTTCAAGCTTGCAAGGGTGGAAATGATTGCCAGCAGGGTGATGATGTTATCAGCAAGGGAAAATAACTGTCTTTCTTCAGAATGTCCAACTTTTGTGAGTTGGAAAGACAACTAAAACTGCCTGAAAAATCAAATAACTGTCTTTCTTCAAAATGTCCAGCTTTTGTGAGTTGAAAAGACAATTAAAATTGCCTGAAAAATCAAATAACTACCAGAAAATTTTGTTTTATCCAGCAAACTCCTTGCATAGTTACCATTATTCAATGGTTTCTTCTTCATGTGACCACACATAAACAAAGCTAAGTCATAAAAGTATTCATTATTGTCAATACCAAAACAGAATTAAAAACAGTCCATAGGCTATCAATCTCACTCTTGCATCTACTATTAAAAATATTCAAAACTTCAACCCATAAGCACATACTTCTTCCTATTTATCCATAGAGAACTTCTTCACTAAAATATGTGCCTTCTAAAAACAAGACAAGAAGAGTACCAAATGAGGCCCAAAATAGTGTACTGGCCAAATTGACTCAGCTTCACACAAGAAAGTTTGAGTGGCGAAAAAAACATGAGGTTCACAGCTATGTTTATTGAATCACTAAACGTTAGTACACTCTAGAGGCATAAACCTCTTCTAAAATAAATATTAGGTAACAAAGACTTAAAGCATCTGAATATGATTATCGACTGGCTATTACAAACAGTTCCCTTAAATTTCATTTAACCCCACATGACTTCTCTTTAACATTTACACAGGTACATTGTTCACACAGACAAGTATAAATGAGGCTTTTAAAATAGATATCAGAGTCAGAACCCACTTCCAGTGAGTCTGATCAGTACTCCAGTGGGGTAACTGTAATACCTAATAAAATTCTTCCCTAAGCAGAATGCCCCATTGCCAACAGTCCTATTCAGTACCCTGATGGGTTTACCTGTTTATACCATAGGTCAGTACCTGCTGCCAGCGGACCTGTTCAGTATCCTGGCGAGTTAACCTCTTACACCCTTTTTCTACTAGAGGCCCTTGTCCCAATTCATCTTAAAGATAAAATTTATAATTTGCTTACGCATAGATGAGTGGGGGAGCAGCTCTGAAAACATTCTAGGAGTTGGATGGTATTAACATTGGAAGAGCTTTCTTAAAACATGCCTATAAAATTTGTCCGTATGAACAACTAACCCCTATAACTGTATAAATTGAAAGACATGAGGTGGGTGGAATTATTTATAATATATATGTATATTTAATATAATGAAATCCAATGGATAATAATCAAAAGACCCTTCAGTCTTGAAAACCATCCCTAATAAAAATTTTGTGGTGCCTGTCTGGATAATAACTCGATGTCCCCAACTGTTACTACTTGTTAAAATATCCTCGTTCAATCTAGTGTGAAACCAAGTCAAATGGCACTAGTATATTATGAGTTCATAAGTGAAACCCCTTGAGGCTGTAAATCACTAATAGAGGCACAGCTAGATAAGAGAAAATCTACATGAATAAAGAAGAATAAGTCTGTGTAAAAGAAATGAACTGAAATCAATAAGTCTTGCAGGTATGATGAAAAACATTTTTCCTTCAGCTTTTACTTAATAAAGGTATCCAACAATTCAGCAAAACCAACAAGCATATTTGGGGTATCTTCAAAAGAATTTATTTAAATCAGGAAAATTCCAGAAAATTCTTTTATAAAAATCATCCTTCTAAAATAACAAAGGTAATGAAAGAACTTCCCTTTTTGGATACCCTGAGTTTTTGTAAATAGAAAGTACCTTCAACCGCTGTCCATTACCACAAATGCAACCTGTTCATCATCAATTGTTCTTATTTTTACAGAACCATTATTAAAAATAGTCACAATTTCATATTACTCTCTGGCATTTTTCCTTTTTATATGCTATGAGCTGATGTTATAATAAATTTTTTGAAAGTATGGATTGGAGAGAAGGTATAAATTCTAGTTAAAGATCTTATCATTTTATTGAAAAAAAAGAAAAACAACGAAGTTGCATTAATTTCTAAACTAAACATGCAACTTTTTTATTTATATACATATTTTCCTATTCTACCTAAGAAGAAAGAAAAAATTTCTATTCAAGTATATGAATTCTTCGAATGTAACCAAGTGCGAAGTAAGATTAAAAATATACCTTTATCCACATATGAAAAATTTGTTGCAATGATTACCTGGATATGGAGAACCAATCAACTTACTTGCTTCTGCAACAAAAGGTGTTGAAGGAGGAAATGGTGTTGTAGTTTGGTTACCTCTTGGAACCAACTTTCAAAGTAGTCATGGTACTCACCCTCCTTCATCATATCATGTAGATCCCCTTCTTCTGATTGATTGATTTCGGAAGTACATAGAGGATCTGCTAATACCTCCTCAATTTTAGGCTGCTTTCCATTGGATGTAATCCCCAAGTTGTCAATGTCCTTTGGAATTTGGAAATGAATATTTTTTTGTGGCTCTTGAGACTTTGGTTCATTTGTTATGTCAGGAGAGGTATATAAACTTTGAACTGCTATCAGGATGTGTTCTACCTGATAAGAAGAATTCCCAACTGCAGCTAGGATTTGAGAAAGTTTTCCCAAATTGATGGTTACTTCTGAATCCATTTTTGTCGATTTTTTTGTTCATGTCTCGCACAAGGATTAGTGTCTGGGCTCTTACAACACCCAATTTTTATTATTATTTGGTTTATATGTGTTTTAAATGGTTCTAATCAAGACTATCTACCACTAAAAACATATTTACGCCAATCAAACACACACCGCTCTTGCATAAAATAAAACACTCTTGAAATTAAATTGCGGAAAGTAAACACACCCAAACTTGTAAAAAGAAAAACACACTTGCATGAAATTAAATTGCAAGAAAGCAAACATGCCTTACAGGAAAGGTAAACACACTTTTGCAGCAAAATAAATCAAACATGTGAAAAAAACAAACACACTTACGAGAAGGAAACAACAAGGATTAGGGGCAACCCACTAAAGTGGATGCGTCAGGCTGTTACACCATGGGAATCTTATAATGAATTCGTCTTTGCGTCTTATCGTTTCCCCTCCACCACCTGAACTTCACAGCCAACAAATTCATAGAAAATGAGCAAAATACCAGCTTACCTTGGAGCAACTCCCCAGCAACAGCGCCAAAATGTTGGGTAAAATTATTGCTAAATAATTTACCTTAGATTTAATTATCAACCAGGACACGTAAACTTTGAGTTACTACACTGCAAGGTAAAATGGTTTCAAGCTCATGCCTAGGGTAATTTTGATTTACTTATATACAAATGTAATTCCTAAAATGAACTATTATACTAAACATCCAAGACCTAATTTAAGAAAACAAGTCAATCCTTTAAGTGTTGCTTGCAATCACGAGATTTACCAAAGTAGTTTCAAATCATGCTCAATGTTAACCTATTTCCAAAAGAACAGCCAAGCAATCAAGTATCTTCAATGAAGGAAACCCTACTACTAAAGAGATCTTCAAATTTGCCTATAGAAAAAGAGTATTTAATCAATCTTTTAATATCTCACTCAACTCCACTCATAACTTCTACAACTCTACCGATACATGCTGGACTTCTAAAACTACTTTCACCTCCAAATAGAAATCTGTCACACATCTAACATATCTTTCGCCAGCATTAGAAACTTGTAGATTATCGAACCTTACTCAATGCTATCAAAACAACACTTGGTGCAGTGAATTTTCCTTTTGAGCAAGAAGCAATACTCTATGATCATAACAATGTATTCAAACTATTTAAACAAAACTCTGTTTTAATTCAATTCGAGCAGCTCACAAGATAACAAGAATCAAAATACACTATCAACTATCCATAAACCATAACTTCCTCTTGCTAATTCATTCAACTTCCTTACACAACAAATCTGATTATGCTAGCCTATGAACTCTAAAAATGCTTATCTACAAACCCTATAAACTCTATAAATTCTTTAAAACTCTTTAAAATTCTGCAAATCCTTGAAACTCTTTTATGATTTGTAAACTATGGAAACTCTGTATAGGAAATTTAATCCTTCAATTCTCAACACTATAACATGATCTAGTTCTGAAAATGAAAGTAGAAGGAATTTAGATCCGACATGTTCAGCTTTTGCTATTATTCAAACCTACAGTTCACCGAATCAAATCTGCAACCAAAACTAAAATTACCCAAACCTGTTCACACTCATTCAATAACATAAAGCAATTCAATGCAAGCATCAATATATCTCCAATCATGAATCTATAAAGTTACTGGCATACATATATATATAATACAATATCAGGAAGAAATGATGCAAGTTTTCTTGCAGCAATGAAAACAAAACAAAACTACTCACAAATAACAAGAGTTGAAGGTGGGCCTGACCTTCAACACTTCCAGATTTGAAATTGAAGCTTTTGGGAAGCAAATGCAACTGTTGATCAATTAATTAAAAATCAGAGTTTTACAGTGTCTTCTCCTCTGTCTCGTCCTTCTAAGGATTTATTTATACATCAATAGATGGATAAGATCCATCCCAAAAATCAGAAATTCGTGCAACCACCTAGAAAACGACCAACACCAAAATCTGGAAAAACCAGGTCTGTTCCAGAAAGGATTTCTCCACATTTGTTCAGAAATTATGAAAATTGCCCACGGGTAGGGGTAAACGAGGCCATTTATGAAGTGGGTTTTGAACCGTTTTGATTAATTCCCCACCGATTGCTCAGAAATTGAGCCCAAAATCAGGTTCCTGATTAATTACGGGAATGCCATTGCCAGATTGCTTGAGATTAGGGCCATGACTTCTGGAGGAAACAGAGCATTTGAATGATGACTAATAGCTCATAATCCATATTGAAACGACCAAGTCTAAAATCCATGAGTAATTTTGGACAAATGAATTCCCCAAATATCTGAACCAATCAATACTTGCTTAGTGAGCGCCGGAACAAGTGTCGGATCGAGCAACCAGAAGAACCACTGCGTGGGAAACAAGAGTTTGTCAATTGATCAGCATTTAATCAAAAGCTAAGGTTTCATTTTATAATTTAAAACCCAACAAAATAATAAATAAAATAATGAAAGATATCAAAAATTCACCTGTTAGAGCACCTTGTAATGTTGCCGTTGAAAAGGCATATTCAAGCATAAAACACAACTAGATAAAGTTGAATATACTTGATCTCATGGAACTTTGAACTAGAAATAAGGTGCTGAACAAGCAAAAACAGGAGGCCACCAATGATGATCTAGATCGAGTGATGATCTAGATCCAAAGATGAAGATGAATTGAATACGAAGATGAATTTGAGATGAAGATGACTTGAAGACAAATATGACTGAAAGATGCAAATGACAAGAGGATCCAAAGAAGAAGACTAGTGATGAAAATTATGTCGAGAGAATACCTTCCTAGTTTTGATGGAGTGTTGATGTAATTGTAACTTTGAGATGTATTCACCTGTATTTTTTATATATTGTATCCTGATGTTTATTTTGGGATGTACTTGAGTCATGTCATGCCCCGATGTTCCTATCGGGAGGTTCTATAATGTAAAGTCCCCGCAGTTCTGGGGCACTAGGGTTATTAGACTCACCTATTGAAGTCGGCCGTAGTTGGGTTTAGTCAAGTTGAGAATTAGTATAAATAGAGAGCTAGCCTCTCTATTTATCACACACTCACTCACACTCAGTTGTAGTGCATAGCTGAGGAAGAGAAAGACACTGGCGCAAGGAAGAAAGAGGTTACTGCTGTCAGGAGATCATCTTACTGTTTTGGGATTTTACTTTTGGTGTTGATTCTATCTTTGAGGAAGTTGTGGGTTTTTCTCCATATATGGTTTCCCTGAGGAAAAACACTGTGTTCATTGTCTCTTGTGTTTGATTGATGTGCTTATTGTTCTCTCAGTTAAAGATCCTAATGTTATGCTAGTTTAATGTTAAAAATCTAACAGGTAATCCAAGCTAACCTAAGAACAAGACACTGTTCAGCTACAGGAACTAGGGATTCCTACTTTGTGGATCTCTTTCCACATATTTTCAGCAAAAGAAGGTTGGAATAACTCTCCTCCCTAGGCCACATCTTTTTGTTGAAGCAGAATCCAATTCTGAGGTTTTTCAGTTTTGGACCCGACACTCATGCTGAAAATTAGGGCTTTTCACAGAAGTGGAATTTTTCAGTGAGCCCAGGATTGGATTGATCTCCTCCTCAAAATCAAAGTTAGGGATCAAATTCAAAGCATTTGGTTGGATAGAACTCCAAAAAAGAAAAACCCTAATCTTCTCTTGAACCAACATTGCAGTATTTCAGCTCCAAATCCAGATACGATATCTTGACATGGTATGATCTAAATCTTTTGTATTTCCATTTGAGGTTCTCAATTAAGATGTCTCATCATACCAAGCTTTATGAAAAGGTTGAGGGAGCTGATAACTTCTGAGCCTGTAAATAGAGGATCTCCCTGGTCCTGGAAGAAAATGAGTTGGACTCCTACATCAGTGAGGAGGTTCCAGTTCCTGAGTGAGATGAGGCAAATGAATTACATAAGAAGAAGTTAGTTATGGAAAAGAGGATCATTGTTGATTCTATCAAATATCACCTCATACCACAGGTGTCCTCCCTCAAGACACCTAAATCTATGTTTGATGTCCTTACCAAATTGTTTGAAGGTAAGAACATAAACCAGAAGATGACTCTGAGAAACCAACTGAAGAATGTAAAGATCCAGAATGCAGAGACCATCCAGTATTACTTTACAAGGGTCTCTAAGATCAAGGAATAGCTAGAAGCAGTAGATGAAGAAGTGGAAAATGCAGAGATTGTAATGACCACCTTGAATGGTATCCCTAGATCATGGGAGTCCTTTGTTCAAGGAATCTGTGCCAGAAAGAAGTTAGTCAAGTTCAGCAGACTATGGGAATAATTCTCTCAATAAGAAGCTCGGATAGCAACTCAAGAAGAGAAAATGGGAAGTGAAGATCAAGCTCGCACAGTTCACTCCAAGAATGGCAGAAGAAACTCTCAACACTATAAAGGTAAGAAATTTCATCATAAGGATAACATTAGAAAGGACCTATCTAAATTAAGATGCTATACATGTGATAAAAGAGGACACTTTTCAAAAGACTATCCTAGAAACAAGGTTAACTCTCATAAGAAGAAGGGAAACAAGAGAAGACATCATGCTCATGCTGCAGAGGATGGTGAACCTTCCAAAAAGAGAACCAGATATGAAAGTGAAGACTCTTCTAGTGATGAAGAATGTGTTTTGATTCCCGCTCTTATAGGAAACATTACTCATGGAAGCACTGATTGGGTTATAGACAATGGGGCTTCCAAGCATATGGTAGGATTCAAGGAATCCTTTGTGATACTTTTAGAACATGAACCACCTCACAAGGTGAAGATAGGAGATGACTACTAGTATCCAATAAAAGGTAGTGGGGAATCCTCCTACAAGCTAGACTCTAGAAAGTCTATGACAATGAAGGAAGTATTGTTTGTACTAAGACTAAAGAAGAACCTTCTCTCCATATCTGCATTAGATGCAAAAGGAATGAGGGTTGCATTTATAGATGGTCAAGTCATCATGTGGCCAAAAGGAAAGACTATCGATGATGCAGTAGTGATTGGAGAACAAGAAGGAGGATTGTACAAATTAAAGGGCCATCCAGAACAAGCCTTGGTTCATGACACAGTAGAGCCAAATGAACTTTGGCATAGAAGGCTTGCACATGTGCATTATAGAGCACTACCACTTGCAAGCAAAGTTGTTGAAGGTATTCCAGAAATTCAAGCAAAACATGATGGGGTCTACAAAGGATGTGCCAAAGCAAAGAACACAAAGAAGACATTTCCAAGTAGCGAGAGCAAAGCAAAGGGAATCTTGGAAATCATCCACTCCAATGTATGCGGACCAATGTCATCAAATTCACTAAGTGGGTATGCATACTATGTTTCTTTTATTGATGATTTTTCTAGGAAGACATGGATTTACTTTATGGAGAACAAAGATGAAGTATTTAGCAAGTTCAAGGAATTCAAAGCCTTTATCGAGAACCACACTGAAAAGAAGATCAAGACCTTTCGATCAAATAATGGTGGATAATTCACATCAAATGAATTCAAAGAGTTATGCAAAGACTCAGGGATTAAGAGGGAGTTGTTCACTCCATATAATCCACAACATAATGGGATTGCAGAAGGGAAGAATAGAACTATCATGGAAGCTGCAAGAGAAATGCTTCATGATCAATATCTTCCTATGCATCTATGGGAAGAAGCTTCCAGAACAATGGTGTATGTATAGAACCGTACTCCACATAGAGTAATCAAGAACAAGACTCCTGAAGAATTTTTCTTCGACAAGAAACCAGAAGTTAGCCATCTCAGAATATTCGGTTGTCTAGCATACATTCACATTCAGAAAGAGAAGAGAACAAAATTAGATCCTTCAGGAAAGAAGGGTATATTTGTGGGATACTTTGAAAGATCAAAGGCTTACATAATATACTTCCCAAGATTCAAGAAGATCGACAACAACAGGGACGTGACATTTGATGAAGATACAACTTACAACAAATCCAGAAAGAAACCTACCAAAGAACCTGAAGAAGCAGAAGCACCAAGAATTCATGATACAACCATGAATGAAGAAACTCAAGAAGAAGATCGATAATTTGAAGAACCACAAAGACCTATGGATCCACCTCAGGAGAAAAATCCTCACAAGAGGAAACCTGCTTGGGTACGAGAAGCTATCCAAGGTGCGGAAAGATATGGGGCTCTAGAAGAGAATCACAGAGAAAGAAAGAGGACCAGATCCTACTCCAGGTATGTAGCATTATTATGTGATTTCATTGATAAAGAACCTTCCAATTATGAAGAAGCGACAGAATGGAAAGAATGGAAAGATGCTATGATCGAAGAGTATCAATTGATCATGAAGAATGATGTTTGGGATGTTGTCACAAGACCAGAAGGGAATTTAGTTGTAACTTCCAAATGGCTCTACAAGATCAAGCATGTTGCAAATGGTAGCATAGAAAAATATAAAGCAAGATTTGTTGCTCGTGGTTTCTCCCAGAAAGAAGGAATATACTATGAAGAAACTTTTGCACCTGTAGCTAGATACACTTCCATAAGATCAGTACTTGCTCTAGCTCCAGTGATGAAATGGAAGATACACGAAATGGATGTCAAGACTGCTTTCTTGAATGGTGTAGTTGAAGAGGAAGTGTATGTGGAGCAGCCACTTGGTTTTGAGACACATGACAGGGAATCTCATGTATGTAGATTGAAGAAAGCCCTGTATGGTTTGAAATAGGCACCCAGGACATGGTACGACAGAGTTTATAGCTTTCTATCCAGTTTGGTCTTTACTAAGAGTAAAGCAGATTCCAACCTTTACTACAAGGTTGAAGATGGCAACCCAGTGATGCTCCTACTATATGTAGATGATCTGTTTGTAGCAGGTATGAATGGGTTGATTGCTGATATGAAGAGGAAGCTTGATGTCGAGTTCGAAATGAAGGACTTGGGTATGATGCTTTATTTTCTAGGCATGGAGGTGTGACAGAATGCAAATGGAATTTCCATGGGACAAGGGAAATATACAATAGAGATCTTGAAGAGGTTTGGGATGATGGACTACAAGGCTATGGCCATACCTATGGCATCGAACCTGAAGCTATTGAGTGATGCTTCATCAGAGATGGTTGATGCTATGATGTATCGTCAGATGATTGGGTCCTTGATGTACCTGACGAACACGAGACCATATATTTGCTTTGCTGTGAACACCTTGAGCCAGTTCTTGACAGATCCGAGACAAGTTCACTTTATTACTGCAAAGGATATCTTGAGGTACCTGAGGGGTAAAATTTATTATGGGTTGAAGTATGAAGCGAGTCAGAAGATTAACCTGAAGGGTTATGTTGATTCATATTGGCCAGGTAGTGCCATTGATAGGAATAGCACTTCAGGGTGTTGCTTCAGTATGGGATCAGGTGTGATCTCTTGGTTTAGTAGGAAGCAATCCTATGTGGCACTAAGTACAGCTGAAGCAGAGTATGTAGTAGCTTGTTTAGCTAGTTGTGAGGTAGTATGGATGAGGAATCTACTGTCGAATTTTTTTGATCTCCAATTGGATGATACTTGTATACATTCTGACAACCAGAGTTGTGTGAAGTTGTCAGAGAACCCAGTATTCCATGACAAGTTGAAGCATATCGAGATCAAGTATCACTATATCAAGGATATGGTGCAGAGGGGAGGAGTGAAGCTCCAGGATGTTGCAATGGATGAATAGATAGATGATTTATTGATGAAACCATTACTTCAGGGATAATCTTGGTGTTATCCAGATCGAGGTCCCTTCCAAGGGGAAGTGATGAGTTTGTGAGCCATTTTGACATGGTGAGAGGATTGGTTCCTTCCATGGTCAGATGTAAGGGCTGAGCGATTCTGTCATGGTGAGAGGATTGGTTCCTTCCATGTCAGATATGAGTGCTGAGACATTCTGATATGACTGTAGGATTGGTCCCTACATGATCAGATATAAGGGCTATCGCCATTCTTGGAATGGAGGTTCCTAGTCAATTACTAGGAATACTTGGTCTAGGACTGAGGGCCATTCTGATATGACTATAGGATGTGTTCCTACATGATCAGATGTGAGTGCATGGCCATTCTGATGTGATTGAGGGATGTGTTCCCACTTGATCAGATATAAGGGCTATTTCCATTCTCTTATAGAATGGAGGCACCTGGTCAGTTACCAGGAACCCTCAACCTAGGGTTGAGAGCCTTTCCATCATGGTTACAGGATGTGTTCCAAAATTAGTGGATGTAAGTGCAGAGTTTTTCCATCATGGTTGCAGGATGTGGTCCCGCATCAGTGGATGTAAGTACAGAGCCCTTCCATCATGGTTATAGGATGTGTTCCCGTATGGGTGGATGTAAGTGCAGAGCCCTTCCATCATGGTTGCAAGATGTGTTCCCGCATGGGTGGATGTAAGTGCATAGCTCTTTCATCATGGTTGCACGATGTGTTCTCACATGGGTGGAAGTGCAGAGCATGGTTGCAGGATGTGTTCTCGCATGGCTAAATGTGAGTGTTGGGCCTTTCTAATGTGATTATAGGATTGGTTCCTACATGATAAAATGTGAGTGTTGGGCCTTTCTGATGTGATTATAGGATTGGTTCCTACATGATAAAATGTGAGTGTTGGGTGTGCCTTTCTGACATGGTGTTGGATGTGTTCCTCTCATGGTGAGATGTAAGTGTTGGGTAGGCCATTCTAACTTGGTGTCAGATATAAGCGCTGAAGAAGACCTACATGGAGGCTAGGCCTACAACCAACATGAAAAAGGGTTGGCTCTGTAGAACTTCCAGTGATGAGAAGAATCATGAGATAGCACCCGTGATGATCCAGTGATGATGATCCAGTAGTGATGATCCAGATCGAGTGATGATTCCCAAGGATGATCTAGATCGAGTGATATTGATCCATATCAAGTGATGATCTAGATCGAGTGATGATCCTGATCCAATGGTGATGATCCATATCAAGTGATGACCTAGATCTGAAGATGAAGATGAATTGAAGATGAATATGAATTAAAGATGAAGATGACTTGAAGATGAATATGACTTGAAGATGTAGATGATGAAAGGATCCAAAGAAGAAGACCAGTGATGAAAATTATGCCAGGAGAATACCTTCCTAGTTAAGAGGGAGTGTTGATGTAATTTTAACCTCAGAATGTATTCACTTGTATTTCTTATATATTGTAAATTGATGTTTATTTTGGGATGTACTTGAGTCATGTCATGCCCCAATGTTCCTATTAGGAGGTTCTAAAATGCAAACAAGTCATGTCAAGTCATTGTGGGTAACCCTCCTATTGATCAAGGGTTAAAGTCCCCGCAGTTCTGGGGCACTAGGGTTATTAGACTCACCTAGTGAAGTCAGCCCGAGTTGGGTTTAATCAAGTTGAGAATTAGTATAAATAGAGAGCTAGCCTCTCTATTTATCACACACTCACTCACACTTAGTTGTAGCGCATAGCGGAGGAAGAGAAAGACACTGGGGCAAGGAACAAAGAGGTTACTGCTGTTGGGAGATCATCTCATTGTTTTGGGGTTTTAATTTTGGTGTTGATTCTATCTCTGAGGAAGATGTAGGGTTTTCTCCATTTATGGTTTCCCTGAGGAAAAACACTGTGTTCATTGTCTCTTGTGTTTCATTGATGTGCTTACTATTCTATCAGTTAAAGATCCTATTGTTATGCTATCTTAATGTTAAAAATCTAACATGGTATCAGAGCTAACCTGAGAAGAAGACACTGTGCAGCTATGGGAACTAGGTATTCCTACTTTGCGGATATCTCTCCACAAATTTTCAGCAAAAGAAGGTTGGCATAACTCTCCTCCCTAGGGCACATCATTCTGTCAAAGCAGAATCCAATTTTGAGGTTTTTCAGTTTTTCAGTGAAGATCAAGCTCTCACAGTTGACTCCAAGAAAGGCAGAAGAAACTCTCATCACTCTAGAGGTAATAAATTTCACCATAAAGATAACATTAGAAAGGACCTATCTAAATTAAGGGGCTATACATGTGATGAAAGAGGAAACTTTGCAAAAGACTGTCCTAGAAACAAGGTTAACTCTCATAAGAAGAAGGGAAACAAGAGAAGACATCATGCTCATGATGTAGAGGATGATGAACCTTCCAAAAAGAGAACCAGAGATGAAAGTGAAGACTCTTCCAGTGATGAAGAATATGTTTTGATTTCTTCTCTTACAGGAAACATTATTCATGGAAGAAATGATTGGCTTATAGACAGTGGGGCTTGCAAGCATATGACAGGATTCAAGGAATCCTTTGTGAAATTTTCAAAACATGAATCACCTCACAAAGTGAATTTAGGACATGACTACTAGTATCCAATAAAAGGTAGCGGGGAATCCTCCTACAAGATAGAATCTGGAAAGTCTATGACAATGAAGGAAGTATTGTTTGTACCATGACTAAAGAAGAACCTTCTCTCGATATCTGCATTAGATGCAAAAGGAATGAGGGTTGCATTTATAGATGGTCAAGTCATCATGCGGCCAAAAGGAAAGACTATCAATGATGTAGTAGTGATTGGAGAACAAGAAGGAGGATTGTACAAAATAAAGGGCCATCCAGAACAAGCCTTGGTCCATGACATAGTAGAGCCAAATGAACTTTGGCATAGAAGGCTTGTACATGTGCATTACAGAGCACTAGAACTTGCAAGCAAATTTGTTGAAGGTCTTCCATAAATTCAAGCAAAACATGATGGGGTTTGCAAAGGATGTGTGAAAGGAAAGAACACAAAGAAGAGATTTCCAAGTAGCAAGAGAAAAGAAAAGGGAATCTTGGAAATCATCCACTCTGATGTATGTGGACCAATGTCATCAAATTCACTAAGCGGGTATGCATACTATGTTTCTTTTATTGATGATTTTTCTAGGAAGAGATGGATTTAATTTATGAAGAAAAAAGATGAAGTATTCAGTGAGTTCAAGGAATTCAAAGCCTGTATTGAGAACCACACTGAAAAGAAGATCAAGACCTTTTTATCAGATAATGGTGGAGAATTCACATGAAATGAATTCAAAGAGTTATGCAAAGACTCAGGGATTAAGAGGGAGTTTTCCACTCCATACAATCCACAACAGAATGGGATTGCAGAAAGGAAAAATAGAACTATCATGGAAGCTGTAAGAGCAATGCTTCATGATCAAGATCTTCCTATGCATATATTGGCAGAAGCTGCCAGAAAAATGGTGTATGTACAAAAATGTACTCCACACAGAGTACTCAAGAACAAGACTCCTGAAGAAGTCTTCTCTAGCAAGAAACCAAAAGTCAACCATCTCAGAATATTCGGTTGTCCAGTATACATTCACATTCCAAAAGAGAAGAGAGAAAAATTAGATCCTTCAAGAAAGAAGGGTATATTTGTGAGATACTCTGAAATATTGAAGGCTTATAGAATATACTTCCCAGGATTTAAGAAGATCGACATAATCAGGGATGTGACATTTGATGGAGATATAGCTTACAACAAAATCAGAAAGAAACCTACTGAAGAACCTGAAGAAGAAAAAGCACCTAGAATTCATGATACAACCATGAATGAAGAAACTCAAGAAGAAGATCGAGAATTTGAAGAAACACAAAGACCTGTAGATCCACCTTAGGAGAAGAATCCTCACAAGAGGAAACCTGCTTGGGTATGAGAAGCTATCCAAGGTGTAGAAAGATATGGGGCTCTCGAAGAGAATCACAGAGAAAGAAAGAGGACCAGATCCTGCTCTGGGTATGTAGCATTATTATGTGATTTCATCGATAAAGATCCTTCCAATTATGAAGAAGCAACAGAACAGAAAGAATGGAAGGATGCTATGATTGAAGAGTATCAATCGATGGTGAATAATGATGTTTGGGATCTTGTCCCAATACCAAAAGGGAAGTCAGTTGTAACTTCCAAATGGATCTACAAGATCAAGCATGCTACAAATGGTAGCATAGAAAAATAAAAAGAAAGATTTGTTGCTTGTGGTTTCTCCGAGAAAGAAGGAATAGACTACGAAGAAACTTTTGCACCTATAGCCAGATAAAATTCCATAAGATCAGTACCTACTTTAGCTGCAATGATGAAATGGAAGATACACCAAATGGATGTCAAGACTGCTTTCTTGAATGGTGTAGTTGAAGAGGAAGTGTATGTGGAGCAGCCACTTGGTTTTGAGACACATGATAGAGAATCTCATGTATGTAGATTGAAGAAAGCCATGTACGGTTTGAAACAAGCACCCAGGACATGGTACGGCAAAATTGATAGCTTTCTATCCAGTTTGGGATTTACTAAGAGTAAAGAAGATTCCAACCTTTACTACAAGGTTGAATATGGAAACCTAATGATGCTTCTACTATATGTAGATGATCTGTTTGCAATAGGTATGGATGGGTTGATTGCTGATATGAAGAGGAAGCTTGCTGCTGAGTTTGAAATGAAGGACTTGGGTATGATTCTTTATTTTCTAGGCATGGAGTTGTGGCATAATGCAAATGGAATTTCCCTGGGACAAGGGAAATATACAATAGATATCCTGAAGAGGTTTGGGATGATGGACTACAAGGCTATGGCCACACCTATGGCATCGAACCTGAAGCTATTGAGTGATGCTTCATCAGAGATGGTTGATGATATGATGTATCATTAGATGATTGGGTCCTTGATGTACCTGATGAACACGATACCAGATATTTTCTTTGCTGTGAACACCTTGAGCCAATTCTTGACAGATACGAGACATGTTCACTTGATTGCTGCAAAGCATATTCTGAGGTACCTGATGGGTATAGTTGATTATGGGTTCAAGTATGAAGTGAGTCAGAAGATTAACCTGGAGGGTTATGTTGATTCATATTGGGAAAGAAGTGGCATCGATAGGAATAGCACTTCAGGGTGTTTCTTCAATATGGGATTAGGTGTGATCTCTTGGTTTAGTAGGAAGCAATCCTATGTGGCACTGAGTACAGCTGAAGTAGAGTATGTCACAGCTTGTTTAGCTAGTTGTGAGGCAGTATGGATGAGGAAATTACTGTTTGATTTATTTGATCTCCAGTTGGATGCTACTTGTATACATTGTGACATCCAGAGTTGTTTAAAGTTGTCAAAGAACTCAGTGTTCCATGACAAGTCAAAGCATATCGAGATCAAGTATCACTATATCAGGGATATGGTTCATAGGGGAGCAGTGAAGCTCCAAGATGTTGCGATGGATGAACAGATAGCTGATGTATTGATGAAACCATTAGCCAGACTGAAGTTTGAGTACTTCAGGGAGAACCTTGGTGTTCTCCAGATCGAGGTCCCTTCCAAGGGGAAGTGATGAGTCCATGATCCATTTTGACATGGTGAGAGGATTGGTTCCTTCCATGGTCAGATGTAAGGGCTGAGCCATTCTTTCATGGTGAGAGGATTGGTTCCTTCCATGTCAAATACAAGTGCTGAGCCATTATGATATGACTGTACGATTGGTTCCTACATGATCAGATATAAGGGCTATTTCCATTCTTAGAATGGAGGTTCTTGGTCAGTTACCAGGAATACTTGGTCTAGGACTGACGGCCATTTTGATATGACTGTAGGATGTGTTCCTACATGATCAGATGTGAGTGCATGGACATTCTAATGTGATTGAGGGATGTGTTCCCACTTGATTAGATATAAGGGTTGTTTCCATTCTCTTGGAGAATGGAGGCACCTGGTCAATTACCATAAACCCTCAACCTGGGGTTGAAAGCCTTTCTATCATGGTTATAGGATGTGTTCCTGCATGGGTGGATGTAAGTGTAGAGACTTTCCATCATGGTTGCATGATGTATTCTTGCATGGGTGGATGTAAGTGCAGAGCCCTTCCATCATGGTTGCAAGATGTGTTTTTGCATAAGTGGATGTAAGTGCAGAGCCCTTCCATCATGGTTGCAGAATGTGTTCCTGCATGGGTGGATGTAAGTGCAGAGCTCTTCCATCATGGTTGCAGTATGTGTTCCCACATGGGTGGAAGTGCAAAGCATTTTTAGCATGGTTGCAAGATCTGTTCCCACATGGCTAAATGTGAGTGCTGGGCCTTTCTGATGTGATTATAGGATTGGTTCCTACATGATCGCATGTGAGTGTTGGGTGTGCCTTTCTGACATGGTATTGGATGTGTTCCTCTCATGGTCATATGTAAGTGATGGGTAGGCCATTCTGACTTGGTGTTAGATATAAGCGTTAAACAAGACTTACATGGAGGCTAGGCCTACAACCAGCATGAAAAAGGGCTATCTCTGTAGAACTTCCAGTGATGAGAAGAATCATGAGATAGAAATCGTGATGATCTAGTGATGATAATCCAGTAGTGATGATCTATATCGAGTGATGATTCCTAGTGATGATCCAGATCCAGTGATGATCTTGATCGAGTGATGATCCAGATCGAGTGATGATGATCTAGATCGAGTGTGATCCAGATCCGAAGATGAAGATGAATTGAAGACAAAGATGAATTGAAGATGAATATGACTTGAAGATGCAGATGATGAGAGGATCCAAAGAAGAAGACCAGTGATGAAAATTGTGTCGAGAGAATACCTTTCTAGTTAAGAGGGAGTGTTGATGTAATTGTAAATTTGGAATGTATTCACTTGTATTCCTTATATGTTTTAACCTGATGTTTATTCTAGGATGTAATTGAGTCATGTAATGCCTCGATGTTCCTATCGGGAGGTTCTATAATGTAAACAAGTCATGTCAAGTCATTGTGGGTAACCCTCCTATTGATCAAGGGTTAAAGTCCCCGCAGTTCCAGGGCACTAGGGTTATTAGACTCACCTAGTGAAGTCGGATCTAGTTGGGTTTAGTCAAGTCAGGAATTAGTATAAATAGATAGCTAGCCTCTCAATTTATCACACACTCACTCACACTCATTTTTAGCACATAGCTGAGGAAGAGAAAGACATCGGGGAAAGGAAGAAAGAGGTTATTGCTGTCGGGAGATCATCTTACTATTTTGGGGTTTTACTTTTGGTGCTGATTCTATCTTTGAGGAATTTGCGGGTTTTTCTCCATTTATGGTTTCCCAAAGAAAAAACACTGTGTTCATTGTCTCTTATGTTTGATTTTTGTGCTTGTTGTTCTCTCAGTTAAAGATCCTAATGTTATGCTAGCTTAATGTTAAAAATATAACATGGTATCGGAGCTAACCTGAGAAGAAGACACTGTGCAAGTGTGGGAACTAGGGACTCCTAATTTATGGATCTCTCTCCATATATTTTCAACAAAAGAAGGTTGGAATAACTATCCTCCCTAGGGCACATCTTTATATTGAAGTAGAATCCAATTTTGAGGTTTTTCAGTTTTGGACCCGACACTGCTGCCGAAAATTAGGGCTTTTCAAAGAAATATAATTTTTTAGTGAGCCCAAGGCTGGATTGATCTCCGCCTCAAAATCAAAGTTAGGGATCAAATTCAAAGCATTTGGTTGGACAAAACTTCGAAAAAGCAAAACCCTAATCTGCTCCTGAACCAACACTACAGGATTTCAGCTCCAAATCCAGATCTGACATCTTGACCTAGTAAGATCTAAATCTTTTGTATTTCCATTTGAGGTTCTCAGTTAATATGTCTCATCATACCAAGCTTTATGAAAAGCTTGAGGGAGCTAATAACTTCTGAGCTTAGAAATATAGGATCTCCCTGGTCTAGGAAGAAAATGAGTTGGACTCCTACATCAGTGAGGAGGTTCCAGTTCTAGAGGGAGATGAGGCAAAGGCCTTACATAAGAAGAAGTTGGTTATGGAAAATAGGATCATTTTTTATTCTATAAAGGATCACCTCTTACCACAGGTGTCCTCCCTCAAGACACCTAAAGCTATGTTTGATGCCCTAACCAAATTGTTTGAAGGGAAGAACATAAACCGAAAGATGACTCTGAGAAACCAACTGAAGAATGTAAATATCTAGAATGCAGAGACCATCCAGTCTTACTTTACAAGGGTCTCTCAGATCAAGGAACAACTGGAAGTAGTAGATGAAGAAGTGGAAAATGTAGAGATTGTAATGACCACCCTAAATGGTGTCCCTAGATCATGGGACTCCTTTATTCAAGGAATATGTGCCAAAAAGAAGTTATTCAAGTTCAGCAGACTATGGGAAGAATGCTCTCAATAAGAAGCTCGGATAGCAGCTCGAGAAGAGAAAATGGGAAGTGAAGATCAAGCTCTCACAGTTCACTCCAAGAAAGGCAGGAGAAACTCTCATCACTTTAGAGGTAAGAACTTTCACCATAAAGATAACATTAGAAAGGACCTATCTAAATTAAGATGCTATACATGTGATGAAAGAGGACACTTTGCAGAAGACTGTCCTAGAAACAAGGTTAACTCTCTTAAGAAGAAGGGAAACAAGAGAAGACATCATGCTCATGCTGCAGAGGATGATGAACCTTCCAAAAAGAGAACTAGATATGAAAGTGAAGACTTCTTCTGCTATCTTGTTCTCAAGTATTCTATGTGGAGTATGATTCTGTACATTCACAGCTGTCGTAGCAGCTTCTTCCCATAGATGCATAGGGAGATCTTGATCATGAAGCATAACATTTCCCTTGTTGCTTCCATAATCATTTTATTCTTCCTTTATGAAACCCCATTCTGTTGTGGATTATATGGAGCAGTCAACTCCCTCTTAATCCCTGAATCTCTACATAATTCCTTGAATTCATCTATTGTGAATTCTCCACCACTGTATGATCGAAAGGTCTTGATTTTCTTCTCTATGTGGTTCTCAATTAAGGATTTGAATTCCTTGAACTTACTGAATACTTCATCCTTGCTTTTCAAGAAATATATCCATGTATTCCTAGAAAAATAATCAATGAAAGAAACATAATATACATACCCACTGAATAAATTGGATGACATCGCAGTGGGTAATTTCCAAGATTCCTTTTTCCTTTCTCTCACTACTTGGAAATTTCTTCTTTGTGTTATTTCATTTTGCACATCCTTTGCAAACACCTTCATGGTTTTCCTAGATTTCTGGAAGACCTTCAATAGCTTTGCTTGCAATTGGCAGTTCTCTATAGTGAACATGTGTGATCCTTCTATGCAAAAGTTCACTTGGCTCTACTGAGTCATGGACCAAATCTTGTTCTAGTTGTCCCTTTAATTTGTATAAGCCTCCCTCTTACTCTCCAATCACTACTGCATCATCTATAGTCTTTCCCTTTGGCCACATAAGGACTTGGCCATATACAAATGCAACCCTCATGCCTTTTGCATCCAATCCATATATGGAGAGGAGATTATTCTTTAGTCCTGGTACAAAAAAGACATCCTTCATCTTCATAGAATTTCTAGAGTCTAGATTATAGGAGGATTCACCACTAACTTTTATGCGATAGTGGTAGTCATCCCCAAGTTTTACTTTGCGGGGTGACTCATGTTTGGATAGTTTCACAAAGGATTCTTTGAATCCCATCATATGCTTGGAAGCCCCACTATCTATGAGCCAATCATTGCTTCCATGTGTATCATTTCCCATGAGGGCAGAAATCAAAACATGCTCTTCATCACTTGAAGAATCTTCACTTTCTTCTTTGAATAACTTTTTAGGAGTTTCATCATCCTCTATAGTATGAGCATGATGTATTCTTTTGTTGTCCTTCTTCTTATGAGAGCCCCCCTTATTTCCAGGACAATCTATGGAAAAGTATCCTCTCGCATCACATGTATAGCATCTGTTTTTAGATAGATCTCTGCTAGATATTCTAGGGTTTTCTTTCTGGTGAGAATGCTTACCTTTGTGATGATGGTAGTCCCTTCTACTTTTCTTGCTGTGTGCCATGAGATATTGATCTTAATTTCCCATGTTTTCTTATCAAGCTAGTATTCGAGCTTCTTCTTGTGAGCATTCCTCCCACAATCTACTGAAAGTGATTATATTTCTTCTATCACAAATACCTTGAATGAAGGAGTCTCGTGACCTAGGGAGACCATTCAATATGGCCATCACAGTTTCTCAATTCTCTACTTCTTCTTGCACTGATTCAATTTGTTTTTTGATTTGAGATACCCTTGTAAAGTATGACTGTATGGTCTCTACATTTTGGATATTTACATTCTTCAACTGATTTCTCAAAGTCATCTTCTGATTTATATTTTTCCCTTCAAATAGCTTGGTCAAGGAATCAAACATCTCTTTAGCTGTCTTTAGGGAATACACTTGTGGTATAAGGTGATCCTTGATAGAATCAACAATAATCGTCTTGTCCTTGACCAAGTTCTTCTTGTGTAAGACTTTAGCCTCATCTCCCTATGGAACTAAAAACTCTCCACTTATGTAGGTGTCCAATTCATTTTCTTCAAGAACCAGTGAGATCATATACTTCCATGCTCAGAAGTTTTCAGCTCCTTCAATATTTTCATCAATATTGGTGTGATGAGACATCTTTAATGAGAACCTCAAATGGAAATACAAAAGATTTGTATCTTACCAATTTGAGATGCCAGAACTAGATCTGGAGCTGATCTTTTGCAGTGCTGATTTTTTGGTCCAGGGTTAAATTAGGGTTTGAATTTCCTGGAGTTATGCCCAACCAAAAAATTTGATCTTGGTCTCTAAATTTTGATTTTTGAGGAGGAGAGAAATCCTATTCTGGGCTCCCTCAAAAAATCCTCTTCTATGAAAAACCCTAATTTCCTGTAGTAGTGATAGGTCAAAAACTGAAAAATGCTTGAAATCTGATTCTACTTCGACATAAAGATGCACCCTTCAATGGAGAGTTAACCTAGCCTCCTTTTGTTGATGATATGTTGAGAGAGACCCAAAAAGTAGGAATCCCAAGCTTCTGCAGCTGTACATTGTCTTCTTCTCAGGTTAGCTATGATACCATGTTAGATTTTTATTATTTAATCAATATGATCTAGGATCTTATCTGAGAGAATAACATACACAAAAATAATGGCAAGAGGAAATAGACACAAATAATTTTACTCATGGAAACCATAAAGGAGAAAACCATGCAACTTCCTCAGAGATAGAACAAGCACCAAAAGTAAAAGTAAAACCCAAAGATACAAATATGATCTTCGACAATTGTTCTCTCTCTCACTTATGCGAGCTACTCCTCTCTCACTCATGTGCTACTGTTGAGTGAGTGTGTGTTTCGAATATAGAGTCTCACTCTATTATACTATTTTTCCACTTGACAATTACTCTACAGGGCCAACCTCACTAGGAGAGTCTAATAACCCTAATACCCCTCAACTATGGGGATTATTTCCCTGACTTAAAATATAGGGTTAACCTCAATGAATTTACATGAATTTATTATATTAATGAATCTCCCGATGAGAGGAACAAACATCTCCATCGGGTTACAATGAAATACAATAAGAAATATACAAGTGAATACATTCCAAAGTTACAAATACATTAACAACAATGAGGGGTTGGGATTAACCTTCCATATGACTAAATATGAATCCAATCTCTCTGACTTGGTTGCTGACTCCTATGCATTTGATTTTTCATGCATTTCTTGGTCACCCCTGACCTCAGAGCCTCTAAAAGAGGATTTCCAATGTCTACCTGACCCAGAGTTCCCTATACTTATTTCTAAGTTAATCCTGCTAAATCCTACTGTCATAAGGAATTATGATACAACACTTTTGTCTCCTACTAATTCGAGACCAATTCAGCCTTCATCTTCCAGATTTAGAACTACTCATGTTCCTACTACCCCTCATGACCTGTCGATTTCCTTCACATCATTTTTATTCCCACTTGTAAGCCTTGTTGTACCTCCAAGAATGGAAAACATATTTTCTCATATAATCCTTCTCGCGATACTACATGACCTTCCTCTGGGATACTCCACAAGGCTTAGATAGTTCAATTGAGAAAGGGGGTATTCAACTGAGGAACACTTGGGATGGTTCTCAGATTGGGTAGAACTAGAATAAGTAGACCATGATGATCTTAAGGTCAGGTTATTCGCTCATACCCTTGATAGAGAAGTAATAAAGTGGTACAAAAATATCACAGATGAATCTATTCATAGTTATCAGGCATTTGAGGATGCTTTCAACGAAAAATGGGTAGACCATAAGAACCCCAAGAAATATCTCTCCCAATATCATTCCATGAGAAGGAGGGAGAGCGAGTTTGTCCAAGAGTTTTCAGATAGGTTCATGAAAGTATACAATTCCATCCCTTCCCAATTCAAACCTCATATTGGGTCCACCCAATTTCAATACGCAGAAGTTTTCTATGGTGAATTATCCTTGTGGTTAAGTGAAATAAGATCAGCCTCCTTGGTCGCCATTATGAAAGATGATATAGAGGTGGAGGTAAACCTGATTTCCATAAGAAATAAGAAAAGAGATGAAGGGGAATGGAGAAGAGAGGAAGGAGAGCGAGAAAGAGAGGAGGGAGAATGGAGAAGAGAGGAAGGAGAGCGAGAAAGAGAGGAGGGATAATGGAGAAGAGATGGGTGAGAATGGAGAATGGAGGAAGGAGAATGCAAAAAGGATAAAGAACTTGAACAACCCTCTACCTCTAGTTCACAAGAGGCTAGAATTGAAACAATGCTGAGAACCATGGAAAGAATGATGGAAAGGCTCTCTGTAGATGGCGTACCACCTCCCATAGAGAATCAAGAACAACAAAATAGGAATCATAGTGATAGAAGGCCCCAAATTATCCAGAATAGGAAAATAAACCCTCTTGATCCCCTTTTTAAACCTCCATTTCAAGAGAATTTCGTATATCAGGATGGCGAACATCAAGCTAAAGAAGAAATCCATCAATTAGACACTTACTCTCCCACCACCTTCCTCACTAAAGAAGAACATGACAATGGTTGTATGGAGAGGGGAGAGATACCTCCATATGAGACATATGAATTTAGCATAGTGTATGAGCTCACTGTCCTAGATGCACAGAGACAAATCAGCTTTAGGAACATAGATGTCCCTGTCATGAAGGATAAAGAAATAGGGAACAAAGATTCCACTAGCAAGCTTAAAAATGATGCACCTCCCAGAGATAACCCCAAGAATGTTCCAGAGCCCAAAGGGAAGGAATGAAGAGAAGACAATATCAGGAGCTCTAATCAGGGATAAACTTATTTCATTATGGAGGCTGAAATTGCAAAGATAAAAATATCTATCCTTCTCACTGAACTATTGAAAAAGTTAGAATATCATTCTAAAATTTCCATAGTTTTAAATCCACCTAGAGAGCTCTCTGCCATATCTGATAGCCTGAATTTGTAGGATGATAGGCCCACTATCCTTTTTGGCCCTCATGTAGATGAACCCTCTGATGAAGAATTCCTCCCTTTCTATGTTATTCTGAACATAAATAATTCCATCCTGTATAATTCCATGCTTGAATCAAGAGCCTCCCACAATATGATGCCCAGGAGAATCATGGGTGAAGAAGGATTCGAAGTGACTAGACCCTACAACGATATTTTATCTTTTGATTCTAATAAAGTTAAGTTCCTGGGCCTGATCAAAGACTTGGCCATCTCTCTTGCTCATATCCCTGCCAAAACCCTGGTCATGGATGTTGTGGTGGTTGATATTCCCCCAAAGTTTGGAATGTTGTTGTCAAGATCTTAGGAATCCAAGCTCAAAGGTTCCCTCCAAATGGACATGTGATATGCTAGTATCCCTGTCTTTAGGATACAAAGAGGGATTTTTAGAGAACAAAAATTGGCGTATATGGTAACTAGCGCTGAATGGCCACAAAATCACCCCATATATTAGTTGGACATAGATATGGGATCTGCTATCTTCTTTACTGAAAGAGATGAAGAGAGGTCCTGTTTCCAGAATGCTACCTTTGTACCTACTCAAGAGGAGCTAGAAGGGGCATGGGATGTGAGTTTCGATGGGTCACCATGCAAAGAAGGGGCAAGAGCTGTGGTATGGGAGATACCCCCATGAGTGTGAGATTTAACTTATTCTTACAATATTTATTTTGACTGTACGAATAATGAAGCGAAATATGAGGCTATTATATTAGCAATTCTAGCCTTGAAGGAGCTCTAGTTAAAGAGGGTGGTGTTTCATTTTGGACCATGAGCTAGTAATTAAACAAATGATGGGTGAGTATCAAGCCAGACATCCCAGGACGAGAAGCTACCGAAATGATTCCCAGGACCTCATTGAATTTTTCGAAGAATGCAGTTTCAATCTGATCCACTACCACCCCCAGTCTGGGCATGATTCCCACAAGAAATAAGGAAACTAATCAGGCTCACACATGGCCAAGGATACCACAAAATTCAGCCAAGCCAACACAGTTGGGTTTATCAGGCTACTAGGGAGCTGGAAAAAGATGAGTGCTAAGCTAGTAGGCTCACTGAAGAGCTAAGGGAACCTACACTAGAATTATCTTGAATTCTAGGACACCCACACACACCCAACATAAGGAATCAGTCCCTTCTCTATTGCACAGTCCCTCAGGCCCTGACTTCCCTTCTAGTGCTAATCAGGCGGTGTGGAGAAGAAATCCAACCCTCTAGCTCTGTCTATGAGGCTCCTGAACATCACACCATATTTATCAAGAAGACCAAACCTTCATTCCCACTCCAAAACCATCCAAAGACCAACCACTGCATACACACAGCAAAATCGAGCAATTCTCAGCCCTAGGGAAGAAAAAGGGAAACATAACTGCAGCCAAAATGGTGATACCCAGTTCAGACTGAGCAAGATGATCCTAGAGTTTTTCTTGGCCCTAACATGGCCAAAAAAACTCAGCAACAACCCACATTCGTGGGGAGAAACAACAACCATGATTCCTCAACTGAAAAAAACGGGAAAGACACAACCCTATCGAGAAGGAAATAAGACGTAATAGACTCTTAGCGTGGAGATGGATTCATATACACAGACCCACAAAACCTGTAAGGTGACTACACACAGTAAAATTGTGAGGGTAAGGAATCCCTCTTAGTTCCCTACGTGAAGAAAATCCCAAAACCTATGCATGAAGAGAAAAAATAGTCGTCTTTGCGTGAGAATGGGAAAAAAATGGAAGAATGGGGTCATCCTCTCTTCTTGTCCATGTGAGGGTGAATGAGCTCCCTGGTGGAGTGTCCATGTGGGAAAGGACTGACAGTCCTGCCACACACCACTGTCCATGCAATAACTACCCCCAACTAATTCCAGAGAATTTAATTTGGTAGTTGACTAATTGATGGGTTCTCCTATTGACATTTGGCTTTTCCCTATTGGCCCCAAAGGTTAAACATTTCCCCATCCTTATATTTAGGAAAATCATGCCCTTTTCATTATGGTTGCATTAACATAGCTGGTTGGGGTTTATTTTAATTAAAATGCATATTTACATGATGCCAAAATTATAATGTGTCGGCTCGCACGAATATACCCTCGGCAACGATTTTAATCGCCGGAATATAAAACGTTTAATCAATGGTGGGGATTTTTCCTTTAGCTCCAGGCCATGATTAATTACAATATATACATCATATACATTTTTAATGCAAACCAGGTCAAAACCAGGGTGTTACATTCCCCTCCCCCTTCAATAGCACTATCCTCAGTGCTTTACAAAATTGAACAAAATGCTACACTAGTATCACCTTAGTGTTCCATAGAATTGAACAAAAATGGATGTGCCAATCACATGGCATCCTCCAGCTCCCATGTAGCCTTGTCAGGACCGTAGTGTTCCCATTGCACCTTTACCTACCCTATGGCTCAGTTCCGGAGCATTGTGACTTTCTTGTCGAGGATGGGAATTGGTTCGATTTGGAATTCTCCCTCAGGTTACACCTAAATCACATCCCAATTTATCACATGGTTAGGATCATGTACATATGTCTTAAGCAAAGAAACATGAAAAACATTGTGAGCTCTAGTGCTAGCAGGCAATGCAAGTCTATATGCAACTGTCCCTATTCTTTCAAGCACTTAAAACGGCCCACAATATCTTGGTGACATCTTGGAACAACTCCCAAGCTTCAAGAATCTCTTCTTTTCCCTCACTCTGAGGTAAACATGATCCCCAACACTGAACTCTCTATTCACCCTATGCTTATCTGCATAGATTTTCTGTCTGTCCTGGGTTGCTTTTAGATTTTTCCTGATCTTTACAACCTCTTGCTCCATATCCTTGAGTAATTATGGACCAAGCAAAACCCTGTTCACTATATTATCCCAAGTCCCTGGTGTCCTACACCTCTGCCATACAAAGCTTCATATGGACTCATCCACACTGATTCTTGCTATCCATTGTTATAAGCAAACTCTACCAAGTGTAAGTAATCTTCCCACTTGGTTGGTTTGTCCATTACATACATGCGAAGCATGTATTCAAGCACTTGATTGACTCTATTTGTCTGACCATCAGTCTAAGGATGGTAGGCAGTGATGAAGTTCAACTTTGTACCCAAATCTACAAACAACCCCTTCCAAAAATTGGAAGTGAACTTGACATCTCTGTCAGAGACTATTTCCTTAAGAAATCCATGCAATTTAAAAAGCTCCTTCATGAAGATCTTGTTAGGATTATTAATCCTCCCTTTTCCAAATTTGGTCATATGTCTAAATCAGGAGTCCATCCAGTCTATTTATAGTCATTAGCACCATTGGGTCCATTGGCCTAATTGGGGCACATGTTTCAGTTACTAAAGTGTGGGGAACACTAATTAAGGATTACTGCCACTGATTGCACTTAATTGCATCAGTTTAGGAGCCTCCTAGACAAATCCCTACAATTTAGGAGCCACTAGGAGTGATGAAAGAAACCAAGGTCAGTTCAGTTCAGTTAATGACTAGTCAAGCTAAGTTAGGAGTCAATTACATTCAGTTCTAGCCCTCTACATTCAGTTAGCTCTAGGTTTACTTGAATGCACTCATGAGGGGCGCATTTCTCACCTCCCATAGTGATTTATCCTTAGTCAACACTAAATGTAACACTTGAGTTGTATTTTAGAGCTCTGATGAACTCCAGTTATGGTTTAGACAATGCCAGTTAACTACTAAGTCCTCCGATAGTGATTTAGACAAGGTCTTAGTTACCTACAGTCAAGTAGAGTCTATCAATTCGAATTTCCTCATGTGGATTTGAATTTCATGTGGCTATTAAAGCCATTGTACTTCATTGTAATTATTATCTAATTACTTTTTTTTATTAATGAAATCATTCATAGCTGCAAGCTATTTTTGCACTGTTTCATTCTTCAATTGCTGAGTAAATTGTGTGATCTATTTTGTGAGTTGTGTGTTTGTCCACAGATCTATGTGCTCAATTTAATATGGTATCAGATCCTTGTCTGAAAAGACACCTTTCCTCCTTATATCTCTAGTTGGATCATTTTTTTGAGCAAATTGTTCCTTCTAGTACTGCACTAGAAGTGGAGAATTTACCACTTTATAATATCCCAAGTTAGGAAATTGTTGATCAAGATTGCTTGATCAACTATGCTGGGTGTGAAGGAAATTCCAAAAGTGTAGACTGCTGACCTTACTTTGTATGTTTGATTTTGTGACAGGTTATCAGCTTCTTCTCACTGCATTCACTGCAATAGCTTATTCCTTCTTACTACATTCAAAATGGCTCATCCAGTGGAACCTCTCACTCCCTTCAACTATCACCAGTGGAAGGAAAACATGGTGGTAATGCTCCACACCAAGCAACTCTTCAGAATCATAGAAGAAACAAAGGAAGAGACAGATTCAAATAAAGACAAAGCTAAGTACATGAACAGGCTTAATGAATCCCATGGACACTTGCTCTCCTCTAGAGATCTTTGGTTCCACATCTAAGAATTGAAGACTCCCAAGGAGGTTTGGGACAATATTTCCCCCTTATTTGATAAGTAGGATGAGATGAGGATCCATCCGCTAGAAAATGATCCGATTACTCTCAATCCATCCCATTTCAAATCTCTGAATGAATTCTTCACAAAGTTCAAGAACCTGATATATCAGTTGAAGCAATGGAAAGTGAAGAAGGATGAAGATCAGCTCATCCTTGCCATTCTCACAAAACTAAATGCAGAATACTCAGTATTTGTATCCACCTTCCAAATAGTAAGGCTCACTACTCCAAATTGGAATATTCCCACTCTTAATGCCTTCATCCAATCTCTTATTTCTGAGAATGATAAATTGATCCAAATGGGGATCATTCGATCTCCCAAAGATCTAGTTCTAGTTACAAGAGGAGATAAGGTAGAGAATGACAAAGGGAAGCAAAGAGATGAGTCCCTTGTGAAGAAAGAGTAGTCAAAATAAACTTTAGGTTCAAAGAGAAGCAAGAAGAATGGCAAAGGCAAGGTCCTCTGCTCTTACTGTGGAAGGGGCTTTCATTCAGAAAGCTCATGTATGAGAAGACAACTTGATGAAATGGCTCTTCTTTTGAAGAAGCATAACATTTGTGTACCTGCTAGCACAAGGAAGGACGACTCTAAAGAAGAAGAAGAAGATGAAGAATACCAAAGGAAAGGCCATGCATTGAAAGCTTGCTGCACATCAACACCTGTCTTCCTCATTGATTATGCAGCTTCCAACCATATGGCTGCATCCAAAGAATCATTCTCTTCTTTTCAGTCCTTTGATTGTCCTAATATTCAGATGGGAAATAATAGTAAATTCAAAACAAAGCGGAAGGGCCGTGTCAAACTTGAACATGGAAGGTTCAAAGATGTGCTATTTGTTCCCTCCCTAGCTTCAAACCTATTATCTGTCTATCAGATGACCCATACTGGATCTCCAATGCAAGTGATCTTTGGTCATGACTCAGTGGAGATCACAAATATCTCTACTGGGAGCATCATAGCAAATGGTACTACAAATCATGCTTCAAAAGCATATGAATTCTCACATTTCATGCCTCCTTCAGAACTAGTGCACTCTCAGCAGCCACTTGCAGGGGAAGGTAAAATCATTGTACCTACTTCTTTTACAACTTCTACTAGTATTGCAAATCCATGTTTATTAGTTTATGAGATTAAGATTTAGGGTGACTCAGATCTAGATTCAATCCCTACTTCCAAACTGGAAGCTAGGAAGATGACTGGAAAATCACCTGACACTCAGAAAGGAAAGACCCTTATGCTATGCCATGCAATCTTACCTCCTTCAGAGAGATGCAATAAATTTCCTTGTAAGATGCTATATGGAAAGGGCTCAGTCTCAGTACATTAAAAATAATGGATATGATCATACACCTCTTCATTCAACAAGAGACAAAGGTTACATTCCTCCTTCCTTCCTTCATCATTTTTGGAGAAGAAGGATTAGTCTACATGCCAGGCCCCAGAATACCTGTGCACAGCACACCATGCATGTTGCTTCACTACCTCATAGAGATGAAGATTGCAGCAACATATTTTTAAGTTTTTCAAACTTGAGACCTAATTCTACCTGCTTAGATAGAGGGGGGGATTTTTTACCATGTGGTTTTTGCCCCAGCTCCTTGTATTAAGCAGTTACTTTATTTTACTTGATGTAATGGATGACCTATGGTCTTAGTTATCAGGGCCCACAGTTTGTCCAAGTTAGCATTCAGGGGGGGTGTTAGGATTATTAATCCTCCCTTGTCCAAATTTGGTCATATGTCTAAATCAAGAGTCATGTCTAAATTGGGAGTCCATCTAGTCTATTTATAGTCATTAGCAACATTGGGTCCACTTGGCCTAATTGGGGCACATGTTTTAGTTACTAAAGTGTGGGAAACACTAATTGAGGCTTACTACCATTGATTGCACTTAATTGCATCAGTTTAGGAGCCTCCTAGACCAATCCCTACAATTTAGGAGCCATTGGGAGTGCCGAAACCAACCAAGGTCAATTCATTTCAGTTAATGACTAGTCAAGCTAAGTTAGGAGTCAGTTACATTTAGTTCTAGTCCTCTAGATTCAGTTAGCACTAGGTTTACTTGACTGCACTCATGAGGGGTGCATTTCTCACCTACCACAGTCAGTTAGCCTTATTCAACACTAAATGTAACACTTCAGTTGTGTTTTAGAGCTCCGATGAACTCCGGCTATGGTTTAGACAAGGTTAGTTAACTACTGAGTCCTCCGATAGTGATTTAGACAAGGTCTTAGTTACCTACAATCAAGTAGAGTCTAACAATTTGAGTTTCCTCATGTGGATTCGAATTTCATGTGGCTATTAAAGCCATTGTACTTCATTGTAATTATTATCTGATTACTTTTTTATTAATGAAAGCATTCACAGCTGCAAGCCATTTTTCCACTGTTTCATTCTTCAATTGCTGAGTAAATTGTGTGATCTATTTTGTGAGTTGTGTGTTTGTCCACAGATCTATGTGCTCAATTTAATAGATCTTTACAATGTCATAAGTCTTATGCATAGACTTAACCAGTATAAAATGCGCTGCCTTAGTCAACCTGTCCACCACAACCATGATGGAATCATGTTGTCTCCAAGTCATTGGAAATCTTGTAATAAAATCCATGGAAATAACTTCTCATTTCCATTCTGGAACTGGAAAAGGATGCAACAAACCTGGAGGGTGTTGATGCTCCACCTTTACCTGCTGACATTTCATGCACCTTGAAATATATTGATCCATGTCCTGCTTCATTCCTGGCCAAAAGTAACGATTTCTGGCTATAGAAATTGTCTTTTGATATTATGGGTGACTAGAATATGGATCTTGATGGATCTCATCCATAACAACTCTTCTGAACTCTGCTACATTTGGAATATAAATTCTACCTTTATACCTAAGAAGTCCATCTTCTTCCAACTTATACCCCTCATACCTCTTCTCAAGACCTTGTTGCTGCAATTTGTCTTTTACCTTCACATGCATTTCATCTTCAACAGTATGACTAACAATCTACTGTCTCAAATATGATTGAAAAATACTGAGAGATGCCACATGCATTTCCTACACCTTCCTGTTGAGTGCATTAGCTACTTTATTCTCTTTTCCCTTTATGTGTTTGATTTCAAAATCATACTCACATAAAAACTCCAGCCATCTTGCTTTCCTAGCATTTAGTGTAGGCTGATCAAACAAATACTTCAGACCACAATGGTCTATCCTTAGCTCAAATCTTCTTTCCATCAAGTAATTCCTCCACATCTTGATAGCATGTACTATGGCTGCAAGTTCTAGGTCATGAGTGGCATAGTTCTTCTCACGCTCCTTCAACTTTCTTGATTCATAACATATCACGTGGTTGTCTTGCATAAGGACTCCTCCAAGCCCTTGTCCACATGCATCGGTACACACCAAAAAATATTTCTCTGGGTTTGCAACTTTCAATACTGGTGCGCTGGTGAGAAGATTCTTCCTCTGCTGGAAGATTTCTTCACACCTCGATGTCCATTCAAAATTTATCCCCTTCTTTTTCAAAGAAGTGATGGCATGTGGAACTTTGGAGAATCGTTCAATGAATCTCCTCTGTTACCCTGGAAGTCCCATAAAATACCTTACATCTGTTGCATTTCTTGGATTAGGCCAATTCATAATGGCTTCAATCTTTTCGGGGTCCACAGATATACCCTCTTCTGAGATAATTTGACCCAAATATTGAATTCTATCTCTATATAAGTCACACTTGCTCAACTTTGCAAACAGCTGATCCTCCCTCCGCAACCAGCTATGTCGCTGCAACGTTCCACCAAACCATAGGCCAGTGTGCTCCTTAATCTCTCAGCAAGATTTCCACCCCAGAGCTGGGCATGATTCCCACAAGAAATAAGGAAACTAAGCAGGCTCACACATAGCCAAGGATACCACAAAATTCAGCCAAGCCAACACATTTGGGTTTATCAGGCTATTAAGGAGCTGGAAAAAGATGACTACTAAGCTGGTGGGCTCACTGAAGAGCTAAGGAAACCTACACCAGAACTAGTCTGAATTCTAGGACACCCACACACACCCAACACAAGGAATCGGTCCCTTCTAGTGCTATTCAGAGGGTGTGGAGAAGAATGCCAGCCCCCTAGCTCTATTTATGAGGCTCCCAAACACACCAGGTTTATCAAGCAGACCAAACCTTCATTCCCACTCCAAAACCATCCAAAGACCAACCACTGCATACACACAGCAAAATCTAGCAATTTTCAGCCCTGGGGAAGAAAAAGGGAAACATCACTGTAGCCAAAATGGTGATACCCAACTCAGACCGAGCAAGATGATCCTAGAGTTGTTATTGGCCCTAATTTGGCCAAAACAACTCAGCAACAACCCACACTTGTGGGGAAAAACAGCAACCACGATTCCTCCACTGAAAACAATGGGAAAGACACAGCTCGATCGGGAAGGGAATCAGACGTAACAGAATCTCAGAATGGATATGGATTCGTATAAATAAACCCACAAAACCTGAAAAGTGACTACACATAGCAAAATCATGAGGGTTATAAGGAAGCTCTCCCAGTTCCCTACATGAGGAAAATCCAAAAACCTATGCGTGAGGAGAAAAAACAGCCGTCTCTACGCCAGAATGGGTAAAACATGGAAGAATGGGGTCGTCCTCTCTTCTTGTCCATGTGAGGGTGAATGAGCTCCCTAGTGGAGTGTGTGTGTGGGAAAGGACTGACAGTCCTTCCACACACCACTTTCCATGCAATAAGTACCCCCAACTAATTCGAGAGAATTTAATTTGGTAGTTGACTAATTGATGGGTTCTCCTATTGACATCTAAATTTTCCCTATTGGCCCCAAAGGTTAAAAATTTCCCCCTCCTTATCTTTCATTATGGTTGCATTAAGATAGCTAGTTGGGGTTTATTTTAATTAAAATGCATATTTACATGATTCCAAAATTATAATGTGCCAGCTAGCACGAATATACCCTTGGTAACGATTTTAATCGCCGAAATATAAAACGTTTAATCGATGGTGGGGATTTTTCCTTTAGCTCCACACCACGATTAATTACAATATGTACATCATATACATTTTTAATGCAAATGGGGTCAAACCCTAGGTGTTACAAAAACTATGGTCCCTATTAGAAAGAAGAATAGGGAAATAAGAATATTTATTGAATTCAAAAAATTGAACCAAGTTTCCTTGAAGGATCATTATCCCCTCCCCAAAATGCACCATATCTTACAGAGAGTAGTGGGATCATAGATGATCTCCACTCTGGATGGTTTCTCAGGTTATAACCAGATTGTGGTACATCCGGAGGACCGAGAGAAGACACCATTCACCACCACCTGGGGCACCTTTATGTACGCTAAAATTCCATTTGGACCGATGAATGTATGTGAAACTTTCCAGAGAGACATGGACATAGTATTCATCGATGAAAAAGACAAAATTATGGTCATCAATCTGGACGATATCACCATTTTCTCCAAGTCTGATGAAGAACATTTCGCCCACCTATTGAAAATGTTCAAGAAATGCAGGAAGCTTGAAATCTCCCTAAATTCTAAAAATTCGTTCTTTGTTATGAAAGAAGGGAAGTTGTTGGGGAATATAATCTCTCAAGAGGGAATCATGATAGATCCTATGAGGGTTGAAGCGATCAAAAAAATCGATCTCCCTCGAAACAAGGCTGAATTTCAATCGTTTCTGGGGAAGGTAAATTTCTTGAGAAGGTTAATAGCTGCATTTGCTGAAATAGTCAAATATATAAGTAACCTTCTAGAAAAAGACCAATAAATTAGGTGGACACCCAAATCCAGGAAATCCTTTGAAGGCATAAAGAGGTCCATAGCTTAGGCACCCGTTCTTGCGAGAACTAATTTTTCCAAATACTTTCTAATATTATTGTTTTCCTTTGAGCACATAGTGGGAGGAGTACTACTGCAAAATAACCATGAAGGCCATGGGAAGCCCATCACTTTCTGCAGTAAGATTCTAAGAGATTCTCTCCTAAAGTACAACATCTTGGAAAATCAGGCCTATGCTTTAGTGCAGGCCTTAAAAAACTTTAGAGTATATATCCTGCATTCCCATATTGTCCCTCATGTGCTCACCAGCGCTATGAAGGACATTTTGACCCAATCGGATCCAGAGGGACAAAGGGGAAAGTGGATAGTAGTTCTGCTAGAGTATGACCTCAAAATCAATCCCACAAAGTTTATTAAGGTCCAGGGGATAGCCAAGCTTATGTCTCAATCCAACTGTGATGCTCACAGCTTGCACATGATTGTTGAATTATCGGCTGAAGAGTAGAATCCTCATAGGAAGCCAGGTCGCCCAGTAGGTGAGCACTTTCTATCATCCCCATGGTACAGTGACATCATTTTTTTCTTACAACATGTGCAGGTTCCAAAGGGCATGGATAAAACAAGGGCTAGGTTCCTCAAACAGAAAGCGACAAGGTTTTGTATCCTAAATGAGAAGTTGTACTGGAAAGAGCTAGGAGGAGTTCTACTAAACTGTGTGGATGAACATGAGGCTAAGAGACTTATTGAATAATTTCATGCAAGGGAGTGTGGGGGGAATCGCTACTAGAAAACCACAGTAAAATAAATCATGAGAGTAGGATTCTATTGGCCTATGATATTTTATGATACTCATAAGAAAGTGGCTTCCTACCATAAATATCAGATTTTTGAACGTAGGAGAAAATTGGTGTCATTACCTTTGAATCCTATTCAGATTGAAGCCCCTTTCCAGCAATGGGGGATAGATTTTATTGGAGAAATAAATCCTCATTCTTCAAGACAACACAGATGGATCCTTATTGCCACCGACTATTTCAAAAAATGGATCGAGGCCATCCCCATGAGACAGGCTACTGAGATAGTGATCATGCAATTTATAGAGGAGCACATTCTATCAAGGGTTGGAGTTCCCAGGCAGATAATCATTGATAATGCTCTATCCTTTAAATAAAAGAAGATGATAGCTTTTTGCTTCAAATATCAGATATAGCTGGGGCATTCCACAACCTATTACCCCCAGGGAAACCAACTAACATAGTCTTCAAACAAGAGTCTTATGAGGATCATAAAGAAGCTACTGCAGGAAAATAAGAAGTCTTGGCACACTAAGCCAATTCATTCTTTATGGGCCGACATAATTAGTGTGAAGAATTCTATAGGAACCTCACCATTCCAGCTGGTCTATGGTTCAGAGGTATTTTTTCCTAACTTCCTGAGCTTTTGAGTAATGATATTGTTGCAAAAAGAGGACGTTGAAAGTCATACCGTCCAAAAGAGGATGTATCAATTGGTTGATCTACAACAACAAAGGTAACAGATTTTCGATAGGAATCAACAATTCCAAGACAAGATGAAAGATATTTTTGATAGAAGAACCAAACCTGATGATTTTTAGATAGGAGATATGGTGTTGCAATGGGATTTACCCCACGAGGAGAAGGGGAAACATGGGAAATTTGATCACTAGTGGAAAGTACCATACAAAATCACTGCCTTCGAAGGAAATAATGCTTATGTATTGGAAGAAATGGAAGGTGGATTGGTATCTGGAGATTAGGTTAATGGGAGGCTTCTCAAACATTAATTTTCATACAAAAATTCAGTCCCATTGTCATTATATATATCATTTTATTTTAATATTTCTTGTGTGAATGGCTCTCCAACAGAATCAAAGCCTGAGGTGAAGGAAGTAATGTCTCGAAGAGATGTTGTCATTTGGTTTTTATTTTAAGCAAGTTTTATAGTTGCACACACCAGGGTAGAGTTTGAGAGTTGTAGGAAGGATTGGAAGAAACCCTATGGTCAAGCCACATCACCTATGTAGTTCTTTTCTAGCTCGTAGGGAGGATAGAATCCCCAAGTTGGAGCCGCTGTTAGCACCTAGTTCGCACCAGTGCTAAATTTTGAAGGGGCTTGCGGGTGGAAATAGATCCATTTGGAGCTGAAGAGATGACAAAAGGGATAGGAGAAATTAAAAAAAAAGTGAATCCCAGAAGTGTAACGAGGTTCTCTATACTCTGAAAGTAGATGACTCAGGCGCACAGTAGAAGCATATCAACGATGGAGAAATTTTATCCAAGTAGAAGATGCACGGTCCATAAGACTATGGAGGATCATGAATCTTGTCCCTCCCCTCAGACATCAATGTCCAAGATTCACCGATGCTCATGATCTATGGTGGAAACGAGTTTTGCGGAGACAACGTGTGCGATGATTAGCAAGATGGAGCACTATGAAAGGTTAGTTTGATTGACACATTTGAAAGTCCAAGATCTAGGGGCATGCCTAATCTACAGTGAAAATAGGTTTCACGAGGGGAACATGCAATAAGGTTAGCAAAAGAAGATGCTGCAAAATACTCAGGGGCCCCGCACTTGGAAATGACAGATATATAATGCGATCTAGATCAACGTCTTAGAGTTACTTCACTAACAAAAGGAGCACATGGTTTTTTCTAGAAGACTTGCTGCAAAATCTGTTAAGGCTCCACGGTTTGGGTGTCACAGATTTGGCAGAGATATAATCAACGGTCCCTATAGATTTCACTAGGGAAACTTGTAAGGGAGTTAATAATGTGAATGATCATGAAATCACATATAGGACCATATCATGCGATAAATGATCTCTTGCATAGAGGAAGTCTACGGCCATGATCGATTTTGCATAGCACAAGCTGCTTGAGGGAGCATGATCAACACAGATGCGAAGCATAGTTAGAGCACGAATATGATGCAATGATACAAGTCATGTCTAGGAAATAAAGCAGTTAGAGCTGTACTAAAAACATCATTTTCAAGAAGGTGATCGTGCATCTCAGACGCCAGATTGTCTTTTTCAATCCAACATGTCAGAGATCCTTCATTTCCTAGAGTAGATTAAAAAACATAGTGAATTTGGCACATTAGGAGTTTATTATAATTTGAATGATGACTTAGGATGTTTTGAGGTTGATCTCGGGAGCCATAGCACTATAAATATGTCCTCAATTGATGAGGAAAGGGTTGGAACTTTCATTCAGAAAGCATTCTGCTCTTTTTTTCTGGTCTCTGTAACTTTCTTGGAAGTGTTTTTTTTTGTAAATAAAACTTGCATTACTTTAGAGAATCAAAATTACAAAGCAGATAGTCATCTAAAGAAGCCCCAAAACCAGGGTGGCCTTGACCCAATCCGGTTGGACCCTATCCGGATTTCAACTTGGTCTATTTTTCCAAAAAAATACAGAGGTTTTCCATGTCTTGCAGTCCCCCCTTTTACAAACAGTCCTATCATAATTCTTAATGAAAATACAAAGCTGTCCTTCACTTATCAAAACAGACTTGCTATAGTGCTTATGACCTCAAGAGTCCCCATTAACTACATGTTTACCACTGCTACTACTACGACAACTACCTAAGAAACTTATAACATAACCTAAACCCTGAAAAAAATCAGACATTCAAGGGAGTCAGCCCCGACTAAGAGAGGGACCCCAATGGGGCGCAACAGACATGGGGAGCACTGCAACTGCTTGCTGGGAGCCTGACATGCGTGCTGCAACTAATTGCTGGGAGCCTTCCATGTTCGAGGAGCTCACTTGACCTCCCTCATCCAGTGGGCCGCTTTTGTTGTCCCTTTCCTGGGGCGAAGCAAACTCCAAAGATCGACGATTAACAGGGTGAAAAGGAAAAACAAACCGGGCCACGAGGATTTCAATTTTCTAGTGCATAGTGTGGCATTCACTATTGTGCTCTTTCTAGAAAGGCACTGGTTCCGTGTCCCCATCTCTCTTAGCTTCCTGCATTGCTAAAGAATGACCCACCAGATGCACAGTCACCCAATAGGTCATCATCATGTGGTCATAGGTGGAGGCGCGTCCTATAGTGTTGTCAGGATCCAGGACCCAGTCCACCACCTCCACATGCAGACGTTCCCGTGGCATACCTTTCACCTCCTCCCGTAACTCCTCGACCACCCTTTCCACCTCTCTATGAATACCGAGTGAGATGTGCTCCTTGAAATGATCAGCCTCCTCTTGAGCTTGGAACTGAGCCCTAATGGTTTGATGAGTCCGATGCATGATAATTTTCCCTTTTTCAGCAGATTGGCTAGACGCTTCAGAGAAAACATCCCTCCTGAATTGTCGTTTGGGGGCCATAGCACCAAGCTGCGAATGGAAAGAGAGCAACAGGAAACGACATAGATAAGCACCCACAGAAGAAAACACAAGGGTGCATCACGGGGTGGGAATAGGATTTGATAGCCTGAAATATGTGTTTCGATACTCCATGTAATGAGGCCCAACCCTCTTAGAATAAAATAGTGGGGCGTGCATGGGAGCTCTCCCATCTGTGACCTTAGTATGTGTCAAGAATATCACGAGAACGATAGCCTTCATACCAAATATAGTACTGTACTGCCTATGGTAATTATGATCCCAATCCGCCCGATGATCCCGTCGCATAGTGCCAATATTATCAATCCCAGCGACATGAACCAAAATAATGGTCCAGTACAGCCACCAGAACCAATGGGCATTTAAGCTAGCGTGACCGCACAACATTAGTCTAGCCTCGTGTAAGCGTGCTCGCGCTTCCTATCTCCACCTGTCCTCTCGTCTGTTGGAAAAGCCATATGTGTTTCCCTATCAACATCCCTTGTGGCTAGATGGTGACAATGTTGGGACCATTCCTCCTCTCCAAAAGCCTCCAGGATGTCACATCAGAATCCTAATCTGCCCTCCATGCTGGAATTTTCCAACTGGTCAACAGCTTTGTTGGCCTCCTGTGTGACATGGCCAAAGGAAATAACCGGGTAGGAATGAAGGAGAACGCATAGCTGGTCCAGCCGGTAAGCAAGGCGCCAACTAGGAGAGACTTTTTCATACATTTGCCTGTTCATCAACCTCTTGGCCATCTGGATGAGAGTGTTGGAGTCACCTTAGATGATCACATGAAAATAACCACCCCTGATCAATACCTCGAGGCCACGTATTAAGCCTTCCAATTCAGCTGAGTTGTTGGTATCCTACCCTATTGATCCCAGGAACACCATCGTGATCCGACCATCGTGGTCATGGAAAAGACCCCCAAATCCTGTCGGACCCATATTGCCTCTGGATGCACCATCGAAGTTCAGATTGAAGAATGGGGGGAGGGGAAGACCATATATTCAGACTGGAGGGTTGGCATAACTTATCCCGTTGGCATAGACCATCCATCATGGATTTATTCAGCCCCCAATTCGTAGCAATTTGGGCTTCCTCCCGAGGGATAATCTTTCCCTGATCATGCCACCACATGCATCAGATGGAAGATAATAGGTTTCCCTTCACTATTTTCCACACTGCCTCCACATCTTTATGCTGGTCCCTGAAAATATAAGCATTCCGTTCCTTCCATAAGCACCACATAGCCATACCTGGGAAGGATTCCTAGATTGTTTTGATGATAGGGTTTTTGTAAGATTTTGGGTGCCATTCTCATAGAGTTTGAGATGGTTGACCACGTCTTCTGTCGCTCCATCGAAATCCCATCGCTCCCTTGTCCCAAACTGCTACTGCATAAATGCAACTATCCAAAAGATGGTTCATGGATTCCTCCTCTCAGTAGCACAAGAAGCATTGAGAGGGTCCTTTAACCCCCCACTTTCAGAAGTTGTCACTGGTGAGGATTCTTCCCTAGACAACCAGCCAAACAAAGAGGGAAACCTTGGGCCAAAGGTTGACTGCCCAAATTTTCATCCAAATTTCATCAGCCGCAGCATGACGAGTGATCCTGATGTTATAGGCTTCCTTAATGTTAAAAGAACCTCTAGTCATGCATCCCCATCTTAAGACATCAGGACCTTCTTGAACCTTGATGAAGCATTTACTCAGTTCTTCCCAAAAGGCCTCCCAATCCTCCTCGTTGGTGGGCTCATGTTTCTCCTCAAAGTCCCAATGATGATGCTCCATGTGAGCTCCAAATGTCCAAGACTGATTAACCTGGATCTTGCCCTCCTTCATCGCCTACTGCTTGATGTGAGCCCAACGTAGGTCCCTGCCAAGGATGGGAAGTCGGTTCCATGAATCCTCCCAAAATTTTTCCTTGCTTCCATCCCTGATCTCCTAGAAACTATGCTCCTGGATTATAGTATTATCAGCCAAAGCTTTCAACCAAATAGGGGAACTGCTTGGGGACTCGTTGAATCTAATCGATTATTGGATAGGCCTATCTCAAGCATATTTTATGTGCCATAGTTTGGCCCAAGGCTCCGAGGAGTGGTTTACCCATCGGCACCAAACTTTGGCTCCTTGGATTTCCGCGATCACTTCAGGGTCTCTGAGGCCTAAACCTCCCTGCTCCTTTGGCCTGCAAATGTCCTCCCAACTCACCAAAGAGAATTTAGTCTTCTCCTCACGCGCCCCCCAAAGAAAATTATGTTGTATATGACGAATTTCCATGAGGATAGAATTAGGAGCGGCTAAGATTGAGAAGAGGTAGGTTGGCATAGCCTACAAAATGGATTTGACCAAAATTAGTCTGTTGGGGAAATTTAAGGGATGCAGCACCTGGCTTGATAGTTTTTGTTTCAATCTGTCCAAAATCTTCTACCAGGATTCCTTTTGCGGTCTTCCCAACCCTAGGGGGATCCCAAGGTATTTGGATGGGAAAGTCCCTCTCGAAAACATAAATACTCTTAAGATATTCCTCTGAGTGCCCGGGGAGTGTTGACAAAGAAGACCTAAGACTTGTTTGGGTTGACTGCCAAGCCTGAGGCCCTTGCGAAGAGATCCAAGCTATTCTTGAAGCTACGCACTTCTTGGACTGAAGGGTGCCCCATGAGCATGGTATCGTCAACAAATTGCTGGTGAGTCTGAGAAGGCGCCCTATCTTGAGCCTTTACTCCCCTTATTTCCCCACGGCCTGCCGAGGAAGCAATGAGATGACTCAAACCTTCTGCCATAGGGATGAAGAGGAAAGGAGACGGAGGGTCTCCTTGGCGAATACCCTGAGAGGGCTAGAAAGAGTTGGTTGGAGAGCCATTAAGGAGGATGTTGAAGAAGGGCATTGTGACTAAACCCATGACCCACTCTACCCAATATTGAGAGAAACCAAAGGCTCCCAGCATCTTCTCCATGAATTCCTAGTTTAGTTTATCAAACGCCTTTGCTATGTCAAGCTTGATCATCATACCTGGAGTCCTCATGATTTTGAGTGAGTGCAACACCTCATGGACAAGAATGACCCCATCCAGAATATGTCTTCCTTCCATGAAACCGGACTGCTCTGGGCTAATAAGCATAGTAAGAAGGGGTTTGAGCCGATTAGCAATGACCTTGGAGATAATTTTCTAGATGACATTGCATAACGCTATCTATATGAATTTTTCAGGAGTGTCCGCCCCTGCCTCTTTGGGAATTAGGGTGAGGAAGGTAGCATTGAAGGCTTTGAGGACTCCCCTCTTGGTCCTAGATTCCTCCACCATGCCCAGCATGTCCTCCTTGACGAGGTATCCTACATCCCTATAGGCTTGGTCAGCATTTCATTGTTTTCGCCAGTGACCACCTTGGGGATTAAGCTGGTGATTTGCTCAATATCCCGAATTGTATCCCCACCATCCTCTCTGAGAATGTTAGATAAGTGTTGTCTGAGTTCAACTTCAATCTCCCATCTAGTTTCCACCCTATTACCGTCCCTTTTCTTAAGTTTTTGGATCCTAGAATTGTTCCTGTTCTGGATCACCGAGTTATGAAAGAATTTGGTATTTCTTTCACCTTCCTACATCCATTTGACCCTCGTATTTTTTTGCCAAAATATCACCTCCTAATTTTCGCTAGCCTCCAGCTAACTCATTAAGTCCTTCCCTTTGAATTTCATGCCCTCATCCCAACCTCCTTCCATACCCTGTCTAATAATGAGGTCCAGCTCAATTAACAGTTTTTTTTTTGTCCTCAAAGATGTTCGCAAATTCCTCCCCGTTCCACGTGTGGATTTTTGCCTTCAGAGCCTTGAGTTTCAGCTAAAAGCGATACATAATGGTTCTNAGTTCCTGCCAGCACTGACTGACCATGTCCTTGAAGTCTCTATGTTCCATCTAGAAGTGCTCGAAACGAAAAGGTTTTTCCTTAGGGGGGATGGACCAATCCCAAGAAAGGCAAATGGGCCGGTGGTCCGAACCAGCTGCCGAGAGAACATCAGCCAAAATCTCCCCCGAGCTATGCATGATATTCTCAAACACCAAGAAGCGGTCCAGTCGAGAGGCCACCAGATACTCCCCCCATCTCTTGTTGTTCCAAGTGTACCAGCCATTTCCTGTTTCCACATCAGCCAACAAGCTTTGGGATAAAAACTCACTGAAAGCATCCTAGTATTTGTCCAAGAATCGTCTACCTCCCTTCTTCTCCCCCAAATTGCCAATCAGGTTGAAATCCCCACCGAGCACCCACATCGCCCTCTTCGATTGCTCTTTGAACCAGTTAAGGAGATCTAGGAAAGACTACTTCTCAGGGAAACTGTTGGGGCCATAAACGTTCCCCAGGGAGCCCTTCACCCCTGAATCCAAAAAGAAGAAGTCTACCATTAGAGTAAACTTGTTGGCCCACCAATTAGAGAACTCCACAGTCCGGGGCTGCCAGAGGATTTCCACACCACTAGATTGACCAGCTGCATCTAGAGCCATGAGGTGACTTCTTTTCCATATTTTATCCTTAATCTTCTCTAAACCCCCAAGGCTGCATTTAGTTTCCTGGAGGAAAAGAATATCTGGGGTTTCCGGCTTAATTTTTCGATTTAGTATTTTCCACTCCTGGAGTTGCCACACCCCCTTATATTCCACGATATGATCTTCATTGACAACTTTTTAAAGCTTCAGAGAATGCCACCTTGATTGTGGGATACTGGCTAGATTTGATCAATCAAACTCCTACTGCTGCTATGTGCTGCTTATTCATCTTCCTTCCTCTTCGTAGTTCCTCCTCCGGTGACTTCCTCTTACTACCTTTCTGGGCATCTAGATCGATTCCGAGACTCTCAAGAGCACCCGTTCGAATGACTACCTCCGGAAGGAGTTCAAGCTGGCGTCTTGAGACGTAATCTTGTCCCTTCTTCCTACAATCCTCCTCGATTGTGTCTAGTTCTAGCTCACCTAGTTCCATGTCTTCACCTTCCTCCTCCTCCATTCCTTCCATCTGCTGAACATTCTCTTCCTCTGGGGATTTGGTTAAGCTTTCCTACTGGTCAGCAACCAGTTTCACCATTGGGACTTCTTTGTCCTCATTCATTGACCCTAACACCTCGAAGGGATTCCTTGGTCTATTCTCCTTTATCACTGGCTCCTTTCTCATGGTGGGTTTTCCTCCCCCTTTGCTTCTCCTCCTCTTCTTGACCTGAGTGAATCCATCTGCTTCCGAGTGCTTACCCAGATGTGGAGCAGACGGTTCAGCCCTAAGGCTAAGTTTAGGGAAATTCCTTCCAAGATGACCATAGTCATGTAAGTGAAGGAATCTGAAGGGGAGTTTCTCATAGTTGATGGGCTAGATCCATTCCTCATCTTCCCATATTAGACTGATTTCTTCTGGGAGTTCTCTAGAAAGATCCATATAGACATAGATCTGCACAAAGGTGGTATACCATTGGATCTTGGTTTGTTCTGTTATTTTTATGAATTCCCCCAGAGTGTTTCCTATGTCCCTTAAGGTCTCCAAATCCCAGTATCCACCCGAAAGAGAGAAGAGGCGAATCCATACCAGGGAGATCATCATGTCCTCCATCTCTGGGTTAAAACGATTCTTCCATGGGCATAGGTATAACCCAGCTGAGAAGAAGAAGTATGGGCCTCCCTCCATGACTCTATCCCTGTCTTCTTGGTTAAAGAAGATAATAGTGAAGAAACCCTTTGATCCTAACTAAAGATCGTAGTGTCCTTTAGGGTTCCACACACCATTTATCCATTTAATCAAGTCTTTCTCCTTCGGCCATATCCCCACAAATTTCCCTATTAGGGATTTTTCCTTCCAAGATTCAATCTTGCCTCTGACTGCCTCAGATCTAATTTGGATCGTTGGGATGGAGGCTGTCTTCGACAAGCAACCCCCCAATCCAACCTTCTTGCCTTTCCTGGGGCTTGGCTGACTCCCGCCTTCCTTTCCATCCTCGGCCTGCTCCTCTTGCCCGAATGCGTGATCCTCTCCTTCTAGGGTGATATCCCCCTACCCTGATGCCACCATGGCACATTGAAGGAGGCCTGGAGCCGTCACCCGAAGGAAGACCAGCACGGCTTGGCCACCCCTCACCCTGTGATACCTGCCAAATCCCTAGCGTCGCCTTTGCTCCTAATAGCCCCGACGCCAATCCAGTTTTCCAAACCCTAATAGGTTACAAATCACAATCTTTAACTTTCTTGGAAGTGTTAATGAGAAACATTCTCCTACATTTCGGAGATTCATTAGGGTGTTTTACATTCAGAATGTTTTTCCTTTTTATTCATGTTCATGAGTCTGTGATTTTTTTCTAATGCGCTCTAGTTGCATATGGGGAATTCGTTTCACTAAGTGATGCTCGTATCAAATGCTGCATTTGTTATGTATTTCTTGTAAATGTTTTAGAATTCATCTCCTATGCTCCATTGCAGTTACCAGCCTCTGTTGTTTATTCTACTAAAGGTCGTGCAAGAGATTCATCCACAGATAGGTGCATCCTGCTTCACTGGGATTCTTCCCCTTTCCCTCTTACCACCCTTCTAAGATATTTTACTGTTTGTGACACCTACTTTGCCTTAGAATACAAAGGAAATTCCCCTTTCATTTTCACTGTAATACCCTTGATTGATTCAGGATTTGACTCCATTTCCCAATGATTTTCCTATCTGTCTGTTCTACCATTTTAAAATCTATCAGCATCGAGTCATTATAAAAAATCTATCCTTTTGTTTGCTTGTTTAAATCCAAAAGTATATGTGAATTTGTTCCCATGACAAGAGAGATCCCTCTCTGACTGTATTGGCTAGAATGCAGTCTAAAGTTTGGTTGAAATGGTTAACCCTGTGACCTCCTACTGTAACCATAGGAAAATTATAGGGTGCTAACACCATTGATGCATAATGAGTGATAATAATTAAATTGCACCCACCAATATATTGTAATATACATGTTTATGTTGGTTATTTATTTGACATATGGTGGACTTAATGATAGGTTGTACTCTTCTGAATAATTGAGTATAGTAGTACTTTAAATTGGATAGGTTTTCGATGGCTACATTTAATTGGTGCTTTTCTTAGCACATATGCATTTGTGATGGGAATACCATATAGTGTTTGGATCACTTATTTCAAAACCTCTTTAGTGTCTCGAAGGATTTGAAAGGTTCTTGGTGTGTGGTTGTAACATTATTTCTAAAGATCCAATCTTATATATATATATAATTTGGATCACTTTAAACATCAACATGAATTTTGTTGATAGTTTTTTGAGAGATTTTTCTTTTATGTAAAATGGGGTTCATAATTTCTATTTACATTAGGTTGGCCTCTCCTACGATGTCACCCTTCTCTTATCCATGCCCTAATTCCTCAATATGCATCATATTTAGTTTTTTCTCTTTGAATCGGTAGCCTAAAGTTCCAACAAAGCATCCAAATGGTTGAAGGCCCGCTCTCTAGTAGAAAATCCTTTGCGAATTTTCTAATAATAACTTAGGAGAGTTACTAGCTAATACTCGTAGTAATGTTTAATTCCCAGTTATGCGTTATTAAGTAATCATAAGTTATTTCTTTCTAAATGAGTAGCCTAAAGCTACAATAAAGGATCGAAATGGATAAAAAATAAATGAAGTAGTACTAGGAATTAAATACTATTAAGGAGTACATAAATTTCTCAATCATTTATCAATTTTATAAAAATATTTTAAGTGAGTTCCTCACTAAGAATTCTAATAATATTTAAAAATATTCATTAATAATTTGATACGACACTTTAAAAATACATTTAAATATCTCAACTTAAAATAATCGTTATCGAAACAAAATGGTGCAACCCCTATAAATAAAAGATGTAGATAGCTTAAATATGTCCTTTCCAATTCCCAATAAGGAAAGTCAAGGGAACATTCCTGTCACAAGGAAACGTAATGGCTTGCCTTACTTCTTAATGGTGCACACAATCCCATGAAACTTTCCAAAAGATACCTTACCTTCTTTAATAACAACATTGTGATTTTTTAATTTGGATAAGAAACTTACCACATGTAATTATTGAACTTAAGTTTTAGTAAGAAATCATGTATTAGTAAGAAATCATGTAGTTGTGAAATTAAAATTTCAAGGAGTAAAGAGAACGACTTGAAAATGAAAAAATATTTATTTAATTGGGATGGGGTTCAACAAAATGATTTTGGTAGGTATTTATCACTATCTAGTTAAATTAGGGATATTCTTAAATATCCTATAAATGGACACACTACGACATAGTCTCACTGAGGGAAGATGTCATGGAGTCATCTCTTCCATGCAAAACCTCTTAATGGTATTCATATCCCACTCAATGAAAACAATACATAATATGGGGTTTTATGGTTGTTTGCGGAACAAATTATGTCATATAACACCTATAAGATTCATTTGAGGATCAAGGACATTATTTTCCTCCACCAATCATGGTCAAGTACTTCTCAACCCCATCCCTACTACACAAAAACTCATAACGGTGACCATATCCCACTCATATGCAAAATATCACTTTAAGAGGATGTGTGTTGCAGTTCAAGGCCTTAGTAATTGGCCATTAGTCCAAAAATATTCATTTAGTTTCTAATTACCATGATTCCTACCCTAATATTGGCTAAGGCTTTGAAACCCATCTATGCTGCATAAAACATCATAACAATACCCATATAAAACTTGAAGCACAATGATCCCCAATAGAAGTCATATTATCTGGATTATACCATAATTTAATGCCCTTTATTCCTAAGGGATTCAGATAGGGAAGAAGGGCCTTATTTTCCTCCCTTGACCATGGCCATACCAATATTTACCACATAAGAGCTCATACTAGTACCTATATTCTTCTTGGAGGCCAAAGATCACATCTAAAGGTCTTTTGTTGTGGTTTGAAATCATGTTGATGACCAATGGGATATAGAGATTTGTTTATGGTTTAAGGCCCTTAGATTCCTACTTTGACTATGGAAAAGGCATTAAGACGCATGCCCACCACACAATAACTCCTAAATCCGTCCAAATCCCACCTGTATTTCCAAAGATCAAATTTAAATGGCCTATTTTGTTTATTTAGGCCTTGATCATGGCATATTATCTCAATATTATTAACATAGGGAATAATTACATATATTTCTCTTTGAAACATGGTATGCGACTCATCCCTAGTGCAAAACATCTCATATTGGCACTCATATTTCATTGAAGTATCATGGACCCCTATAAAGAGATTTTTTATGGTTTTGGCCCTTTATCATGGCCTTTGGTCCTTAGAAGATTCATATAGGGCCTAAGGTCCTTATTTTCCTCCCACACATATTGGAAATGCCTATAGCATTGATGATTCTTATAATAAAAAATCTATCCTATGGAATTTGGGCAAATCATTGTTGAAATAAACAAAAATTGGCGAATCCCTTTTTGGGAAAAAGTTTTAAAAATAGCCCATGGGAGAAATTTAGCCACTAAATTTTTCCTTAATGATGATTTGAAGTATTGATCATGGTTCATACATTCATTTTATATTATTTTGAAAAAAACCAATTTTATATGCATAATCATGTATATCTATTGAATCACCTTTCTAGTGAGCTAAATATGTCCAAAAATTATCGAAAGATTAAAAAAAAAATTATATTAAAAAAACATGCATGCATTAGAACATACATGTGTTATTATCATATGCACGTTTCCAAATCATACGTGCATTAACTCAAATCCATTTTTTTTGTTGGGGAGATTCCACTCAACCACAAATTTGTTGACATGGTTTCTTAGATTTAGGTTTACTATGAAAATCATGATGGTTTGGAGTGCAAAACAACCAAAGCATCCACTTTTCTAAATACTTCTAAATATTTTATTTTCAGCTTATTTAATAAGATATACACAAATACATGACTAATGGAAATATACATAGATAAATATCTAACCATGTATATTCCAAATTTATCAAGTTAAAAAATAACTTTATAACATTTTATTACCTTACCCATTTTCAAAACCATTTATGTGTTGTAGTAGCTTAGATCGATGTGTACAATCTAATGAAAAAATATTTGTTTTCAATTATGTTAAGACCCTAATACCCTCAACTAACCCACAAATATGTGTTTTCAAGTATTTAATGACTTCCATAATTTAAAAATATAAAGAAAATTCACATTAAATATTTTTGAAAAAAAAATTGCGCACATGAATAATCTATTATCTACTACTCAAAATTTTAATCAAATTCCACCATTTAGGTACTCAAAACCTACATAACGGGATTATACACATTATATTTTGGGGAAAATAACATATGACTATTATGAAAACATAGATATATCACATGGTCATAAAAAAATCAATAAATAAAACTTGTATATTCTCTAATCTAATTTGATTTTTTGTTTATCTTCTTATACTGTACTCTAATTCATTATGAAAGTACCTTGATTTGTCCCTCTAAGTCAACAAATTGTTGTTTTTCAATATCTTCAATGCCATTGACACATCATGAGTGATGATAGTTAACTTGCACTCACCAATATATTTTAATATATGTTTTTATGTTGGTTATTTATTTGACATATGGTGGACTTAGTGATAGGTTGTACTCTTTTGAATATTTGAATATAGTAGTAATTTACATTGGATAGGTTTTTGATGGATACATTTAATTGTTTCTTTTCTTAGATCATGTGCATTTATTATGGGAAGACCATATATATCCCTATAGTGTTTGGAGAATGTCTTTGAAATCCACTTTAGTGTCTCGAAGGATTTGATAGGATCTTTGTTTGAGGTTGTAACATTCTTGCTAATGATCCAGTCTTATATATATATTTTCGATCACTTTAAACATCAACATGACTTTTGTTGATATATTTTTTGAGAGATTTTATTTTTATGTAAAATAGGGTTCATATTTCCTATTTACATTAGGTTGGACTCTCCTACGATGCCACCCTTCTATTATCTATGCTTTAATTCCCTAATGTGCATCATCTTTCCCTTACAAGTTATTTCTCTTTGAATCCGTAGCCTTAAGTTCCAACAAAGCATTCAAATGGTTGAAGTCCCGCTCTAGATTAGAAAACCCTTAGCTAATTTCTAAAAATAACTTTATAGATTTCCTCACTAATACTCATAATAATGTTCAACTCCCCATTGTGCATCATTAGATTCTCACAAGTTGTTTCTTTATAAATGAGTAGCCTCATGCTACAACAAAGGATCCAAATGGCTAAAAAATACATGAAGTAGTACTAGAAATATAATATTATTAAAGAGTACATAAATTATTCCACTATTTATCAATTTTCTAAAAATAACTTAAGTGAGTTCCTCACTAACACTTGTAATAATACTAGAAATATTCATTAATAATTTGATACGCTACTTTAACAATACCTTTAAATATCTGAACTTAAAATAATCATTATTCAAACAAAACAATGCAACCCATATAAATTAAAGATATAGATAGCTTAAATATGTCCTTTGCAATTCCCAATAAGAAAAGTCAAGGGGACATTCCTAATGGCACAAGACCATCATAAGGAAACCTAATGGCATGCCCTACTTCTTAAGGGTGCACGTAATCCCATGAAACTTTCCAAAATATACCTTACCTTGTTGAATAACAACATTGTGATTGTTTAATTTGGATAAGCTTTCCACATGTAATTATTGAACTTAAGTTCCAGTAAGTAGTCATGTAGTGATGAAATTCAAATTTCAATGCGTAAAGAGAACGATTTGGAAATGAATAAAAATATGTAGTTAATTCGGAGGGGGCTTTCAACAAAAGGATTTCGGTAGGCATTTATGAATATCTAGTTAAATCAAGGGTATTCTTAAATATCCTATAAATGGACATGCTACGACATAGTTTCACTAAGGGAATCAAAGCATACATATTCTTTTAAGAAAATAGAGATTACATCACAACATTTACACACGAAACACAGAGGTATACCCTGGAAATGGTTAACTAGGAAAATGAACAAACCTTAGAGCCGCACCTCTTTTTTTCTCAGTCTCATTATGAATCACTCATAATACAAAATATAGATATTCCACAGAATCCAATACCATAATCCATTATCATGGATTGGAAAATAGAATCCAATCCCTTATTTGAGGTTAAATTACATTTTTAGACAATTCCCCAAAATAATTTAGTGATTGTTGTGCTCATGTCAGAAATGACCTACCATATATTTACATGAAGGTGTCATAGATATCGTTAGGTGTGCCACTGACAGACACCCCCCCACACACACATGCAAAGAATATAACACGTACCCAACATTCTACTACTTGTTTTTTTCTTTGCATAACCATGAGCCATATGATTATAAAGCCACAGGCTTAGGGATACAATCCCCATATATTCTCTGCACCAAGAGAAATTCTCTCTACCTAAATACTTTGTTAATGATTCTGCAATATTCTTCAAGGTCTCAATCTTCTCCAGTATAACCTTTTCGTATTCAGCCATATCTCTCACAAAGTGATATTGTACATGAATGTGCTTTGTCCTAGCATGATAAGCATGGTTCTTTTCTAGGAATATTACACTTTGGATGTCATAATCTAACCTTACAAATTTTTGTACAAACCCAACACCTAAACACAATATATGCAACCATACTTATTCTTTGCTTGCATGAGTGGCTATCATGTATTCAACTTCTGTAGTTTCGAGTGCAACTAAATATTTTATCTTGCTCATCCAACTGATAGCTCCTCCAAATAGTTTAAACACATACCCACTTGTATATCTTGTGCAATCAATATCTCTAGCCCAGTATACATCAACAAATCCATGTACATATATTACTATGTTTGGTCCAAGTATTCCTTGGTAGAAAATCACATAATCTATGGTGCTACACAAATATGTAAAGACCCTGTTCACAGTTGTCTAATGCTCTTTCCCTGGTTTTGACATATATATTCTAAAAAATCCCACTACATGAGAAATGTATGGTCTGGTACATACCATTGCATACATCAAACTACCAACTGCGATATCATATGGAACTCGTGACATATCTTCTTATTCTTCTTCTTCCTGTGCCTTGGGACACTACTCTACAGATAAATTTACACCAATAGGAATATGTATCTTCACCGACTTACTTTCATGCATGTTAAATATATGTAGTACTATCTCAACATATTTTCTTTTATTCAACAAAATATTACTTTTTTCTCGATCTCTTCTTATCTCCATTCCCAGAATGAAGTTTCCAGTACCAATATCCTTCATGTGAAATTTGGAGGACAGTTAAGACTTCACCTCCTTTATAACATATTTTTTTTTTATAATTAGCAACATGCCATCAACATACAGTACTATGTGATTAAGTGATCACCAATCTTTTTGGAGTATACATAGTGATGATCCTTGCTTCTCACAAACCCCAATCCAAGTACATATGTGTCAAACTTTTGGTACCACATCCTTGGATATTGCCTTAGAACATAAAGGGACTTATTTTGTTTACATACCATATCTCTCTTTCCATTTATTATGAACCCTTCTGGTTTCTTCATGTATATCTATTCCTCAATATTTCCATGTATGAAGGTTTTCTTCACATCCATATTCTCTACTTCAATATCAAAAGCATCAATAATAGCAAGAAGAAATATAATAGAAGTTGATTTTGCAATTGGAAAAAATATTTCACCAAAATCAATCCCCTCTACCTGAGAATATACCTTTCCTACCAGGAAGTCTTTGTACTTCTCCACTTTACCTTCTCCATTCAACTTCTGTTTAAACAACCATTTGTTTTTGACAAATTTTTTTCTACCTGGTAACTGAACTAGATCCTAGGCTTCATTTTTGTACAAGGAATCCATTTCTTCAGCCATGGACTTCTTCTAGAGCTCATTGTCCTTTAAATCAAAAAATTCCTTCACATTTCTAGGATCATCATCAGTAATAGACAAAGAAAAATTAGACCAAAAGTCATGGGGTGAATACCTTTATGGTTTCCTTCTTTCTCGAGATGATCTTTTGAAAACTGTGATATGAGTTTCTTCTTCTTCTTATTCAACTACTTTCGCTGAATCAGAATTTTCACCTTCTAACTCAAACTCTATATTCTCTAGTTCTTTTCCCATTGGATTCAATTCTTGTGTAGGGACTTATTTTACCTCTCTAAACAAAACATCTCGACTGTAAATAGTATTTTTAGTTATAGATTCCAAATATTGTAACCTTCCATACAATATTTATAGGAAATCAAGATAAATCTTTCATCTTTCTTATCCAACTTGTTCCTTTTATCTTTTGGAACATGTACATAAGCATCACATCCAAAAAATTTCAAATGATTAATAGAGGGTTTCTTACCAGTCCATACCCCTTGTGGAGTTTTTTCAACCAATGTTGAAGTGGGTGATCGATTTACCAAGTAACATGTTGTATCAAATACATTTTTCTAGAATTCTTGTCCTATCTCAACACTACTTAGCATACACCTAGAATTTTCCATCAACGTCTTATTCATCCTCTCAGCAACTCCATTCTGTCAAGGTTTGTATGGAGTAGTTTTATACCTAGATATACAACACTTCTTTGGCATAATTCCTTGAATTCATTCCCATATAACTCTCCACCATTATTTGTCCTCAACACCTTTATTTTCTTTTCTAACTAATTCTCTACAAGAGCCTTACATTCTTTAAATGTAGAAAATACTTCATATTTCTTTAGAAGGGAATAGATGCATGTGTTCCTTGAGAAATCATTTATAAATTAATCATAATACATATATCTACCTAATTATGGAAGATAAACAAGTCCACACATATAATTGTGTATTAACACTAAAATTTCATTTTCTCTTGTAGCAGCGGATGCAAATCTTACTCGGTTCTATTTTTCATATATCAAATGTTCATAGAAATAAAAATCCAGAGTGCAATCAGTCATACCTTCAACCATATTTTACCTTGTAATGATCGAAGTCCCTTTTCTATGATATGCCCTAATATTTGATGCCATATCATTGTCTTTCCTCGTGATGCAGTCGGGAATCTATCATCTTTACCTCTTCCCTCAAGCACACTAAAGTTGTTACATTCATAGATCATGGTGCTTCCCAATAGTTTGTATGTATTTCCATACCGAAATTCCCTCATCAATATCATTGATATTCAAACGATTTGAAACCATTGTCTCCACACATAGACTTTACACATGTAACATCCATATTTTCAATAGATACCAAGTTTCTCTCTAGATTTGGAGTGTGTAGAACTCTAGGTAGAGTTATAATCCTTCCACCCTTAAATTTCATCTTGACTCTACAATGTCCAATTATATTAGTTGGTGACTCGTCTCCAAAGTGCACATTTCCTCCATTGTACTTTTCATATTCACAAAACCATGCCCTATGAGGGGTCCTATGGCATGCCGCACTTGATTCAATCAACCATATATCATGTTTCGAATGATTTCCTGTGGAATCTAGGTACACAACCCCTCCTTCTTCTAAGGTATTCACCTCTATGGAAGAGGTATCCTCAGATCCATTTTCTTTCTTGACATTCTTAGATCTACAATCCTTGTTATAGTGCCCATTTTACCACATTTCCAACATTTATTTATACCTTTTCCTGGGAATTTATATCTACCCTTAGATTTATATCTCCACCTATATCCATTTTTTTATCCTAGGGGAGACCTCTCACAATCAAGGCATCCATGCTATGGGTATCCATGGTTTTATTTCTCATATCTTCTGATAGCAACAATGATACTATTTCATCACATTTTAAGGTCGCTTGACTAGCACTACATATTACAACAATTACGTTGTCCTAGGAATCTCACAAATAACACAATAATGTAATACATTTATATTCCTAATCCATTTAAATTCCAAAATAGGTTATCTGACTCATCATAGTATTGTAGAAATTTTGATTGATACAAACTCCCTAACTTTGTCCACAACTTTACCGCACTATCTTCTCCAGATACGTTCAACAACACAGAGTTTGATAATCATAGTCTAATTGTACTCCTTTCCCTTATTTATAATTTCTCCTAATCGTCTTGTGACATTCTAGTGGGTTTTGTACCCAAACCCACATCAATCCATTGTTTCCAATATACAAGCACATCCTCCATTTTCAACTTCCATAGCTCAAACTTCTAGCCGTTAAATTTCTCGATCTCAATTCTCAAATTGCTAGCCATTCTCTTTCAATGCGAAAATTAACGTTGCAAATCTCCCACTAAAACTAGGTTTGTCACAGACCCAAGATCTATCAACTATGTTGAACCCTCAACAAAAATGCGTCCCCCTAATGTCAATAATCGAGATCTAATACCACACAAAAGTTTTAAACATATGTAGAGAAGCAAAGAGTACATATTCTTTTAAACACATAGAGATTACAACACAACATTCACACATAAAACACAAATATTTTCCCTAGAAACACTTAATAGGAAACAAACAAACCTTGGAGCTACACCTCCTATTTTCTCATTCTCATTATGAATCACTGACATTACAAATTATAGGTATTCTGCTAATTCAAATACCCTAATTCAGTAACTAGTATTAGAAAATAGGCTTCAATCCCTTAATTGGGATTAAATTACATTTTTAGACATTTTTTTATACTCCAATTATTGATAGGTGCATGATCCCCACACACATGCAAAGGATATAATAGATACCCAATACCTATAAGATTCATTTAAGAATTAAGGACCTTATTTTCCTCCCCCAATGATGGTTTAGGCCTTGTCAAATCCATCCCTACTACAAAAAAAACTCATAATGGTGACCATATACTACTCATATAGAAAATATCACTTTAATAGGATGTGTGTCGCAGTTCAAGACCTTATTCATTGTACATTAGTCCAAAAATATTCATTTAGTTTCTAGTTACCATGATTTATACCCCAACCTTGGATAAGGATTTGAAACCGATATATAATGCACAAAACATCGTAATAGTACCCATATATAACTTGAAGGACAATGATCCCCAATAGAGGACATGTTATCTATACTATACCATAATTTATGTCCCTTTATTCCTAAAAGATTCAGATAGGGCCAAAGGACCTTATTTTCCTCCCTTGACCATGGTCAAACCAATCTATACAACATAAGAGCTCATATTGGTACCCATATTCCACTTGGAGGAAAAATACCACATCTAAAGTTGTTGTGTTATGGTTTGAGGTCATGATGATGTTAAATGAACTATATATATTAATTTATGGTTTAAGGCCCTTAGTGTCATCCCTTTACTATGTCCAAGGCTTCAGGACCTATCCCTACTACACAAAAACTCCTAAATCCATCGAAATCCCACCAGTATGCAAAAGATCAACTTTAAATGGTATAATTTTTTTTAAGACTTGATCATGGCCTATTATCTTAATAATATTAACCTAGGGCATAATTACATATCTTTCTCTCCCAAACATGGTATGAGACTCATCCCTAATGCAGAAAAATCTCATGTTAGCTCTCATATTTCATTGTAAGTATGATGAACTCCTATAAAGAGAATTTTTAATGGTTTGGCCCCTTATTCATGGACGTTGGTCACTAGAAGATTCATATAGAGAATAAAGGCCTTATTTTTGTCCAAAACATATTATAAATTCCTAACATATTGACAATTCTTAGAGTGAAAAAACTATCCCATGGAATTTGGGTAAATCATCCTTGAAATAAAGGCAAATTAGAAAATATTGTTTTGAGAAAAAGGTGGAAAAATAGCCCATGGGATAAATTTAGCCCCTAAAATTTTCCTTGGTGGTGGTTTGAGGTATTCATCATGGCTCATACATTTATTTTATATTATTTTGAAAACAACCAATTATATATGTATCAACATAAAATAGTCATAACATAATCATCTATATCTATTGAAGACCTTTCTAGTGAGTTAAATACGTCCAAAAATGTCACAAGATTACAAAAATAGTTTTTATATTATAAACAACATGCATGCATTAGAAAATGTGTGTGTTATTAACATATGCATGTTTCTATCCCACACGGGTGTTTCTCATTGGTGGTTCACTTGTTATGAATTCACATGTTGTAAATTGGAGGCCACGAGTTCAAATCACACTTGGATTTACCCGTGTCCCATGTTTGCAGGGTGTGTAGGGTACCTAGGAGTATAATAATAGCGATATTGGATCCTTTGACCCTGTGTCACGTGAGTACCATCTTAGTCTCCAATTGTCAATTCCCCTAGCAAAAAAAAAACATATGCATGTTTCTAAAGCACATGTGCATTAACTTAAATTCATTTTTTGGTTGGAGAGTTTCCACTCACTCACATATTTTTTTTCATGATTGCTTAGATTTAGGTACAATATGACAATCCTTATTGTTTGGAGTGTAAAACAAACAAACTTCCACTTTTCCAAATTCCTCTAAATATCTTATTTCCATGTTACTTTTAAGTAAGCTACACAAATACATCACTAATGAAAATACACATAGATATAGATCTAACCATGTAGATTCCAAATATATAGAGTTAAAAAAATAAATTTATTAACTTTATAACGTTTTATTACCTAGAGTTAAAAAAATGACATCATAGCTTTATAATATATTGTACATATGCATTTTATTACAAAAAAACCCATAATTAAAAGTTGTATATTCTAAAACAAAATTCGATTTCCTATTGTTCATCTTCTTACACCGTACTCAAATTTATTGTGAAAGTACGTCGATATGTCCCTCTATGTCAACAAATTGTTGTTTTTCAATATATTCAATTCCTCTGTCGCATCATGAGTGATCATCATTAACTTTCACTCACTAATATATTGTACTGTAGGTTTTGATGTTGGTTATTTATTTGACATATTGTGGACTTACTAATAGTTTGTACTCTTTTCAATAATTAAGTATAGTAGTACTTTATATTGGATAGATTTTTTATGGATACATTTATTTGGTTCTATTCTTAGCACATATGCATTTGTGATGGGAAGGACATATATATACCTATGGTGTTTGGAGCACTTATTTTCAAAACCTCTTTAGTGTCTCGAAGGAATTGAATCACTTTAAACATCAACATGACTTTTGTTGAGATATTTTTTCTTATGTAAAATGGGGTTCATACTTGCTATTTATATCAGGTTGGCCTCTCCTATGATGTCATCCTTCTCTTATCTATGCTTTTTGTGCATCATATTTCTCTTAAAGGTTGTTTCTCTTTGAATCAGTAGCCTCAATATCCAACAAATAATCCAAATGGTTTAAGGCCCACTCTAGAGTAGCAAATTCTTATCCATTTTTTTAAAAATAAGTTAAGAGAGTCTCTCACTAATACTTGTAATAATTCTTAACTCCCAATTATGCATTGTTTGTTGCTCACAAATTGTTTCTTTCTAAATGAGAAACCTCAAGTTACAACAAATGAACCAAATGTCTAAATAATATGTGAGGTAGTACTGGAAATATAATATAATTAAGGAGTACAAAAAATTCTCAACCAAATATTATTTTTCCAAAAAATAACTTAAAGTGAGTTCCTCACTAATAGTTGTAATAATATTTCCAAATATTCATTAATAAATTCATACAATAGTTTAACACTACCTAAAATATATCAACTTAAAATAATAACTATCCAAACAAAAGGATGCAACCCCTATAAATAAAATATATAGATAGCTTAAAGATGTCCTTTGCAATCCCCAATAATAAAAGTCAAGGGAACATTCCTAATGGCATGAGACCACCACAATGCAACCTAATGGCATGGATTACTTCTTAAGGGTGCACATAATCCCATGAAACTTTTCCAAATATACCTTACTTGATTGAATAACAACAATGTAATTGTTTAATTTGGATAAGAAAATTCCCACATGTAACTATTGAACTTAAGTTTCAGTAAATAAGCATGCAGTTATGAAATTTAAATTTCAAGGAGTAAAGAGAATGATTTGGAAATGAATAAAAACATGTATTTAATTGGGAGGGGGGTTCAAAAAAAGTATTTTAGTAGGTATTTATCAATATCTAGTTAAATTAGGGGTATTATTAAATATTCTATGTATGGATATGATACGACATAGTTTCACCGAGGGAAGATCTCACGGAGTCATCTCTTGTATGCAAAACCTCCTAATGGTATTCATATCCCACTCAATGGTAAAAATACATTCTATGGGGTTTGTGGTTATTTGAGGAATATGTTATGCCCCATAAGACCTATAATATTCATTTTTACGATTAAGGACATTATTTTACTCCCCCAATCATGGGCAAGGCCTTCTCAAAACCATCCCTACTACACAAAAACTCATAATGCTGAACATATCATACTCATATGGAAAATATCATTTGAAGAGGGTGTGTGTGTTGTAGTTCAAGGCTTTTATCATTTCCCATTAGTCCAAATATATTCAAGTAGTTTCTAATTACCATGATTTCTAATTTATGGCCCTTTATTTCTAAAGGATTTATATAGGGACAAAGGACCTTATTTTCCTCCCTTGACCATGGTCAGACCAATCTTTACCACATAAGAGTTCATGCTGGTTCCAATATTCCACTTGGATGCCAAAGATGACATCTAAAGGTCTTATGTTTTTGTATGAGGTCATGTTGATAATCAATGATCTATAGATATTTATTTATGGTTTAATTCCCTTAGTTTCCTCCCTTGACTATGTCCAATGCTTCAATACCCATCCCTACTACACAAAAACTCCTAAATCCATCAAATTCCCTCTAGTATGCCAAATATCAACTTTAAATGGTATATGTTTTTTTTATGCCTTGATCATGGCCTATTATCTTAATAATATTAAACTGAGGTATAATTCCATATATTTATCTCCTAAACATGGCACGGGACTCATCTGTAGTGCAGAAAATCACATATTAACACTCATATTTCACTGTAAGTATGATGAACTCCTATAGAGAGCATTTTTAATGGTTTGTCCCTTTATACATGGCCATTGGTCCCTAGAAGATTAATATAGAGCCTAAGGGCCTTATTTTCCTCCCACTCCTATTAGAAATTACTATCCTATTGACAATTATTAGAGTGAAAAAACTATCCCATGGAATTTAGGCAAATCATCTTTGAAATAAAGCCAAATTAGAAAATAGTTTTTTGAGAAAAAAGTGGAAAAATAGCCCATGGGATAAATTTATCCCCTAATTTTTTTTGTGGTGGTGGCTTGAGGTATTCGTTATGGCTCATACATTTATTTTATGTTATTTTGAAAACAACCAATTATATATGTATCAACATAAAATAGTCATAACATAATCATGTATATCTATTGAATACCTTTCTAGTGAGTTAAATAAGTCCAAAAATTATCGCAAGATTACAATTTTTTTTATTATTATTGTAAACAACATGCATGCATTATAAGACGCATGCATTATTAACATATGCATGTTTCTGAAGAGCACACACATGAACTTAAATTAATTTTTTTGGTTGGAGGGTTTCCAATCACCCACATATTTATTGACATGGTTGCTCATATTTAGGTTCAATATGAAAATCCTAATGGTTTGGAGTGTAACACAAACAAAACCTCCACTTTTCTAATTGCTTCTAAAGATCTTATTTTCAGGTTAATTTTAAATAACCTACACAAATACATGACTAGTGAAAATACACATAGATATAGATCTAACCATGTAGATTCCAAATATATTGAGCTAAAAAAAAAAACTTTATAACTTTGTAACATTTTATTACCTCATCCATTTTCAAAACTAATTATATGATGTAGTAGCTTAGATATAGGTATACCATCTAATGAAAACATTCTTTGTTTCATTATGTTAAGACCCTCATACCCTCAACTAACCCACAAATATGAATTTTTAAGGATATAATGATGCATAATTTAAAAATATAAATAAATTCAACATTATTTTTCTTTTCTGAAAAAATAATTGTGTTCGTGAATAATCTATTATCTACAACTCGTCAAGATTTTAAGGAAATTCCACCATTTTTTAAAATCTATGATAACAAGAACATACACATTATTTTTCAGTGGAAAAATAACATATGACTATTAAAAAAGCATAGATATATCACATGGTCATACACAAAATCAATAAATAAAACTTGTATATTCTAAAATATAATTCTATTTCATATTCTTCATCTTCTTATGCCATACTCGAATTCATTGTGAAAGTACCTTTATTTTCCCTCCAAGTCAACAAATTGTTGTTTTTCAATATATTGAATGCCATTGACACATCATAAGCAATTATCATTAACTTGCACTCACGAATATATAGTACTATAGGTTTTGATGTTGGTTATTTAATTGAAATATGGTGGACTTAATGATAGGGTGTACTCTTTTAATTAATTGTCTATAGTATTACTTTAGATTGGATAGGATTTTGATGGCTACATTCATTTGGTGTTTTTCTTAGCACATATGTATTTGTGATGGGAAGACTATATATATCCCTATGGCATTTGAAGCACTTATTTGAAATCATCTTTAGTGCTTGAAAGGATTTGATAGGTTCTTGGTTTGTGGTTGTAACTTTCTTGATAATTATCCACTCTTATATATTTTTGGATCACTTTAAACACCAACATGACTTTTGATGATATATATTTTGGGCTATTTTTATCTATGCTTTAATTCCCCAATGTGCATCATCTTTCTATGACAAGTTGTTTCAATTTTGAATGGTAGCCTCAATCTCCAACAAAGCATTCAAATGGTTGAAAGACTATTTTAGAGTAGCACATCCTTAGTGAATTTTCTAACAACTTCAGAGAGTTCTTCCCTAATAATTGTAATAATGTTTAACTCTGCATTATGCATCATTTTTTTCTCAAAAGTTGTTTCTTTCTAAATGAGAAGCCTTAGTCTACAACAAAGGATCCAAATGGCTGAAAAATATATGAAGTAGAACTAGAAATATAATAAAATTAAGGAGTAAATAAATTTCTCAACCATTTATAATTTTTCTTAAAACAACTTAAGTGAGTTCCTCACTAACACTTATGATAATATTTACAAATATTCTTTAATAGTGTCATATGATACTTTAACAATAGATTTAAATATCAACTTAAAATAATCACTATCCAAAGAAAAGGATGCAACCCCTATAAATAAAGGATAGAGATAGCTTAAAGAACTCTGTTGAAATCCTTAATAAGGAAACTCAAGCAAACATTCCTAATGGCACGATACCATAACAAGGAAACCTAAATTCCCTACTTCTTAATGGTGCAAATAATCCCATAAAACTTTCCAAAAGATACCTTACCTTATTTAATAAAAAAATTGTGATATCTTAGTTTGTATAAGAAACTTCCCACATGTAATTATTGAACTTAAGTTTCAGTAAGTAATCATGTAGTTATGAAATTCAAATTTCAACAAGTAAAGAGAAATATTTGAAAATGACTAAAAATGTGTATTTAATTGGGAGGATGGGTTCAACAAAAGTATTTTGTTAGGTATTTATCAACATCTAGTTAAATTAGGGGTATTCTTAAATACACAATGAATTGACATGCTACAACATATTTTCATTGAGGGAAGATCGCATGGAGTCATCTCTTGCATGCACAACCTCCTAATGGTATTCATATCCCACTCAATGAAAAAAGTATATCCAATGGAATTTTGTGGTGCTTTGAGGAGTATTTTATGCCCCATATGACCTGTAATATTCATTTAAAGATTAAGGAACTTATTTTTCTCCCCCAATCATGCTATAGGCCACCTCAAACCCATCCCCACTACACAAAATCTCATTATGGTGACCATATACTACTCATATGAAACATATCACTTTAACAAGATTTGTGTTCTAGTTCAAGGCCTTGATCATTTCCCATTAGTCCAAAAATATTCATTTAGTTTCTAATTACCATGATTTTTACCCCAACCATGGCCTAGGATTTGAAACCCATCCATGATGCATAAAACATCGTAATAGTACCCTTATATAACTTGAAGGAAAATGATCCCCAATATAAGACATATTACCTATATTATACCATAATTTATGGCCCTTTATTCCTAAAGGATTCGGTTAGGGCCAAAAAACGTTATTTTCCTCCCTTGACCATGGCCAGACAAATCCTTACTACATAAATCCTAATACTGGTATGCATATTCCACTTGGAGGCCAAAGATTACATCTAAAGGTATTGTTTTGTGGTTTGATGTCATGTTGATTATAAATGAGCTATATAGATATATTTATGGTTTAAGGCCCTTAGTTTCCTCCCTTTACTATGGACAATGCCTCAAGACCCATCCCTGCTACACAAAAACTCCTAAATCCATCTAAATCCCACCCGCATGCCATAGATCAAATTTAAATGGTCTATATTGTGGTTTTAGGTCATTATCATGGCCTATTATCTCAATAATGTTAACTTAGGGAATAATTCCATAAATTTCTCTCCAAAACATGGTATGAGACTTGTCCCTAGTGCATAAAATCTCATATTGGCTATCATATTCCACTGTAAGTATGATGGGCTCCTATACAAATAATTTATTAGGGTTTGTTCCCTTATTCACAGCCCTTGGTCCCTACAAGATTCATATATACAATAAGGGCCTTATTTTCCTCCCACACCTATTGGCAATGCCTATCTGATTGGTGATTTTAAAGTAAAAAAAAAAGTATCCTTTGGAATTTGGGTGAATCATCTTTGAAATAAAGGAAAATTGGAGAATATTTATTTAGAAAAAGGTTGAAAACTATCCCATATACTAAATTTCACCCCTAAAAAATTCCTTGATGGTGGTTTGATGTATTAATCATGGCTCATACATTTATTTTATATGTATCAACATAAAATGATCATAATATAGCCATGTATATATATTTAATACCTCTCCAATGAGCTAAATAAGTCCAAAAATTATCACAAGATTTCTCTCTCTCTCTCTCTCTCTCTCTCTCTCTCTCTCTCTCTNTTGGAAAGTTTCCACTCACCCACATATTTGTTGACATGGTTTCCCATATTTAGGTTGGATATGACAATCCCGAAGGTTTGCAGTGTAAAACCAAGAAAACCTCCACTTTTCTAAATGCTTCTAAATATCGTATTTTTAAGTTACTTTTAAATATGCTACATAAATACATCACTAATGAAAATACACATAGCTATAGATACACCAATGTAGATTCCAAATATATAAAGTTAAAAAATATCTTTATAACTATATAATGGTTTATTACCTTACCCAATCTCAAAACAAATTATATGCTATATGGGCTTAGATAGAGGTGTACAATCTAATAAAAAAATATTTGTTTGAATATGTTAAGACCCTCATACCCTCAACTAACCCGCAAATATGTGTTTTCAAGGATATAAAACTCCCATAATTTAAAAATAAAAATAAAAATAATATTTTTTTAAATAATTGCGTAGGTGAGTAATCTATTATCTACAACACCTCAAAATTTTAATGAAATTCCACCATTTAGGTACTCAACACCTACGCTAACATGAATATACACATTATATTTTAGAGCAAATTTAACATATATCGATTAGGAAAATATACATATATCACATGTCCATACAAAAAATACATAAATAAAACTTGTATATTCTAAAACATAATTCGATTTCCTATTATCGATCTTCTTACAATGTACTCCAATTCATTTTGAAAGTACCTCGATTTCTCCCTCCAAGCCAACAAATTGTTGTTTTTCAATAGCTTCAATTCCAGTAACCCATCATCAGTGATCATCATTAACTTGCACTCACCAATATATTGTACTATAGGTTTTTATGTTGGTTATTTATTTGATAGATGGTGGGCTTAATAATACGTTGTACTCTTTTGAATAACTGACTACAATAGTACTTTACATTGGATAGGTTTTCGATGGCTACATTTATTTGGTGATTTTATTATCACATATGCATTTGTGATAAGAATACCATATACATCCATATGGATTTTAAAGCAATTATTTCAAATCCTCTTTGGTGTCTCGAAGGATTTGGTAGGTTCTTGATTTGCGGTTGTAACATCCTTTCTAATGATCTAGACTTGTATATTTTGGGATCACTTTAAACATCAACATGTATTTTGTTGATATGCATTAGAGTAAATTTAAACTCAAAATGGGCCTTTTAACTTTTATTCAAATTCCATGTCATCATTTGTTATCCAATGAAATTGCTTTAAATTTGAAATACTGTATAGGTCTTAAACACTTTTTAATATAAATTTGGGGATAGGTATCATTAAAAAAACTACTTTTTTTGTTTGTATTTTTGACATATCTCCCCGTGTTTTTACTCAAATTTCAATCGGGAGAGATCGATGGATATGGACTTAAATTCCACATCCAACGAGTACCCACTCAGCATACTTTTGACAGACCCCCTACCCCCAAAACAAGAAATACTTGAAAAAATGTGATGATGTCATCATCACATTTTTTTCAGGTATTTCTTGTTTTTCGGGTAGCGAGGTCCGTCAAAAGTATGCCGAGTGGGTACTCGTTGGATGCAGAATTTAATTTCACATCCAACGAGCTCCGATCGAAATTTGAGTAAAAACACAGGCATATATGTCGAAAATACAAACAAAAAGGTAGTTTTTTTCTTTTATTCCTCCAAAATTAATAAATAATATTTTTTTATTTTAACTATTATTTTATTAATTTTTTTTAGGAGGCCCATTTTGAGTTGAAATTTCCTTTAATGGTAAATTCCCCCAGTAAACAATTCTTGCACCACCACCCATGCTAGTGCAACATCCATCTGTAACCGTTGTTTTGGCTCCCAATACTACTGCACCAAATCCTCTATTTGAACTACCTCAATACAAACCATACAACCCTGTCTATCCTAGTACAAACCAAGTATAAGTGGTTCCTCAATTTATAAAGGCACCAACCATTCCTACATCCAAATCATATACAATGCAACCAGCTTATATCCCACCTCCAGGGTATAATCCCTATTATACATACCAAGACCCTTGTAGTAAAATACCCATGCCTAACATGGGACTCAACTTTCTGCAACCTTCTATGCAATAATAGGCTCAACAATTCAAGCAAGTAAACACCACCAATTCCCCAAATCCTTAGAATCATAGGAAGAAGAAAGGTAAAACTAGACAAAACCAATAACAGGGGCAGGGGAGAAACAAAGTTCCGCAACAGAACCTGAACTAGGGAAACCAACCATTACAAGGGAGAAATCCCCCCAACCAAGGATAGAATTCCAACTTGAGGAAAAATTATTTGTGCTCAATTTGTGGTGAGTATGGTTATTACAATCACCATTGTTCGTTTATCCCTTACTACCAACATATGGTGGGAGCCAATAAGTAGACACTCCCAAATCCTCCTTAAGTGCCTCCGGTGCCACAACCCCAGGGTGAAATCATGAAGTTGGGTGTCTATTCCGTGACAAATGCGCTTCCAAAATCATATTCTAGAGTCTTTCGGCCGAACTAACAATATTTTTCGGCCGAAATAATTTAACATTTTTCGGCCGAAAAATAAAAGTTGACGCCGTACCTCGTATTGAATGGCTTGCACAGTTTGCCGGGAAAATACCGTCCGGCTAAGACCGTTGCTCTGATTATTTTTCGGCCGAATAATTCTTCGGCCGAACGTTTATTCGGCCGAGGAATTATTCGGCCGAAAGTTTGTTCGGCCGAATAATTCTTCGGCCGAAAGAAGTTTTTATATATACAAACAGAAGATTACTGCTAAACTTTTTTTACGCCCGCGATTATGATGATTTGGTTGGCAGGGGCATGATTATGATGATTTTTTACGCCCGTGATTATCATGTTTTTGCAGGGGCATGTTGATCACGTTGGATGAGGATTACGTTTGTGGCTCTCCGTTTGATCGTTTAGGCTCGGGTTGCTGTGGTGGCTCTTCGTTTAGGCTCGGGCGGCTCTGTGGTGGTGCTTTTACGGTCTGCTGTGGTGTTTCTGCACAGTGGTGGCTGTTTGTTTAGGCTCGGGCGGCTCTGTGGCGGTTCTTTTACGGTCTGCTGTGGCGTTTCTGCGCAGTGGTGGCTGTTCGTTTAGGCTCAGGCGGCTCTGCGGCGGTGCTTTTACGGTCTGCTGTGGCGTTTCTGCGCTGTGGTGGCTGTTCGTTTAGGCTCGGGCGGCTCTGTGGCGGTGCTTTTACGGTCTGCTATGGAATTTCTGCGCTGTGCTGGTTCGGGCGGTTTCCAAGTATTTTTGATCTCTTGTGTGGCAATCTATTCCTAAAAATAAATCCGTAGTAAAGGCTAGCTAAGAGAACTCTCTTTTGTAGATAAATTAGCTTTATTTAAACCAAGATAAGAAAGTGTAGTTTAGTTTTGATACGTCCAGACTTTACTGTGACCACCTACTCACTGAGCCCACTGAGCCGAAAGGGCTTCCACCCTGTCACTGCCAATTCGTCGATTACAACCCAGTTCCATTCAAAGTTCACATAAATGCACCGAGCACTTGTTGGCAGCGATCAGACTAGGTAGGCCGATTGACAGTGACACCCTGGTTGGTAACTGAGTCACCTCACGTCCAGACTTTACTGTGACCACTTACTCACTGAGCCCAAAGGGATTCCACCCTGTCACTGCCAATTCGTCAATTACAACCCAGTTCCATTCAAAGTTCACATAAATGCACCGAGCACTTGTTGGCAGCGATCAGACTGGGCAGGCCGATTGACAGTGACACCCTGGTCTGTCACTGAGTCACCTCACGTCCATACTTTACTGTGACCACCTACTCACTGAGCCCAATGGGCTTCCACCTTGTCACTGTCAATTACAACTGAGGTCCACCGTGACCTGTCACTCGTCCAAATATTCCAAACTCCCACAGCCCATTGAAAACCCAGGAAGGGCAAAATTTTGGGGTTGCCCTTCCATTGTCAATGTACACAGTTCTGCTTCATTTCATTTTCAACGGGCACTCCATGAAACTGAATTTTTTTGGTTGGGCAAATTTCGTCATGGCCTTCTATGACAAGTAAACAGGCCTTTGACGGGCACTGAAGCCTTCAAATTTGAAGCCTGGTCACTAGTTGGACATTAATAATCTATCTTATCTACCTCTAGGAAGGAGGCCTTATTAGCCAAATAATCTACTTGATGGTTCCAGGCTCTTACGACATGACAATACTCAATCGAATCAAACCACCTTGCTTCTGTTAGAATTATTGATACGAGCCTTACCAAAAAATTACAGTCAGGAGTGG
>LPNX010752891.1:533-35486 GCA_001517045.1 Pseudotsuga menziesii
GTGAACGGTAGCCAAGGTTAGATTCTCCACATGGGAATAGCGAAGTTCTGCATCTATAACGTTTCGGCTCAAATAATATATGGCATGCTGATGGAGCTCCTCATCCTCCTGAACCAAAACCATACCAACCGCCTCCATGGACGCAGCCACATAAATCAAGAAATCACGGCTATAATCGGGTGGAGTAAGCACAGGGGCCATTGCTAAGGATCGCTTAAGAGCATCAAAGGAATCCTGGGCTTGCTCATCCCAGTAAAAATGGGTGTCGTTCTTCAAAAGACGCATAAAGCCTTTAGTCAAGTTGGAAAAATTAACCACGAATCCCCGCAAGAAGTTTTCCATGCCTTGAAAACACTGAAGGTGTCTAATATTATGCGAGGGAGACAATTGAAGTATTGGCTCAACCTTTAAGGGATTGACTCTTATACCCTCCTTGGATACAATGAATCCTAGCAAGAGACCAACAGTCACGCAAAAGATGAACTTATGAGGATTTAAACGAACCTGGAAATGATGGCATATTTCGAACACTAATCTCAAATGATATGGATGACGCACTCTCAAACGAGAGTGAGCAGTGATATCATCCAAATATACTTCAATAATCTTTTTAAGATCATGAAATATTAAGGTCATGGCCCACTGAAATGTGGCTCCAACGTCTTTAAGGACGAAGGGTATCTTTCGATATGCAAAAGTACCCCAAGGACAAATAAATGCGGTCTTATGTTGATCCTTGGGTTTGATCTGAATCTGATTATATCCGGAAAAACTTTCCATAAAGGAAAATACCTCACTTTCCACACACTCATCAAAAATCTGATCAATAAATGGTGTGGGGAAATTATCCTTAGGACATGCACGATTTAAGTCACAGAAATTAGTGCAGATACAGATCACTCCCTGCTTCTTATCCACCGGAACAGGATTTGAAACCCACTCCATCAAGGGAATGGGATAGATAAAACCAACTTTCAATAGTTTCTCTATCTCAGCCTTAATGGCAGGTGCTTTTCTAGGATTCACCGCATGCAAAAGTTGTCGAACCAGTTTTGCATTCGGATATCTTTTGATCTCATGTTCGACTATACAAGGCGTCTATACCCGACATCTCTTTGTATGACCAAGCGAAAATGTCATGAAACTCTTTAAAAAACTTGGTATACTCCTTGATTTCATCGGGGGAACAACCCACCCCAATGTAGACATTCTCAACCTTGCCAGGATCACGAGAAATATTGATAGGAATTGTTGGTGATAAATTAGCCATGTTTCCATCAGCCATCGGACCAGGAGATATTAATGGAACCACGGGGCTACCAATCTTATCACTAAGAATCTCCCTAAATTCGTCACACTTCATACGATCGAGCTTAGGAAGAAAATATGATTGATGATGCAACTCTTCCCAAGGTTTCTCAACCCCAGACATGGCCTCAAGAATAGCTTCATTCGATGGAAAAACATCATTGAGGAAATCATGTGAGTGAGATGACTCTACTGCCCATGCAAGAAGCACATACGGGTCTTCGACTCCTTGTGGAGAAATGTCTACCCTGGGGCTTAGCCCTGGCACCCAATCAAAGAAAAACGTGCTCAGTATACTGTCGAACCCAAAGTTCCGCACCCTCTTCATCTTGCAGTCACTGACCTACTATTTCATGTTTCTCAATAGTGTCATACTCCAGTCATACACTATAGGTCGCATGCACTCTACCGCATAGAACATCATTGGCCGTAAGGCCTGGTGGAGTGAAGCCAACCCTACAATCCTTCCTAGTGCCAAAAGTATGGCCTTCAGCCCCAGAATTTGAATAGAGTTTGTCAAGATTTGACTCCCAACCTTTTCCGTCTCTGGAAAGAAGTACACAACTATGTACTCATCTATGGTCAACCTGCCTCCTGGTCCACAGGATCGGAGGTTTACCGTCTCTCCTTGTCGGGACAAACCAATGATGAAATATATGTCCTCAACCTCAATGTTGAGTGACATCCCATCTATCTGAGATGTCTTATATTCTGGACCCCAATAGTCCACCAGTAGCTAGAGTAGTCTTGGTTTGGCCCTTAGGCTGCCAAGACATCAAAACTTGTACAAGCCACGTGCCCACAATGCTTGTTGAGCCGTGAGATCACCTTGCACAGCTTCCTCAACATCACCATGCTCTCTTTCTCTCAACTCTAGCACCACCCTGCACAAAAACTAAGTTTCTTTATCAATCTTTTCCCATTAAAATATTATTTGCGACCCTATATGCGACTATTCTCAAAACAACCGCGTATGTACGTGGCTTTCGGTGCATTTTCCGCATATGGAAAGCCCTAAACGCAGAAAAAGGCCCAATTTCTGGGTGGGACGAAACGCACAAGTTTGGATGGCTTAAAAAATAAAATAGACCATGAAAATTCAAAAAATTTGCATCAAAATGAAAGAGGAGGGCATGAGAATCTACCTGGATCAAACGGGAAGAGATTCCACAGGACGGTGCTCACGAAATTCGCTTATGAAGTTCTGAGCTCAAATGCACTATGTTGGGTAAAAATTTCAAATGGTATGAAATTTTTTAAATTTTTCACTATTTATAGAAAAAATTTTAAATTTTTACCCACTTTCTATACTTTTTTACCAGTTTGGACCGTTTGAACTAATTTGATGTTGTAGGAATCCATTTTGAGTGCGGTTTGACCGTGGCTTTGATTTGTTCATGCCTACTACATGTATTATGTCTAAACTGGAATATAGGTTAGGTTTCACATCTTTTTGCACTTTACATAACCTTATGACCGTTTCATTTTAACCTTAGGTACGAACCCATTCCATCTTGTCATGGAACCTTCTTGTTGCTTTTAAAAGTGACATGGTGTGAATGGTAGAGCTTTACCATACATGGGTAACCTAGTTAGATCATGTTTTGCATTTGGTGCCCATACCAGCATTTCTCCTTTAGGGTGTGGGAGTCCTTTGTATAATACCACCATGACTTTGAGTAAGAGCTCCATACTCCTCTTGACCTTTATGCTAGCCATGTCCCCATGACTCCCTTGTATATGTCAAGTTGTAATTGCATTACCATGAGTTTTGCTTGCCTTATTGAGCCTTATGCCGGCTTCCCTGACTTTGATTTTCAGCCATATAGCCCGAGCTTGTCTCATGTCTAGCCAAGCAAAGAAATTTTATATATCTTTTGCAATTTGATTCCCCATTTTTTTATCGGGAGGGGGCTTTTCCCCGAGTGTTGTTATCCTGCACATGTTTCCTTGCATTAAGCATAGGTATGTTCCGCTGCTTGGAACTAGTTTTTTTCCCCCTTGACACTCGTCTCCTCCTAGATGTGTAACTATAAAGCACTTTTATTCTTTTTCAAGATTTTCAAAATATCTAAAAAAAGTCCAAAAAAAAATCAAAAAACCAAAAAGCTAGACAGGAAAAGATGTTATCTTTGGCAGCAGTCGAGTCGTGTCGACTTCGAACAGGGCACTATTTATCACATCCGTTGGTTGGGTTAGTAGTTTGAATTTAGGATTTGTACTCGTTTTGTTGAGTTTATGTCCACAGATTGGTTAAGCTTCTAGTCTCTATGGAGCCTCTGTTGATACCTTCGATGTCGCAAAGATGTACCAGTTTTGTATATAGAGTCTATGCTTCCTACATTCAGTCACCATTCACCTTTATGCTCTTGTTCAAAGGAAGTTGAAACCTGAGTCGGCCATTCTTCAGTTGTCTTGACTTTGCATGTCGGCTATTCCCGGTAGTATTACTGGTTCGTGCACATCTTGTTCGAGTCCTTCCACATTATATAGCATTGCTGAGTAGCTCATGTTGGTTGATGGGGGATGCCTTAATGCCTTCCTTCCAGCAGATTCCATCACATCAACTTCAGATCATTTATTCTAGGATAGGAGTCTAGAGTCATTTGAGTTCCTTGAGACTTACAGTCATCAGTGGTAGGTTCTCTTGCCATCGACAGTTTTGGGAATACATCAATGTCCCCTGATCGATGGATTCTTCCAAGTGTTCGACTTCAACACATTTATTCGCACTTGTTAGATTGCACTCTAGTACGTTGATTCCCATTTTCATTATCAGTGGGTGATCTCGCGCTTGTTAACGGTATACATCAATGATCGGTAATCAGACGATGGACTATTATGTTCGACCTCGACACCTCTATTCACATAGTGGGACATGTACTTGTAGTGGTTTGTGTAGAATACTTTCCAGATTGGTGGCATTTCATATATGCTACCTCCTTGATTGTGCCAGTGTTCATGAGATTTAAGCTCTCGTGACTTGATTCCAATGTATGTCAGATATCTTCAACCATTATGGAGATCTCGATCCTTTGTATATCTTCATTATGGAGATTCTGATCTATTATATATTGTACATGACGATGACCACACATGTCACATTTTGTATATCATGCCTATTCATGGCCATTGTACTCTTATGTATCCGGGACTGCTATATGTATTTCTAGTCATATGCAGATACTGATTATTGTACTATACTATTGGATGGCTGGTTCTTCCACCTGTTTCTTCATCACTTCACTTCTGGGATGGATTTATAATGTATTTCAGCCATCATGTTACCCCTCTAACCTCACACATTAGGGGGCATCTGTTACAGCTGATTTTACTACACATGGTTGATCACACTTTTATGGCCTTCCATGTCCCTCTGCAAACTCTTTGGACCCCATGTACTATTTTTGTACCTTTGATGTTTCCAAGATCATCCCTAAAAACACCCATTATTTGTTGTACGTGACTTTTAATCCCTTTCTCGTGTATATGCCTGGATATTACCCTTAATCCCGCGTACATCGGGATGTGTGCAAAAGGCCAAATATTTTTGGAGTTTTCCTTGATGTGGATCCGAGTCACTAGTCTCTTAGCCTTCCATATGCCTCGAGATCACTCATATTCGACCTTCCATTACCCCATTGAAGCATTATATAAGGATCCCTTTGGATAAATTGAAGAAGAGGAATTGAAGAGCAAGAAAACTATAGTCCATTGTTGCCATAGATTTCTTATACTTGAGTCGGTGTCCCTTTGTCCCTTAGAGCACTTTGTGTTCTTCCCAAGCTTTCCTTTTCTTGTGAGCTTGCTATTGAGAGATGGAGGATTGAGGTGGTGGAGGCCCAGGTGGAGGACTCAATTTCTCTGGTTCGCAGACGTGCCGACAGAGGTTGTCACTTATATAATCTTTGATTTACTTAATAGAAATATCTTTTCCTGTCCAATGATGTGCATTTAAATGAATATTAAATCCATGGATGCGTTTAATTGCTTATGTATCATTGATTATATATGCTAGAGAATGCCTAACACTATATTATATAGCATGCTTTCCTTGTTTTACTGTTGTTGAGAGTAAATTGCCAAAGCAAGCGGGATAGGAAAAATCTCAAAGGGGATATACTACAACCGTCCAGATTAAGGTATGTTTTGAGATCCTTTAGTGTTAGATGTTGTATTTCTATTGCATATTGGGAAGGGATTGATTATCTGTCTGTTGTGGTACACCCCAAGCCATATGAAGTTTTCTCCATAACAAGTGGATTAATTCTCAACCTTATGGTTATTAACCACTACTTAGATCTGATGATTTCTACTAGAATTCCCCATCAAGCCCTTTCCCTACCTATGAATGGGGCCTAGTTGTAGCTATGGGCATTTACACTAAAAATGTGGTCCCCACACCCCCAACAAACAATGTAGGGTGGGGTCTGAGTGCTGACTAGAGAAGACATTTGAGACGAGTTCCTTCCTTGGGAACCCCTACCCGTACTAAGCATTCCTCATGTGTCCCAGAAGATGCTTATGATAATGCGCTTGCTTCCATATCCGGTTTCTCTCTCTCACCATAACGAGCTTCTCTACAGCACCCACCCTAGAAAGTTTCATGGGGACTTCCCCACATACCATGATTGCTATGGGGACATTGATTTCGAACCCCCTCGATTCACTATCCAATGTGACCTCCATTAAACTCTAGAAGCTTTATTTTCTGAAGATATTTACCAATGTCCCAGGGAGAAGGTTCTTCATCCAAATTCACTGACACATATGGATTACCCTCCCCCGATGGAGAGGTATCTAGATTAATAACCAATGCATTGCTCACTCTTGGATGACTCATGAGTGTCTTGTTGATTTCCTCTAGAGAGTGCATTATATTGACCATCTTAGGTGATAGTACTGACAGTGTTGCCACATCTGGATCATGTAGCAATGTTTCCCAAACTTGACATTTATTTCCACATGTTCTAGCCATATTGATCCTGCAAATTGTTTAAGAAGGTTCATAAGTAGGGTTTAATTAGTCTACTAATTTACACAATAATATGCATAGGCATACGTATCTTTTACATTCACTCATAATGAACATATCACTTGAGGTCATGGCTAAGGTAAAAGGAGGACAATAAGATAATGAAACATTGATAATCACAATAGGTTTGACATCATTTCTACTGCCTTGTTAACCACTAAATTTCTCCTTAATACCCCTCCCTTTTGACACCCAACTCAAGTCACAACCATAATAATCATATTTAAGCATTTCTATTACATTATTATTATTATTATTATTATTATTATTATTTTTAATTAATTAATTTTTGCATCCTCGACAGCTATGGTCGGGGCTCGCTACATCCACAGTAATAATTCTGCGGGGGCACCCGTAGGGGATTCTCCCTTTCGGCTCTATTTTTTAGAGCCTAACCCCGAAGTACCCAGAGAGTTGGATCCGTGAGAATTGAACCTCCAACCTCAATATCAGCGGTTTTTGGACTCAAACTCCAACCAATTGAGCTACCCCTTGGGGCTTTTATTTTTATTTTTTATTATTATAATATTTTTTTATTTTTTAATAAAAATAATATGTATAATTTTTAAATATATATAATATTATTAATAATAAATTAATTTAATAAATAAAAATTAAATCAATTTAATTACTTTGACAAAATAATTAAATATAAAACATTAATTTAATTATAACCAAGGGAAATTCAATTTCATGAGGTTGAGGGGTCCTTGCATGATGGGCATGGCCCCCTTCTCCTCATCCCACACAACCAAAATAAAAAATAGGGTAAACAAAACCCTACCCCCGTCCCTCCCCTTCTCATTTCACTTCCATAAAACTTTTGGTCTAAAGTTTGTTAGGGTTTGAGGTTTTCTAGTAGAGCCATGGTTGTGACCTTCTCTATCCCTCCTTAGCTCCAAATAATAGAAATAGAAGGCCAGAGGGTTCATGACAAACATGGAGCTCAACGTTGGCTCAATTTCTTATGAAAAGTAAATCGTCTTCAATTTCCTCCATTTGACTTGATTTGTTTTTCTCTTGATGATTTATTTGAGTTATTTTCGATTTTTTTGTTTCACAGGTTTTTTTTTTAATGATGGGGGGTGTTCTCCCCTCTGGGTTATTACCTACAACCCTTTGTCTCACTCAACTCTCTGTAGTGTATTTTTTTTCATTTTCGGGATGGCCACTCTGGTTTTAGGGTTTAATGGGCTTCCCATAGCTATGGAAGCCATGATTGCAGCTTGTTGGAATGTGGTCATGGATACCATGGCTGCCAACTGGACCATGGGAAACTAGACGATTTATATTTTTTAAAGTTTTTTATATTAATATTATTAAATTATAATTTCGTTTTCATAATTAACACACACATTCTTTTATTTTTGAGGTATTATTGTATATTTTTCTCACACACATATTTCAACTCTGTTTTTTAATATAGGAATAATAATAATTAAGAAAATATATTTTTCTTATATAAAATTTTATTGTATAAACTGTATTTTAGAAAATTAGGACTCTCTCTCTCATCGCTAACATCTCTATCTCTCTTGCAGGTAACAAGGAATGTATTGTTTATACCTTTCTCTTAGACATCCCAAATCTCCATGTTGTATTCAAGAACTTTGTTCCTAAATTGTAATCCTTGTATTTTTATTTTTTTCTTCAAATACTAGGCAACCTCTTAAAGGCTTGCTAACAAAAGGAAGGTCAAATTATAATAAAATATTCATAAAAAAGTATACCTCTTTAATGATCTAACAAACTTTCTCCTAACAACGCAGCTCTATCACTCACTAGTACAAAATGAGAAATTAGTAACTAAAAAAATGACTCAAATTCAGATATAAACGACTATTTTTGAGTCCGTGAGTAATAGTAGCTATTTTTTCTGCAAAGAGACAACTGGGATGGAATTTTTTCTTTTCTAGACATAGGAGTGGTGATGACAATGATGGATGGGAAAACTTGGAAAAATTTAACTGACATGACACAAAGACTTTGACTTTCTAAAAATTCAATTGAGAGCCGAAAGGGTCAAATAGATGCGGATTTGGTCAAATGAAATATCAACATGATCAATGCTACAAGAAAAACACAATTACATTGACCTCTCGACAGGATGAGATATAATGCGAAAAACGAAGCCACCAAAACTGACTCGATCACGACATAACACATGTGACACAACTTGGTAGGCCTGTCGAACGATTCATAAGGAAGAAAAAGTGGCGAAACTAATCATAGACAAGACGGGGACATCGCTCTAGATATCATGGTAAAGAAAGAATAATTATGTGACAAAGATTAATATTGACAGCCTTGTCATTATGTTTCGACACTAAAGGTGTAAAGGCTCAGTGCCCCAGACACTTAGCGCACCTCACTCATCCAAGGAATCTAACTTAGACGCCTTCGGGACCGTGAATGGAATGACACTTAGTCATTTTTATTCTAAGTGTTGGTTTTCCAAGTGGTAGTCCTTGGGCATGCAGAGGCCGTGCATCCATGGATTGGGCGTTCGACCCATAGGAGAAGTCACCTGGCACATCATACATGCAGGTGCATCACCCACCGGGGAACTTGTCGACACTGTGAGGTTGCACAATAAAGTGACATAACGATGTGGGAAGCAAGAGTAACAGGTAAGCATCATAGCTTATGGGCAGGACATCATGGGAGCTCACCCACACAACATGGGCGTCGACATGGCAAGCTTGGGTGTCCTCACTTGTTCGGTAAGGCAAGACCATCGATAGAGATTTTGGAACAGAAGCTCGGTCGGATGGGCATTCGAGCAAGGCACGCCAAGGAAGTGGGAAAAGATAAGGAAAGTGGGAACTTGGCATGACTTGGAGAAGAATAAAACAAGTGACAAGAAGCGTCAGTTGATAACACTGAGCAGTCAACAGACAACATAGGTACCTAGTAAGACTCAACCACACTCACAATCCACCCAACAAATTCCCACATCAAGAACTCAACCAAAAAGGGAGGTGTATGTGACAGTTCAAGGAACAATAGTGTATGTACGTGATTGTGTAGACTACAGCCCGGGTATATACGTGAATATATGTTCTATGACCGACATATACAAAGAGGAATGTGGTAAAAATAAATCCAAGTGCCAAACCAATTTAAGGGGTTGTCAATGACTGAACATATTACTAAATGCGACACAGAAACATGGAGAAACAAAGAGAAAATCGAGCAAAAACTGCACCCAAACCCCAACAAAAAATAAATTCCCTAGTGGAGTCGCCCATTCTGTTATGGAGAAAAACTTCATATGGCTTGGGGTGGACCACAACAGACAGTATGACACCAGAAATCAATCCATTCTCCAACATGCTAGATACATAAAGGAAACTAAACACTAAGGGATAAGAATTGTACCTCAACCGTACGTTCGAAGAAGATCCTCATTGATCTCTCAATTAAAACTTGTCCCTAAAATTCTTCCTCAACAACAAAGAGATATACAAGCATGATATATGATGTGTTAGTCTCTAATCTATCATATTAAATTTAAACATGTATACAAAGTAATTACATCCATGGATACCAATATTCATAATTACACATGAAATTGGTATTTCCATTAATGTAAATAGAGATACACATGAAAATCTCTATTGGCACCTCATCGGAACTGAGCAACCTGAATCCCTCCACCTAGGCCTCCACCACTTCAATCCTCCATGCAATGGAAAGCTCACAAATACAAGGGCATGCTTGGGAAAGAGCACTAATCACTTCCTCAAGGACAAAGAGATGCAGACTCAAGTATACAAGAATGGGGCAAATTTTTTCTATAATCTCTTTACTCTCTGTTGGTATCAAATCCATCCTACAATAAAAAAATAAAAACAAAAAAAGAGTTAAAAAACAATTTGGATTATGACAACATTGTTGGAAAATTCATGATTGTTTCAATGTCAAATTCCACCAAATATCAATCCAAGCATTACAATACATCACACGAAGAGAGAAGGCAATGACGAGGAAACACACACATGGAATGTTTGCATTTGGGGATTATTCCAGGTTTGATGGCAATAAGAAAGCATGTAATCAGTTTCAGAATTTCGCCCAATTCGCCTTCTACAAAAATATCAAATGTTGATTGTCAGAGATTCACGTGGCATGGGAATTTGAGTATGTTAATCATATTATGTTTATTGTGACTGCTAGCATACAGATATTCTCATCACGGTTAACATTTGTCTAAACATTTCTTGATAAAAAGTCTGAAGTGTCAAAGATTTGGCACAAAATCGTTGTAATTCAAGGATAAGACAATGTTCTAATTGATCTTCTAATAAAGATAGATTATCATCATGCAATCTCATTTCCGATCACAGGATTTGACGGTTTTACTTCTTGTTGTGAACAGAAATAGAGATGAATGCCACGGTATCCTCTCATTCGCCAACAATGGAAACAATCACCACCAAACTTGCAAGACTGTAGTGGTGGCTTTTAATATCTCACATTCCAACGAATAGAACATAAATGAGGGAGTATATCGTGCCAGTTTGCAGCATTTAAGGAGATAATAATTGTAAATCAAAGAATATGCTAGCTACATAAACCACTTGATATTCAATCCCCAATTGAATGAATAGTTGTCACCGATTGAAGAGCAAATTTTGTGAATGTCATTTGCCAACTAAGAAATGGGGTTCAATTTCTGTTTCATTTCATCCCCTATTAAAGAAGTTGAGATTAGACTGTAAAAGAGAGATTTCCAGCCAAGGGCTGAGGCAGGGCATGTATGCACTCTGCTTTTTCTTTATGTAGGATGTCTACTTTGAAATGATTATGATCATTTGAACCCTATATTGTTTTAATAAATAAAGTACATGTTATCATCATTCTATCTATGTGTGGTCTTAATATTCCATACAATGATTCTTTTGATCAATATGCAACTATTTGTAATGTTTTGAAAGCAGAACCTGTTTCATGTTTTTCATAATGTTATGCTCGTAGCTATTTCTTATTATCACTCATTACAGTGGTGCATTTCCTGCAGTCATGCTTCTATCCTAGCTTGATCTCTGCAATGTTTGTTTATCTAATATTTCTCTAAGCTTTGACTTGAGCAGTCAGGGTGCAAACTTTAGTGATAACATATTCTGGCGCCGTTGCCGAGGAGGAGAGTGAATATTATCTTCCCCGAGAAGAACAATAACGACATAGATCCAGCTCTTGATGGCAGACAAGAGAAGAACACAAGAGATTCACTGTAATCATCTTCCTGGTGACTTCACAATTAAATTCTTCATTGGTGAAAATTCTAATGACAGAAGATGAAGGGGCTGAAGTATAAAACCAAGTATCAGTTCATGAGCTTTCTTCATCAACCTTTTTTTTCTTTTACCTTCACACATTAAGAGGATCATCTTTTGTTTTGTGTATTCGGACGATCATAAACCTACCTTTGTATATCCATCTTTAGAAGATGAAATTGTGTAGCCTTCTTATGTTGTTGATGTCGATCCTATATCTTCACCCCAGCCTGTTCATAAGAATGATTTTTGTATTCAAATCCCTTCTGATTTTGATCAGCCATGTAACCTCGAGGTGGTTGAAACCGATTCAAAACCTGCTCAGATCTCAGCACCTTATGACATTATTAGTGAGCCATGCCATCAGCTTGAGCAACCTACTACTTTTCATGCCAAAATTAGAAATAGATTGTTTAAACCTTTGAGGTTGCCATGTCACCTAAATCCTTATCCTATTGATTTCTTTGAGTATCTTCCCTGGTTTTCTGGAGAATACCATGTTTCACCTGAGAAACATTTGGGAGCTTTTGAGAATTTCATTGATAATTTTGAAATGGTACATGAGGATGTTGTTTTAAGGTTGTTTTCGAAATATTTGGTTGGGGATGATGCTTGGTGGTTTAAAAATCTAGAAGCTGGTTCTATTGGTTCATGGGCCAAGTTATATGATATTTTTTCAAGATATTGGGGAGAAAACAGGTCTCTTGATCAATACTCACTGTTTTTTGTACTTTGAAGAGAGGAAAGGAAGAAGCTTTGGCTGTCTTCAACAGAAGGTTTTATAGTGTTTATTATAATATGCCCTTGGAGATCAATCCCACTAAGATTGTTTCCATGGTGTATTATATTATGGCTCAACACTCAGATCTTATCCTTTTCCTGTTAGAAAGGAAATCATCATCTTTAAGACAGTTGTTTGAGGATGCTAAAGAGCTCGAGGAGATCATCCGAGCTTGCAAAATGCTTCGAGATCAGGCTCATGTTGAAGATATACAAGCTTATGAACAACAGAAATGTAAGCATACTTCACAGTTGGATCAGAATTCTTTAGCATTTGTAGATTATTATATGGACAGGTATGCATATCAAGTTTATGATCAGTTTTCAAACTATGTTGAGTATACAGTAACTGATGATTGCATAGATAATTACATCTCCTTAGCCGATCATAATCAGTGTGTTTCAATCATTGTTTCACCATTATCTTATGATCACTTTTATGAGGAGAAGGTTGTTGTTACTGATGATCAAGATTTGATCATAAGGGAATTAAAAGGTTATCAGTTTTCAAGTGGAAATTTTTTTATGGATGAGCAATTGTTTCATGTAGACCAGTATGCTTTCAAATATTCATTTGCAGCCTTGTTGGAATCAGATTTTTCAAGTCATCTGAAAATTTCAGATTTCATTAGTTCATTAACACTTCTAGGCAAGTATTATTTCTTGAAGGATTTTCTATCATTGATGATATGTTTCTTTTATTATCGATTGACTAGTGATAGAGACAATATCATCTCAGTTTTTAAATTACTTGAATGGCTACTATGGAAGTCTTCCTTTACCTGACCAAGATGCAGAGCTGGTTAGAGTGGGGTAGCATAGGAAATAAGTTCATCTCTTGAGCATTTGTTTCAGTTTGTAGTAGGTTTATCAGTTAGTTGTTTAAATAAGTGGCGTGTTCAGAATTGGGTTATACAGCTGACTCCATAGCCCAATGGAAAAGGCCACTAGAACTGCTAAGATCTTGGCAGCTCACAGGGAGCATGCCATCACCAACTAGAGCCAGATGTTGGTATCAAATCCATCCTATAATAAATAATTAAAAATTAAAAAAAAAAGAGTTAAAAAACAATTTGGATTCTGGCAGCGTTGCTGGAAAATTCATGATTGTTTGAATGTCAAAGTCCACCAAATATCACTCTAAGCATTACAATACATCACACAAAGAGATAAGGCAATGAGGAGGCAACACACACATGGAATGTTTGCATTTGGGGATTATTCTAGGTTTGATGGCAATAATAAAGCATGTAATCAGTTTCAGAATTTCGCCCAATTCGCCTTCTACAAAAATATCAAATGTTGATTTCCAGAGAGTCATGTGGCAGAGGAATTTGAGTATGTTAATCATATTATGTTTGTTGTGACTGCTAGCATACATATATTCTCATCACGATTAACATTTGTCTAAACATTTCTTGATAAAAAGTCTGAAGTGTCAAACATCTGGCATGAAATCGTTGTAATTCAAGGATAAGACAATGTTCTAATTGATCTTCTAATAAAGATAGATTATCATCATGCAATCTCATCGTCGAGTCACAGGATTTGACAATTTTACTTCTCGGCGTGAATAGAAATAGCGATGAATGCCACGATATCCTCCCATTCGCCAACAATGGAAACAATCACTACCAAACTTGCAAGACTGTAGTGGTGGCTTTTAATATCTCACATTCCAACTAATAGAACATAAATGAGGGAGTATATTGCGCCAGTTTGCAGCATTTAAGGAGATAATCATTGTAAAACAAAGAATATGATAGCTACATCAACCACTTGATATTCAATCCCTAATTGAATGAATAGTTGTCACCGATTGAAGAGCAGATTTTGTGAATGTCGTTTGCCAACTAAGAAATGGGGTTCAATTTCTGTTTCATTTCATCCCCTATTAAAGAAGTTGAGATTCTACTGTAAAAGAGAGATTTCCAGCCAAGGGCTAAGGCAGGACATGTATGCACTCTGTTTTTTCTTTATGTAGGATGGTTGCTTTGAAATGATTATGATCATTTGAACCCTATTATGTTTTAATAAATAAAGTACATGTTATCATCATTCTATCTGTGTGGTCTTAATATTCCATACCGTGATTCTTTTGATCAATATGCAACTATTTGTAATGTTTTGAAAGCAGAACCTTTTTAATGTTTTTCATAATGTTATGCTCGTAGCCATTTCTTATTATCGCTCATTACAGTGGTGCGTTTCCTGCAGTCATGCTTCTATCCTAGCTTGATCTATGCAATGTTTGTTTATCTAAGATTTCTCTAAGCTTTGACCTGAGCAGTTAGGGTACAAACTTTAGTGCTAACATCTTCTAGCGCCGTTGCCGAGGATGAAAGTGAAGATTATCTTCCCCAAGAAGAACAATAATGACAAAGATCCAACTCTTGATGGCAGACAAAGATCCAGCTCTTGATGGCAGCCTTTGAGGTTGCCATGTCACCTAAATCCTTATCTTCTTGATTTCTTTGAGTATCTTCCCTGGTTTTCTGGAGAATATCATGTTTCAGCTGAGAAACATTTGGGAGCTTTTGAGAATTTCATTGATAATTTTGAAATGGTACATGAGGATGTTGTTTTAAGGTTGTTTTCCAAATCTTTTGTTGGGGATGCTGCTAGTGGTTTAAAAATATAGAAGTTGGTTCTATTGGTTCATGGGCCGAGTTATATGATGTTTTTTCAAGATATTGGGGAGAGAACAGGTCTCTTGATCAATACCTCACTGATTTTTGTACTTTGAAGAGAGGAAAGGAATCATCTTTGGTTGTCTTCAACAGAAGGTTTTACAGTGTTTATTATGATATGCCCTTGGAGATCAGGCCCACTGAGATTGCTACAATGGTGTATTATATTATGGCTCAGCATTCAAATCTTATCCTTTTCTTGTTAGAAAGGAAATCATCATCTTTAAGACAATTGTTTGAGGATGCTAAAGAGCTCGAGGAGAACCTCATATCTTGCAAAATGCTTCGAGATCAGGCTCATGTTGAAGATATACAAGCTTATGAAAAACATAAATGTAAGTATACTTCACAATTGGATCAAAATTCTTTAGCATTTGTAGATTATTATATGGACAAGTATGCATACCAAGTTTATGATCAGTTTTCAAACCATGTTGAGTATACAGTAACTAATGATTGCATAGATAATTAAATCTTATTAGCCAATCGTAATCAGTGTGTTTCAAACATTGTTTCACCATTATCTTATGGTCATTTTTATGAGGAGAAGGTTGTTGTTACTGATGATCAAGATTTGATCATAAGGGAATTAAAAGGTTATCAATTTTCAAGTGGAAAGAAATTTATGGATGAGCAATTATTTCATGTAGACCAGTATGCTTTCAAAGATTCATTTGCAGCCTTGTTGGAATCAGATTTTTCAAGTCATCTGAAAATTTATGATTTCATTAGCTCATTAACACTTCTAGGCAAGTATTATTTCTTGAAGGATTTTCTATCATTGATGATATGTTTCTGTTATTATATATTGACTAGTGATAGAGACAAGATCATCTCAGTTTTAAAATTACTTGAATGGTGACTATGGAATTCTACCTTTACTTGACCAAGATGCAGAGCTGGTTAGAGTGGGGTAGCGTAGGAAATAAGTTCATCTCTTGAACATTTGTTTCAGTTTGCAACAGGTTTATCAGTTAGTTGTTTAAATAAGTGGCGTGTTCAGAATTGGGTTATACAACTAACTCCATAGCCCAATGGAAAAGGCCACTGGAACTGTTAAGTTCTTGGCAGCTCGCAGGGAGCATGCCATCCCTAGCCAAAGCCAGATGTTGGTATCAAATCCATCCTACAATAAAAAAAATAAAAATTAAAAAAGAGTTAAAAAACAATTTGGATTCTAGCAGCGTTGTTGGAAAATTCATGATTGTTTCAATGTCAAAGTCCACTAAATATCAATCCAAGCATTACAATACATCACACAAAGAGATAAGGCAACGATGAGGCAACACACACATGGAATGTTTGTATTTGGGGATTATTCCAGGTTTGATGTAAATAATAAAGTATGTAATCAGTTTCATAATTTCGCCCAATTCGTCTTCTACAAAAATATCAAATGTTGATTGCAAAAGAGTCACGTGGCAGAGGAATTTGAGTATGTTAATCATATTATGTTTGTTGTTACTGCTAGCATATATATATTCTCATCATGGTTAAAATTTGTCTAAACATTTCTTGATTAAAAATCTAAAGTGTCAAATATCTCACACGAAATCGTTGTAATTCAAGGATAAGACAATGTTCTAATTGATTTTCTAATAAAGATAGATTATCATCAAGCAATCTCATCGACGAGTCACAGGATTTGACGGTTTTGCTTCTCGGCGTGAACAAAAATAGAGATGAATGCCACGGTATCCTCTCATTTGCCAACAGTGGAAATAATCACCACCAAACTTGCAAGACTGTAGTGGTGGCTTTTAATATCTCACATTCCAACTAATAGAACATAAATGAGGGAGTATATCACGCCAGTTTGCAGCATTTAAGGAGATAATCATTGTAAAACAAAGAATATGCTAGCTACAGAAACCACTTGATATTCAATCCCCAATTGAATGAATAGTTGTCACCGATTGAAGAGCATATTTTGTGAATGTCATTTTCCAACTAAGAAATGGGGTTCAATTTCTGTTTCATTTCATCCCCTATCAAAGAAGTTGAGATTCGACTGTAAAAGAGAGATTTCCAGCCAAGGGATGAGGCAGGGCATGTATGCACTCTATGTTTTCTTTATGTCGGATGGTTGCTTTGAAATTATTATGATCATTTGAAACCTGTTCTGTTTTAATAAATAAAGTATATGTTATCATCATTCTATCTATGTGTGGTCTTAATATTCCATACCATGATTCTTTTGATCAATATGCAACTATTTGTAATGCTTTGAAAGCAGAACCTGTTTCATGTTTTTCATAATGTTATGCTCGTAGCCATTTCTTATTATCGCTCATTACAGTGGTGCATTTCCTGCAGTCATGCTTCTATCCTAGCTTGATATCTGCAATGTTTGTTTATCTAAGATTTCTCTAAGTTTTGATTCGAGCAGTCAAGGTGCAAAATTTAGTGATAACACTCTCCAAAATTCTCCTCCTCCAATTATTCACAATATCTCAATATATATCCCCTCAATAGGAAGTGAAGGGTCGAATAGGAGTGCTTCCCGACATATGGAAGGCCAAGGATGAAGTCATTCGTTACTTGATGGAGGAAAATCCAAATATTTTTTATTTTATTTTTGAGCATAAAACCCATTGTATGTGAGTGATACTAGTGCAAGCTGTGTATATGTGAGTTGTAGACTTGTGACCTGTGTGTATCTCCAAAAGTGTGTTTTATAGGATTAAACTAGAGCATCAGGGCTATGCTGAGTAAATGGGGTATAGTGAGTCTGCATAGGGGCAAGGAAAGACCATCAAAGCATGATGTATCATGTGTGGCACATTAGAGGAAATTTGAGGTCTAAAATGGGCCTTCTAAGGAAAATAATAAAATAATAAATAATATTTATTAATTTTGGAGGAAGAAAGAAAAAACTATATTTTTGTTCATATCTTCAACATATCTCTCTGCGTTTTTACTCAAATTTCAAGCGGGAGGGCTCGTTGGATGCAGAATTAATTTACACATCCTGCGAGTACCCACACTGCATACTTTTAATGGACCCCGCTACCCCAAAAACAAGAAATACTTGAAAAAATGTGATGATGACATCATCATCACATTTTTTAGGTATTTCTTATTTTTGGGGTAGCAAGGTCCATCAAAATTATGTGTTGTGGGTACTCGTTGGATGCAAAATTTAATTCTGCATCCAACAAGCACTCCCACTTGAAATTTGAGTAAAAATATAGGGAGATATGTTGAAAATATGAACGAAAAAAATAGTTTTTTAATGACAAATATGTCAAGTCAACCATTATGGTTGACTCATTTTATTGAAATTCTATTGGTTCTTGAATTCCAACTGACAAGAAGTTATTGTTGGCACGTTTTCTTATAAGGCCCATTTTAGACCTCAAATTTCCTCTAATTAATCACATTATAACTATTAAATTTGAGAACCATAGATCTACAGGAAAATATGAGAGCTATTGGAAAGGAATTATGGAGTTGAATAGTTAAGATCAATATACACTGAGCAAAGAATTCATGACATAAATTTCAAATAAATTAGACAAGAATTGATCAGATAATCACAACATTAATATTTATTCATTAATCAATAATACAATGATTATACAATAAATAGAATTTGAATACTATGGATAGGATTCAAATCTATCAACTCATGCTAACTATTTAACTAACTCAGTGTGGAAAAATTGCAACTAGATCTCACTAGTTTAACTCTAGGTGTCCAAATCAGTCTACAATCAGTTAACTGATGAGGTTGGTGGACAAAAGGTGCCACACTCCCTGCATGTTTGCAAAACTGGCGCTAGGCTAACTGATTGTAACTGGATTATAACTCAACATAACTTCTTACCTACCACAACCAACTGAAGGATGATGACGGGGGAATCAGAGTGGGATTCTATAATGTAGGGATTGGTCCCATAGGCACATAAACTCATGCATGAAGATGAAATAAGTGGCATATAACGTCTAGGTGTGCCCCCTATACTCTAGTACAGTGATAATAACTCCCTAAGTTAGGAAAAATGACCAAATATACTATATTGGACATAGGAGGATTAATTAATCCTAACACCCCCCTTAATCCGAACTTTGGACAACTTGGGCCCTAGAAACTAGGAAAAAAGTCACCTATACAATCTAAATGAAATAAAATATTGCTTAATAAAATAAGGAAATTGGGAAAACCTCATGGGAACCCCCCACTCAAAATAAGCAGGAATGAGGAAACAATGAATCAAGCCTTTACACCGAGAAGAGATATGAGGTAAAAAAATATGTTTTCTGTGAAGAACTTGGTAAAAATATATGCAATCTTCTCCTCTGTAGGGTAGTAATGCAGTGTGATAGTCGTGTCATGCACTAGTTCCTGAATATAATGCATATGAACTTCAATATGCTTCATCCGCTACTTCTGAACTGGATAATTGGATATCTTTATGGTACTCTGGTTGTCACAATAGATGTCCACTGAAGCTGAATTGTGAATATCAAATTCTGTCAAGATGCCATGCAGCCAAACTTCCTGAATAGCTACATTTACAACCCCCCTATACTCTATTGTTGCTGAAGAGAGTGCAAGTGTTGCTTGCTTCTTACTGGACCAACAAATTGGCCCAAATCCCAACTTAAACACAAATACTAAACTGGATTTTCTATCATTCCCATCTCCAGCCTAGTTTGAATCTATGAAGCAAATAAGATATAACTGTGCATCAGTTGTTTAATGGATCCCATAGTCTTTAGTACCCTGCACATAGTGCAAGATATGCTTTGTTGCCTTCCAATGCAGTTGGCTCGTGCATGTATCTGGAAGCAACACTCACAACATAGGATATATTTTGCCTCAAATTTGTGAGGTATAGAAGGATCCCAATGACCTTTCTAACAAGAACGATGTCAACCAATGGTGTAGAACCACCTTCTTCTAGCCTGATGCCAGATAGGAAAGGAAAAGGGGCTGATTTACAGTATTCCATGTGGAGTCTCTTAAGAAAATTTGATGAGTATATATAATGTGAGGTCATGATTCCTGAATTATTTTGACTTACTTTGATACCAATGAACTGTCTTAAGAGTCCTAGATCAGTCATAGATAATGATTTATTCAAAGCTGACTTGATGCTTCTGAATCCAACAACAAAGCTGCTAGTAATGAGCTAGTCATCTACATACAGCACAATCAATAATAAAGACCCATGTTTCTTCTGCATGTAAACATTGCAGTATGATCTACATCTTTCAAATCTCTGTGACATGAGAAAGGAATCCATCTTGGAATACCATGCCCTTGGGGCTTGTTTGAGCCCATAGAGATATTTCCTCTGTTTGCAAACTAAGGAAGAATCCTCAATGTACCCCTTAGGTTGTTTCATGTAGATCTCCTCTTTCAGGCCACCATGGAGGAAGGAACTATTTACATCCATGTGATGTACCTCCCACCTCTTTGAATCTACAACTTCCAAGACTAGTCCAGTGGAGTCCATTCTTGATACTGGAGTGAATGTCTCATTACATTTCAATCCATGGACTTGTGCGTATCATTTTTCCATCAATTGAGCCTTGTACTTGGTTGTGGTTCCATCATATCCTAACTTGGTCTTGTAGACCCATTTTCACTCGACTAATTTCCTCCCTAGGGGCATGGTGACAAGCTCCCAAGTTTTGTTGTCTTGTAGTGAATCAAATTCCTCATCCATAGATGGTTTCCATTTTGGATCATGGCAAGTCTTTTTGAATGTTTGAGGATCTGATCCCATCATCATGAAGCACCTCTCAGGGAGAAGTGGATTTGTATGGGATAGTGCAACATACTCATTATGATACTGGGACCTTGTTTTTCTCACTAATACATAATATCAAAATTGCGACAGTTTTTCGTTGCTATTTCCACATTTTTTCGTCTCAATTGCGACAATAACGGTCGCTATGTTTTGTGGCACTTATTTCGTGGATATAACGACGAAATTTATAAGCCGTTGATATAGAGACAAAAATTGGTCGCCACATGTCTTCTATATGGTGGCTTTGAATTATTTTTTAATTCATTTTCTAAGCTTCGTCGCTCTATCGACAAATTTGTCGTCCCTATAACGACGAAAATATGGCAAAAACTATTATGCAAATTTTTGTTTCCACGCAAAACCGTGGAAGAATTTCAACGAACGTTTGTCTCTCTATCGATGAATTATGGAATTTGAACAGAATTTTCTTCCACGAATTTGTCGCTCTATCGACAAAGTGGTCGTCCCTATAATGACGAAAATACGACCAAAAAATGCTAGGCAAAATTTTGTTTCCATGCAAAACCGTGGAACATTTTCAATGAACTTTTGTCTCTCTATCGATGAATTCTGGAATTTGAACAGAAATTTTTTCCACGCAAAACCGTGGAAAACCAATCACTTTCGACGAAATCTGCAAGTTGAATGGTAATTGTTCCATGAAACTTCATCTCTATAGCGACAATATTCCTGGAAAGCCACCCTGGGTTTCAACGTTTTTGCAATACCTGCGACGAAATTTCGTCGATATTGAGACGAAACCTGGAGGTTTCAAAAAAAAATTAAAAAACCATGGAAAGGCACCCTCCTTCCACGGTTTTGGATCTTCAATAAGTGCTTGTGAAAAAATACATACTATATTTTAAAGAGAAAGAAATGGATAAAATATAACACAGGAAAGGTGATTTATAGAAAAGAAATATATCGGGAAAGTAAGATATGGGAAAAAACATATTGAAGTAAAAGGGAAAAAAATAAATGGAAAGTTCAGGGGGGAGGTCAAAAATTGTCAACTGACTCTAAAAAATAAGCCATAATGATTTAAAAAGTGCCCAAAAGTACCCAAAGTGGCCCTAAGCACCCTAATTATTGCCTCAAAAACTATTTTCCCATTAGGATGCACAAATTCATAATAATTGGATAAAATACACAATTAGAGGCTAAAGTGGCACCTCTTAGAGCGGATTCTATGACAAGGTAGGAGGGTACATCTATAAAAATACCATTGATAAAATATGTTGTAAGCACCACATGGATCGTATAAACATTAATTAAATGATATTCTAGGCACCATTGAAAGCTGATTTCTATTATAAGGTAGGGGGGTACATCTATAAAAAATACCATCGATAAAAGACGTAGGCACCACTGGGATCGGATCAACTTATTGTGACTTGAAATTAGGTTAATCCCACTAGGGCTTAAATAGCCCACAAGGGCTTGGAAGGATGTCCACAGAGCTTGGAAGAAGCCCGCAAAGGCCTGTAGATACCCGCAGAAGCTTAAAGAAGCCCACAAGTTAGAAGTAAAGGAATCCCATGTTCTACAGATGAAGGGATCCCAAGCTTTGAAGACTGAGGAAGCCCCCAGGTGTAAATGAAGCTAGAGAAGGTCAAGCCCACAATTTCTGGAAGAGATGAAAATGAAAAACTGATCCTTCGTATGCAACCACCTCAAGCATGGCCAAAATTGATCAAAGTTAGTACCAAATATGCCCGAAAGAAAGAAAGAAAAAACTCCCTTGAGCACATGATAGGAAAGAGACATGTTAATCAACAAAAAATTGACAACTTATTTCTATTATTTTACTATGCATGATCTCATATAACAAAAAATTCAACATAGATCACCTTTTGGCATTGATCAGAAGTAGGTTGCAGAGTTGAGCATGCAAATTGTAGTTTAGAAACCATATCATAATTTCCTTGGAGACACTCCTCGTGAAATATAATCACTTGCTCTACTACATGTGAAGAGCTACTAGTGATAATTCATCATACTACAAAAAACATAAGGTGCATTGAATTCATCTTTATTGAAAAATAAAAAAATAGCCCAACCACTCGGGAAAAAGAGTAGTTGTTCACCTGGAAAATCTGTGTAGGATCTTTGTAGTGCCAATTGGTGGTAAGTTGTTTTGATGTTTCTCATTATTGGAAGAGGTGAATATGAAAAGTTGATCCTTCTTATGCAACCACCTCAAGCATGGCCAAAATTGGTCAAGTTAGTATCAAATATGCCCATAAGATAAAAACAGTCCCCTAAGCACATGATGGGAAAGAGACATGTTAGTCAACAAAAAATTGACAACTTATTTCTATTCTATTACTAGGAATAATCTCATGTAGCAAAAAATTCATCATAAATTACCTTTTGGCACTGAGAAGTAGGTTGCACAGTTGAGCATGCAATTTGTAGTTTAGAAACCATATCATAATTTCCTTGGAGAGACTCCTCATGTAATAACATCACTTTATATGCTACCTTTGAAGATATAGACATATGAATTTATGGTCCACATATGTGCCATGCAAGAACTGAAAGTTTATCATCACATTAATCAAAACATGTAAAATAGTGCAACCAATAACCAGTGTTAATCATTTAAAGTGCCATTTAGCATATGATTTCCAGATCTGCGTATGTGATAGCATAGATATAAAATACTAACTTAATGAAAATTTAGTGCCAAGCTAACCATAATGTTATTATCATTCACTCGATCATGTATGTAAGCTCTGAAATATAAAACCATCAAGTCCCTTACCATCACCCAACTCTCAATAGCAATAATTAGTACCAAGAAAATCCAAAATAATACTCAGTAAAATAATGTCAGAATTATATCACTGTGCTTTCAGAGATGTAAGGTTCCAGATCTCAGTAAAAAATAAGACTTACATTTACCTAGAAAACTAATGTGAATAGGGCAGAAAACTAATCAAATCAATAAGATATATTTTACAAAATACACCACCATCTCAATAGTTTGAAATACTAACTTGTTTTCTATTTTGAGTGTGCAGAGAAGAAAACTAGGGCATAAGAGGTTTGCAATACATATTGCAGACCTGTGTTTGATAAAGGAGAGAGCTCGGATTATGGGAGCAACAGGTCTGCGTTTTTAGGGTTTTACACATAAATTCTTTTTTTAGGGATTTCGTTTTTGATAAATAAAAGTTACAAAAACACATAAAAATTAAGTCCAAAACCTAAGAGAAACAAAAATAACCTAAGAATAATATTTACAAGTATACAAATCAGAAAATTTAGTTTTGAAAGATAGATGAACAATTATGGTTTGAAAAATTAAAATTTCTTAACCTAGGGTTTCATCATGCCGAAATTATAGGAAGAAGGGCAAAAAAAAAGCCTACTTTCTTCTACGTGATTTTTCTTCTATTTTTCTACGTTATTAAGAAGCATTTTGTTTTATGTAGAAGGTTGTCTCCTAGTTTGGATGATAGTCTAAAAGTAGTTATTTACTATTGGTTGTATCTCTTGCATATTAATAGAATGAAATATAATTTAAGGATAAAGACAAACACATTAAGGATAAAGAACACGTCAAAACCCTTACCTTATCATTGCCCTTTCACCAGATCCATTCGCCCATACAACTTGATAAGAGTTGTCCACGAAATGCATTACCACCACCAAGACCTGCATCAATCATCAAAGAGAGAATTTTTATATGAGTAAATAATATATAAGCAAACAAACAATCATTTAAATCCTACTACAAAGTCCTATAGAAATCAATGAACTGTGAAATGTTAAATTTATTAACATTTTTTTAAGAAATAGACATGCATTTAAAAATTTACAACCATTTTTAATACATAGTAATAAAAGAGTATTTATACCTTGTTGAGCTCCTCTCTGTTTCGAGAACAATTTTATATTCCCTACTTAACAGGACCAACCACGTGATGGTGGAAGCTCATATGGCCCCTCCCCCCCCTCATATCGCTCTCAATTCCCCATACCCAAAAAATGATGTTGTTTACATACACAACATTTAAACATTCATGCATAACTAGGATAGTCATAAAAACATTGAAGCATAATGAGGTAATTCATATAAACAATGTTTTAGACGAACAACATCGATATACATCCAAATACAAGTCATAAATTTATACATCTACTTTTTCTTTGATTTCTATTTTTTTGCATTGAAATAAATGACGATAATTGGGATATTATCATCATCATTTGTTGGATTATCCGACAAATACATGTCCTACTATTGTTTGTCTTTCCATGCCCTCATGTATCATACTTCTTGTATGTCATTGAGTAGGGCGTGGAGGCAGTTCTGAAAGGGCATGAACTGCAACAACGAAAATGGGCATATCGATATGTTGAAATATTATTGAAATTAATAGTTCATCATTTTGATTAAAATTACAATATTGCTCTTTACTTGTCTATGTATCTGTGACAACTAGTGTGTTCAATGTTTCTCTACTTGCTAATTCCTCTTGCGGTTCACCCTCCTGAGCTTCACGGTCTTCGATCGAAAAAAGAAAATTTATAATTATATGTCAAGAAATAAATATCTATAATCACCGTAGATATTTATATTTCCAAAGCACACATACCAGAATGGCCACTCTGCTCCCCACTATCATGGGACATGCACACCCCAACATCAACTGGTATGTGCAGAGTACTGCTAGATTCAGTGTTGCGGTTACACTGTTGCTTAAAAGAAAACATAAATATTTAGTTATGGGTGATATAATAAAAACTGAATAGACTTTAATAGTATACTGCAATGATGTCCTTATTGATTTTATTTACCTACATATGCATCATTGGGGAGATTGGAGTATGCCCCAAGCTTTTCCGATATTCAATGACACTTTTAAAATGATACTTGAAACCAAGCTTTAGGTCTTCCTCGGTGGCAGCATCTTGGAACGTATTTCCCTGCAATACATAAAACATATAAAATTCCCTCTATCAAAAACATATATTTGTTCGCTACTTTCAAATAAATATTCCCCACAGTTAATAATTTAATTCTTACGATTAGGGCTCTTAATTTTCTATAGCCAACCTCGCCCAATCTATGTTCCCCGTGCTTTTCCACTTTAGCCTTGGTTGCTTTGGAGGTGTTCGGTAGACTATATATGAATATTTTGAAAAACGTTAGATATCAAAATTCTTGCTTAAAACAAAAAAGAAAAAAATAAATGAGCATATTTCACTAAAAAGATGATATGTGTTGTACCTTGCTTTTCCAGGCTGTGGTTGTTTTCCTTGTCCTTTTAGCAAGTTATCATTTCCATCCTCTATGATTTCCTTCCACTCTTTCTTCGGAACCATGGGAGGGCTCTCATGCTTGAGGTCAAGTTGCAATTTATCCCTATATTGGGCCCTGGAATATTTTAAATTCTCGTCAGCTAACTTTGCAACCACTTTCTTGTTGAATGTATTGCCGAACAAGTTTACCATGTGGTCTATCAATACATCTCTCTTTGTGCTATCTTGGCTATTCCATCGTGTGCGAATGGTGGGGCCAAATAGCTCCAATGCTTTGTCATTCAAATTCCTGTAGAAAACATTGTTTCCTACATAAACGTGTAATCCATTAATTTATAATAATTTCAGCGTATGTCCATTTCAATTTCATGATTAAAATGAATAAATTAATTAATAAATACCTGGAATCTTTTGAATCTTGATCGAAACACAAGCGTCATCCACCAGAAAGTTGAGATCTAGTGAACCGATGCTTTTAACTCATGTTGCTCCAGGAAACGTTTCCTGGTCATCTACAGTAGGTTCATCTCCGGAGTCATGTGGAGTCCTACGCTCCATCTCATCATGATCCGGCATGTCATGCTGATCCAAATCAGTGCCCTCATCAATGGATTCGAGTCAAACCATAGGAGTTTCAAAAAGCCTCATTGGTACATTGCTTTGTTGGCGTTGTTGCTACATTGGAGCATGACTGCTACTTATACCTGTCTCGACAATTTCTCTAGTCATGGGTTGTAAAAACTCCTACAAACGAAAAAATTTACTTTATCAGATCACTTGGAAAAATAGAAAACATAATATAAGATATGAAATCATGTCATAGCTTAAAAAAATATGTGAAGATGCCACTTACCCCATAAGATTTTATTTGTTCTTTCAACTCTTCAATCCTTGCCCTGATCTCCTATGTCATGGGCCTTATGCAAGCCAAGGAAATCATTTCTATGTTTACCTTTTTCAGGGCCTTTTTTTATAGTATCCATAGGGTCTATGGAATAGTAAATTTCATCCTCAAGCTCCTCATCATCCAGATCAAGTGCACTGGACTAAATTCATCAAACAATAAAATTAAGAAAATTAATTTTAACATCATTCAAACATTGTTATTGTAATGAAATTTAGTTACTATTGAGAACTAACACTTACCTGATGCGGTGTTGTGGCCGGTGACTTGCCACAGTCACCACCTACTGATCTAATTCTAGTGGGTTATTGTCCACGGTCACTTTGAACCATGGAAGCAACAGGTGCCTTTCCACAATCCCCACCCTGACACAATAAATCAATCAATACTTCACCATAAGCACAGAAAAATGTGAATGTCAACAGTGGAAATCGAATGCTAACATAAAAAAAATTGAAATATTTAGTTACTATATTTAACACTTACCTGACGAGGCACAGAGTGTGACCTCCATGGTCACCCTAGACCATGGAAGCAGTATGTGCCTTTCCACCAGCGCCACCGTAACACAATAAATCAATAAATAAATGTTATGAAAATAAATGTAACATAATAAAAAATGAGATATTGCAATAATATTTATTTTTACCTCAGAAGTAGAGGACACACGTTTTGTTCCATGACAAACATGGGAAGACCCCTGCCACAGTGTAATAAGCATGTTGTCACATGGAAATATTTTGGGGTTGGAGTTTCTAGTTATTGTAGTCATATTTATTTGAGTAAATAATTGTAACATCAACAAAAATGAGATATTGCAATAATATTTACTTTTACCTTTGATGGAGAAGATACATGTTCTACTCCATGGCGATGAGCAGACCCCTGCCACAGTGTAATAAGCATGTTACCATATGGAAATATTCATAATAAGCACAAAAAAAGAGAATGGTAACAGTGGAAATTGAATGTTAATAGAAAAAATCTCAACATTTAGTTATTATATTTAACACTTACCTGATGAGGAACAGAGTGTAACCTTCCATGGTCACCCTGGACCATGGAAGTAGAGGACATGCTTTCTGTTGCATGACGAGCATGGGCAGAACACTGCCACAGTGTAATAAGCATGTTGTCACATGGAAATCTTCTAGGGTTGGAGTTTCTAGTTATTGTAGTCATATTTAGTTACTATATTTAGTTGAGTCAATAATTGTAACATAAACAAAAATGAGATACTGCAATAATATTTACTTTTACCTCCGAAGGAGGACATACATGTTCTGCTCCATGGGGAAGAGCAGACTCCTGCCACAATGTAATAAGCATGTTATCATATGAAAATATTCACAATAAGCATGACAGAAGCGAATGGTAACAGTGAAAATCAAATGTTAACTGAAAAAATTGAAACATTTTGTTATTGACGCCATATTTATTTACTATATTTAACATTTACCTCACGAGGAATATTGTGACCTTCCACGGTCACCCTGGACCATGGAAGTGGAATCTGTCTTTCCACTGTTGCAACCCTGAAAAAATAAATACAAACACATTAAGGATAAAGAACATGTCAAAACCCTTACCTTATCATTTCCCTTTCGCTAGATCCATTCGCCCATACAACTTGATAAGACTTGTCCACGAGATGCATCTCCATCACCAAGACCTGCATAAATCATCAAAGAAAGAATTTTTATATGAGTAAATAATATATAAGCAAATAAAAATTCATTTAAATCCTACTACAAAGTCATGTAGAAATCATTGAACTGTGAAATGTTAATTTTATAAACAATTTTTTAAGAAATAGACATGCATTTAAAAATTTACAACCATCTGTAATACATAGTAATAAAAGAGTATTTATACCTTATTGATCTCCTCTCTGTTTCGAGAACAGTTTTATATTCTCTACTGAACAGGGCCAAACACGTGAAGCTGGAAGCTAATATGGCCCCTCCCCCCCCTCACATCGCTGTCAATTCCCCATACCCAATAAATGATGTTGTTTTCATAAAAAACATTTAAACATTCATGCATAACTAGGCTAGTCATCAAAACATATAAACATAAAAACATTGAAGCATAATGAGGTAATTCATATAAACAATGTTTTAGACTAACAACATCAATATACATCCAAATACAAGTCATGAATTTATACATCTACTTTTTCTTTGATTTCTGTTTTTTTGCATTGAAATAACTGACGATAATTGGGATATTATCATCATCATTTGGTGGATTATCCGACAAAGCCATGTCCTGCTAGTGTTTTTCTTTCCATGCCCTCATGTATCATACTTCTTGTACGTCATTGAGTAGGGTGTGGAGGCAGTTCTGAAGGGGCATGAATTGCAACAACGAAAATGGGCATATCAATATGTTGAAATATTATTGAAATTAATAGTTCATTATTTTGATTAAAATTACAATATTGCTCTTTACTTGTCTGTGTAGATGTGACAGTTGGTGTGTTAATTGTTTCTCTACTTGCTAATTCCTCTTGCGGTTCACCCTCCTGAGCTTCACGGTCTTCGATCGAAAGAAGAAAATTTATAAGTATACGTCAGGAAATAAATATCTATAATCACCGTAGATATTTCTATTTCCAAAGCACACATACCAGAATGGCCACTCTGCTCCCCACTATCATGGGACATGCACACCCCTACATCAACTGGTACATGCGGAGTACTACCGGATTCAGTGTTGCGGTTGCACTGTTGCTTAAAAGAAAACATAAATATTTAGTTATGGGTGATATAATAAAAATTGAATAGACTTTAATAGTATACTGCAATGATGTCCTTATTCATTTTATTTACCTGCATCTGCGTCATTGGGGAGATTGGAGTCTACGCCAAGCTTTTCCGATATTCAATGACACTTTTAAAACCATACTAGAAACCAAGTTTTAGGTCTTCCTCGGTGGCTGCATCTTGGAACGTATTTCCCTGCAATGCATAACACATAAAATTCCCTCTATCAAAAACATATATTTGTTCACTACTTTCAAATAAATATTCCCCATAGTTAATCATTTAATTCTTATGTTTCAGGCTCTTAGTTTTCTATAGCCACCTTGGCCTAGTCTATGTTTCCCGTGCTTTTCCACTCTAGTCTTGGTTGTTTTGGAGGTGTCCGGTAGCCTATAAATGAACATTTTGAAAAACATTAGATATCAGAATTCTTGTTTAAAACAAAAAAGAAAAAATAAATGAGCATATTTCACAAAAAATATTATATGCGTTGTACCTTGCTTTTCCAAGCCGTGGCTGTTTTCCTTGTCTTTGTAGCAAGTTCTCCTTTGCATCCTCTATGATTTCCTTCCACTCTTTCTTCGGAACCATGGGAGGATGCTCATGCTTGAGGTCAAGTTGCAATTTATCCCTATATTGGGCCCTGGTATATTTTAAATTCTCGCCGGCTAACTTTGCAACCACTTTCTTGTTGAATGTATTGCTGAACAAGTTTACCATGTGGTCTATCAATACATCTGCAACCACTTTCTTGTTGAATGTATTTCCGAACAAGTTTACCATGTGGTCTATCAATACATCTCTCTTTGTGCTATATTGGCTATTCCACCGTGTGCAAATGGTGGGGCCAAACAGCTCCAATGCTTTGTCATTCAAATTCCTGTAGAAAATATTGTTTCCTGCAGAAACGTGTAATCCATTAATTTATAATAATTTCAGCGTATGTCCATTTCAATTTCATGATTAAAATGACTAAATTAATTAATAAATACCTGCAATATTTTGAATCTTGATCGAAACACAAGCGTCATCCACCAGAAAGGCGAGATCTAATGATCCGGTGCTTTTAACTCGTGTTGCTCCAAGAAAAGTTTCATGGTCATCTACAATAGGTTCAGCTCCGGAGTCATGTGGAGTCCTAGGCTCTTTTTCATCATGCTCCGGCATGTCATGCTGATCCAAATCGGTTCCCTCATCAATGGATTTGAGGCCAACCAGAGGAGTGTCAAAAAGCCTCATTTGTACATTGCTTTGTCGGCGTTGTTGCTGCATTGGAGCATGACTGCTACTTATACCTGTCTCGAAAATTTCTCTACTTATGGGTTGTAAAAACTCCTACAAACGAAAAAATTTACTTTATCAGATCACTTGGAAAAATAGAAAACATAATATCAGATATGAAATCATGTCATAGCTTAAAAAATATGTGAAAATGCCACTTACCTCATAAGATTTTATTTGTTCTTTCAGCGCTTCAATCCTTGCCCTGATCTCCTGTGTCATGGGCCTTATGCAAGCCAAGGAAATAATTTCTATGTTTTCCTTTTTCAGGTCCTTTTTTATAGTATCCATAGGGTCTATGGAATAGTAAATTTCATCCTCAAGCTCCTCATCACCCAGATCAAGTGCACTGGACTAAATTCATCAAACAATAAAATTAAGAAAAATAATTTTAACATCATTCAAACATTGTTATTGTAATGAAATTTAGTTATTATTGAGAACTAACACTTACCTGATGCGGTGTTGTGTCCGGTTACTTCCCATGGTCACCCCCTACTGATCTACTTCTAGTGGGTGATTGTCCAGGGTCACCCTGAACCATGGAAGCAGCAGGTGCCTTTCCACGGTCCCCACCCTGACACGATAAATCAATCAATAATTCACCATAAGCATAGAAAAATGTAAATGTCAACAGTGAAAATCGAATGCTAACAGAAAAAAATCGAAACATTTAGTTATTATATTTAACACTTACCTGATGGGGCACAGAGCATGACCTTCCACGGTCACCTTGGACCATGGAAGCAATAGGTGCCTTTAAACCGACGCCACCCTGACACAATAAATCAATAAATAAATGTTATGAAAATAAATGTAACATAATAAAAAATGATAAATTGCAATAATATTTATTTTTGCCTCAGAAGTAGAGGACACGCGTTATGTTCCATGACGAACACGGCCAGACCCCTGCCACAGTGTAATAAGCATGTTGTCACATGGAAATATTTTGGGGTTGGAGTTTCTAGTTATTGTAGTCATATTTAGTTGAGTCATTAATTGTAACATCAACAAAAATGAGATATTGCAATAATATTTACTTTTACCTTCGATGGAGAAGATACATGTTCTGCTCCATGGTGATGAGCAGACCCCTGCCACAGTGTAATAAGCATGTTACCATATGGAAATACTCACAATAAGCATGAAAAAAGAGAATGGTAATAGTGGAAATTGAATGTTAACAAAAAAAATCTCAACATTTAGTTATTATATTTAACACGTGTACCTGATGGGGCATAGAGTGTGACCTTCCACAATCACCCTAGACCATGGATGTAGAGGACACGCGTTTTATGGCATGGCAACCATGAGCAGAACACTGCCACAATGTAATAAGCATTTTGTCGCATGAAAATCTTTTGGGGTTGGAGTTTCTAGTTATTGTAGTCATATTTAGTTACTATATTTAGTTGAGTCAATAATTGTAACATAAACAAAAATGAGATACTGTAATAATATTTACTTTTACCTCCGAAGGAGGAGATACGTGTTCTGCTCCATGGGGATGAGCAGACCCCTACCACAATGTAATAAGCATGTTATCATATGAAAATATTCACAATAATCATGACAAAAGTGAATGGTAATAGTGAAAATTGAATGTTAACTGAAAAAATCGAAACATTTTGTCATTGACGTCATATTTATTTACTATATTTAACATTTACCTCACATGGCATATTGTGACCTTCCATGGTCACCCTGGACCGTGGAAGCGGCATCTGGCTTTCCACTACTGCAACCTTGAAAAAATAAAGACAAACACATTAAAGATAAAGAACACGTGAAAACCCTTACCTTATCATTGCCCTTTTGCCTGATGCATTCGCCCATACAACTTGATAAGAGTTGTCCACGAGATGCATTTCCATCACCAAAACCTGCATAAATAATCAAAGAAAGAATTTTTATATGAGTAAATAATATATAAGAAAATAAACAGTCATTTAAATCCTACTACAAATTCCTGTAGAAACCAATGAACCGTGAAATGTTAAATTTATTAACATTTTTTTAAGAAATAGACATGCATTTAAAAATTTACAACCATCTTTAATACATAGTAATAAAAGAGAATTTATACCTTATTGAGGTCCTCTCTGTTTCGAGAACAATTTTATATTCCTTACTGAACAGGGCCAACCACGTGAAGCCGGAAGCTCATATGGCCCCTCCCCCCCCTCACATTGCTCTCAATTCCCCATACCCAATAAATGATTTTGTTTACATAGAAAACATTTAAACATTCATGCATAACTAGGCTAGTCATCAAAACATATAGACATAAAAACATTGAAGCATAATGAGGTAATTCATATAAACAATATTTTAGACTAACAACATCGATATACATCCAAATACAAGTCATGAATTTATATATCTACTTTTTCTTTGATTTCTATTTTTTTGCATTGAAATAACTGACGATAATTGGGATATTATCGGCATAATTTGGTGGATTATCCGACAAAGCCATGTCCTACTAGTGTTTGTCTTTCCATGCCCTCATGTATCATACATCTTGTACGTCATTGAGTAGGGCATGGAGGTAGTTCTCAAGGGGCGTGAACTGCAATAATGAAAATGGGCATATCGATAAGTTGAAATATTATTGAAATTAATAGTTCATCATTTTGACTAAAATTACAATATTTCTCTTTATCTGTCTGTGTAGCTGTGATAGCTGGTGTGTTAATTGTTTCTCTACTTGCTAATTCCTCTTGCAGTTCGCCCTCTTGAGCTTCACGGTCTTCGATCGAAAGAAGAAAATTTATAAGTATACGTCAGGAAATAAATATCTATAATAACCGTAGATAATTCTATTTCCAAAGCACACATACCAGAATGGCCACTCTGCTCCCCACTATCATGGGACATGCACACCCCAACATCAACTGGTACGTGTGGAGTATTGTTGGATTCAGTGCTGCGGTTGCACTGTTGCTTAAAAGAAAACATAAATATTTAGCTATGGGTGATATAATAAAAACTGAATAGACTTTAATAGTATACTGTAATGATGTCCTTATTCATTTTATTTATTTGCATCTGTGTCATTGGGGATATTGGAGTCTACCCCAATATTTTTCGATATTCAATGACACTTTTAAAACCATAGTTGAAACCAAGCTTTAGGTCTTCCTCGGTGGCAGCATCTTGGAATGTATTTCCCTACAATGCATAACACATATAAAATTCCCTCTATCAAAAACCTATATTTGTTCGCTACTTTCAAATAAATATTCCCCACAGTTAATCATTTAATTCTTACGATTCAGGCTCTTAGTTTTCTATAGCCACCTTGGCCCAGTCTATGTTGCCCGTGCTTTTCCACTCTAGCCTTGGTTGCTTTGGAGGTGTCTGGTAGCCTATATATGAACATTTTAAAAAACATTAGATATCAGAATTCTTGCTTAAAACAAAAAAGAAAAAAAAATGACCATATTTCACTAAAAGGATTATATGTGTTGTACCTTGCTTTTCTAGGCCTTGGTTGTTTTCCTTGTCTTTTTAGCAAGTTCTCCTTTGCATCCTCTATGATTTCCTTCCACTCTTTCTCTGGAACCATGGGAGGGCGCTCATGCTTGAGGTCAAGTTGTAATTTATCCCTATATTGGGCCCTAGTATATTTTAAATGCTCACCAGCTAACTTTGCAACCACTTTCTTGTTGAATGTATTGTTGAACAAGTTTACCATGTGGTCTATCAATACGTCTCTCTTTGTGCTATCTTGGCTATTCCACCGTGTGCGAATGGTGGGACCAAACAGCTCCAATGCTTTGTCATTCAAATTCCTGTAGAAAACATTGTTTCCTGTAGAAACGTGTAATCCATTAATTTATAATAATTTCAGTGTATGTCCATTT
>LPNX010752891.1:35568-125691 GCA_001517045.1 Pseudotsuga menziesii
CAATTTCATGATTAAAATGAATAAATTAAATAATAAATGCCTACAATCTTTTGAATCTTGATCGAAACACAAGCGTCATCCACCAGAAAGGTGAGATCTAGTGATCATGTGCTTTTAACTCGTGTTGCTCTTGGAAAAGTTTCCTGGTCATCTACAGTAGGTTCATCTTCGGAGTCATGTGGAGTCCTAGGCTCCATCTCATCATGCTCCGGCATGTCATGCTGATCCAAATCGCTGCCCTCATCAATGGATTCAAGGCCAATCAGAGTGTCAAAAAGCCTCATTGGTACATTTCTTTGTCAGCGTTGTTGCTGCATTCGAGCATGACTGCTACTTATACCTATCTCGACAATTTCTCTAGTCATGGATTGTAAAAACTCTACAAACGAAAAATTTCACTTTATCAGATCACTTGGAAAAATAGAAAACATAATATCAAATATGAAATCTTGTCATAGCTTTAAAAAATATGTGAAGATGCCACTTAGCCCATAATATTTTATTTGTTCTTTCAGCTCTTCACTCCTTACCCCGATCTCTTGTGTCATGGGCCTTATGCAAGCCAAGGAAATCATTTCTATGTTTGCCTTATTCATGGCCTTTTTTATAGTATCCATAAGGTCTATGGAATAGTAAATTTCATCCTCAAGCTCCTCATCACCCATATCAAGTGCACTGGACTAAATTCATCAAACAATTAAATTAAGAAAAATAATTTTAACATCATTCAAACATTGTTATTGTAATGAAATTTAGTTACTATTGAGAACTAACACTTACCTGATGTGGTGTTGTGGTCGGTGACTTCCCACGGTCACCCCCTACTCATCTACTTCTAGTGGGTGATTTTCCACGGTCACCCTGAACCATGGAAGCAGCAGGTGCCTTTCCACGGTCCCCACCCTGACATGATAAATCAATCAATAATTCACCATAAGCACAAAAAAATGTGAATGTCAACTGTGGAAATCGAATGCTAACAGAAAAAAATCGAAACATTTAGTTATTATATTTAACACTGACGTAACGGGGCACAGAGCGTGACCTTCCACGGTCACCCTGGACCATGGAAGCAGTAGGTGCCTTTCCACCAGCGCCACCTTGACACAATAAATCAATAAATAAATGTTATGAAAATAAATGTAACATAATAAAAAATGAGATATTGCAATAATATTTATTTTTACCTCAGAAGTAGAGGACACGAGTTCAGTTCCATGAGGAACATGGGAAGACCCCTGCCACAGTGTAATAAGCATGTTGTCACATGGAAATATTTTGGGTTGGAGTTTCTAGTTATTGTAGTCATATTTAGTTACTATATTTAGTTGAGTCAATAATTGTAACATCAACAAAACTGATATATTGCAATAATATTTACTTTTACCTTCGATGGAGAAGATACATGTTTAGCTCCATGGCGATGAGCAGACCCCTGCCACAGTGTAATAAGCATGTTTCCATATGGAAATATTCACAATAGGCACGAAAAAAGTGAATGGTAACAGTGGAAATTGAATGTTAACAGAAAAAATATCAACATTTAGTTATCATATATTTAACACTAACCTGATGGGGCATGGAGTGTGACCTTCCACGGTCACCCTGGACCATGGAAGTAGAGGACACGCGTTCTGTTGCATGATGACCATGGGAAGAACCCTGCCACAGTGTAATAAGCATGTTGTCACATGGAAATCTTCTGGGGTTGGAGTTTCTAGTTATTGTAGTCATATTTAGTTACTATATTTAGTTGAGTCAATAATTGTAACATAAACAAAAATGAGATACTGCAATAATATTTACTTTTACCTCCGAAGGAGGAGATACATGTTCTGCTCCATGGGGATGAGCAAACCCCTGCCACAATGTAATAAACATGTTATCATATGGAAATATGCACAATAAGCATGACAAAAGCGAGTGGTAACAGTGAAAATTAAATGTTAACTAAAAAAATCGAAACATTTTGTTATTGACGTCATATTTATTTACTATATTTTACATTTACCTCACGAGGCATAGATTGTGACCTTCCACGGTCACCCTGGACCGTGGAAGCGGCATATTGCTTTCCACGGTTGCAACCCTGACAAAATAAATACAAACACATTAACGATAAAGAACACGTCAAAACCTTATCATTGCCCTTTCGCCAGATCCATTCGCCCATACAACTTGATAAGAGTTGTCCACGAGATGCATTTCCATCACCAAGGCCTACATAAATCATCAAAGAAAGAATTTTTATATGATTAAATATTATATAACCAAATAAACAGTCATTTAAATCCTACTACAAAGTCTTGTAGAAATCATTGAACCGTGAAATGTTAAATTTATTAACAATTTTTTAAGAAATAGACATGCATTTAAAAATTTACAACCATCTTTAATAAATAGTAATAAAAGAGTATTTATACCTTATTGAGCTCCTCTCTGTTTCGAGAACAATTTTATATTCCCTACTGAACAGGGCCAACCACGTGAAGCTGGAAGCTCATATGGCCTTCCCCCCCCCTCACATCGCTCTCAATTCCTCATACCCAATAAATGATGTTGTTTACATAGAAAACATTTAAACATTCATGCATAAGTAGGGTAGTCATCAAAACATATAAACATAAAAACATTGAAGCATAATGAGGTAATTCATATAAACAATGTTTTAGACTAACAACATCGATATACATCCAAATACAAGTCATGAATTTATACATCTACTTTTTCTTTGATTTCTCATTTTTTTGCATTGAAATAACTGACGATAATTGGGATATTATAATCATCATTTGGTGGATTATCCAACAAAGACATATCCTGCTAGTGTTTTTCTTTCCATGCCCTCACGTATCATACTTCTTGTACGTCGTTGAGTAGGGCGTGGAGGCAATTCTGAAGGGGCGTGAACTGCAACAATAAAAATGGGCATATCGATATGTTGAAATATTATTGAAATTAATAGTTCATCATTTTGATTAAAATTACAATATTGCTCTTTACATGTCTGTGTAACTGTGACAGCTTGTGTGTTAATTGTTTCTCTACTTGCTAATTCCTCTTGCGGTTCACCCTACTAAGCTTCACGGTCTTCGACCGAAAGAAGAAAATTTATAAGTATACGTCAGGAAATAAATATCTATAATCACCTAGACATTTCTATTTCCAAAGCACACATACCAGAATGGCCACTCTGTTCCCCACTATCATGGGACATGCACACCCTAACGTCAACTGGTACATGCGGAGTACCGCTGGATTCAGTGCTGCGGTTGCACTATTGCTTAAAAGAAAACATAAATATTTAGTTACAGGTGATATAATAAAAACTGAATAGACATTAATAGTATACTGCAATGATGTCCTTATTCGTTTTATTTACCTGCATCTACGTCGTTGGAGATATTTGTGTCTACCCCAATATTTTTTGATATTCAATGACACTTTTAAAACCATAGTTGAAACCAAGCTTTAGGTCTTCCTCGGTGGGAGCATCTTGGAACGTATTTCCCTGCAATGCATAACACATATAAAATTCCCTCTATCAAAAACATAGATTTGTTTGCTACTTTCAAATAAATATTCCCCACAATTAATCATTTAATTCTTACGATTCAGGCTCTTAGTTTTTTATAGCCACCCTGGCCCAATCTATGTTTCCCGTGATTTTCCACTCTAGCCTTGCTTGCTTTGGAGGTGTCTAGTAGCCTATATATGAACGTTTTGAAAAATGTTAGATATCAGAATTATTGCTTAAAACAAAAAAGAAAAAAATAAATGAGCATATTTCACTAAAAAGACGATATGTGTTGTACCTTGCTTTTCCAGGTCGTGGTTGTTTTCCTTGTCTTTTTAGTAAGTTCCCCTTTCCATCCTCTATGATTTCCTTCCACTCTTTCTCTGAAACCATGGGAGGGTGCTCATGATTGAGGTCAAGTTGCAATTTATCCCTATATTGGGTCCTGGTATAATTTAAATTCTCGCTGGCTAACTTTGCAACCACTTTCTTATTGAATGTATTGCCGAACAAGTTTACCATGTGGTCTATCAATACATCTCTCTTTGTGCTCTCTTGGCTATTCCATCCTGTGCGAATGGTGGGGCCGAATAGCTCCAATGCTTTGTCATTCAAATTTCTGTAGAAAACATTGTTTCCTACAAAAACGTATAATCCATTAATTTATAATAATTTCAGCATATGTCCATTTCAATTTCATGATTAAAATGAATAAATTAATTAATAAATACTTGCAATCTTTTGAATCTTGATCGAAACACAAGTGTCATCCTCCATAAAGGTGAGATATAATGATCTGGTGCTTTTAACTCGTGTTCCTCTAGGAAACGTTTCCTGGTCATCTACAGTAGGTTCATCTCCGGAGTCATGTGGAGTCCTAGGATCTGTCTCATCATGCTGATCCAAATTGGTTCCCTCATTAATGGATTCGAGGCCAACCAGAGGAGTGTCAAAAATCCTCATTAGTACATTGCTTTGTCGACGTTGTTGCTGCATGGGAGCATGACTGCTACTTATACCTGTCTCAACAATTTCTCTTGTCATGGGTTGTAAAAAATCCTACAAATGAAAAACTTTACTTTATCAGATCACTTGGAAAAATATAAAATATAATATCAGATATGAAATCATGTCATAACTTAAAAAAATATGTGAAGATGCCACTTACCCCATAAGATTTTATTTGTTTTTTCAACTCTTCGATCCTTGCCCTGATCTCCTGTGTCATGGGCCTTATGCAAGCCAAGGAAATCATTTCTATGTTTTCCTTTTTCAGGGCCTTTTTTGTAGTATCCATAGGGTTTATGGAATAGTAAATTTCATCCTCAAGCTCCTCGTCACCTAGATCAAGTGCACTGGACTAAATTCATCAAACAATAAAATTAAGAAAAATAATTTTAATATCATTCAAACATTGTTATTGTAATGAAATTTCGTTACTATTGAGAACTAACACTTACCTGATGGGTTGTTGTGGTCGGTGACTTCCCATGGTCACCCCCTACTGATCTACTTCTAGTGGGTGATTGTCCACGGTCACCCTGAACCATGGAAGCAGCAAGTGCCTTTCCATGATCCCCACCCGGACACGATAAATCAATCAATAATTCACCATAAGCACATAAAAATGTGAATGTCAACAATGGAAATCGAATGCTAACAGAAAAAAATCGAAACATTTAGTTATTATATTTAACACTTACCTTATGGGGCATGGAGCGTGACCTTCCACGATCACCTTGGACCATGGAAGAAGTAGATGCCTTTCCATTGGTGCCACTCTAATGCAATAAATCAATAAATAAATGTAACATAATAAAAAATGAGATATTGCAATAATATTTATTTTTACCTCAGAAGTAGAGGACACACGTTTTGTTCCATGGCGAACATGGGAAGACCCCTGCCACAGTGTAATAAGCATGTTGTCACATGGAAATATTTTGGGGTTGGAGTTTCTAGTTATTATAGTCATATTTAGTTACTATATTTAGTTGAGTCAATAATTGTAACATCAACAAAAATGAGATATTGCAACAATATTTACTTTTACCTTTGATGGAGAAAATAAATGTTATGCTCCATGGTGATGAGCAGACCCCTACCACAGTGTAATAAGCATGTTACAATATGGAAATATTCACAATAAGCATGAAAAAAGTGAATGGTAATGGTGGAAATTGAATGTTAACAGAAAAAATCTCAACATTTAGTTATTATATTTAACACTTACCTTATGGGGCACAGAATGTGACCTTCCACGGTCACCCTGGACCATGGAAGTAGAGGGCATGCGTTCTGTTACATGATGACCATGGGCAGAACCCTACCACAGTATAATAAGCATGTTGTCACATGGAAATATTCTGGGGTTGGAGTTTCTAGTTATTGCAGTCATATTTAGTTACTATATTTAGTTGAGTTAATAATTGTAACATAAACAAAAATGAGATATTGCAGTAATATTTACTTTTACCTACGAAGGAGGAGATACATGTTCTCCTCCATGGGGATGAGTAGACCCCTGCCATAATGTAATAAGCATGTTATCATATGGAAATATTCACGATAAGCATGACAAAAGCGAATGGTAACAGTGAAAATCGAATGTTAACTGAAAAAATCGAAACATTTTGTTATTGACGTCATATTTATTTACTATATTTAACATTTACTTCACGAGGCATAGATTGTGACCTTCCACGGTCACCCTAGACCATGGAAGTGGCTTCTAGATTTCCACTACTGCAACCATGACAAAATAAATCAATCAATAAAATTTGAGTCAATAATTGTAACATAAAAAAATGAGATAAGCATAACAGTGTAATAAGCATGTTATCACATGGAAATATTCATAATATGCACAAAAAAGTGAATGTCAACGGTGGAAATCGAATGTTAACAAAAAAAATTGAAACATTTAGTTATTTTAGTCATGTTTAGTTACTATATTTAGCATTTACCTGATGAGGCATAGTGTGTGACCTTCCACGGCTACCCTAGACCATGGAAGCCACATCTATTCGATTTAAGTTGTAATCGATCAATAACTCTTCACCTAGAAGTATTGTTTTTGTTGCACATACAAATATATGATGTTCTTTGCGTCCCTCAAATTCGCAATTTGGTTGGTTAGTTGATGTCATTGGTCGTGTACTATTTATAAATCCAGCAACGTTTTTGGATGCTTTTGGTCTCCCATCAATATACATAGTCGCCCCTTTGTTTTTATTTTCTTCTACTAGTTGTATATAACTTGCGGCAACTCCGCATCTCCTTATACTTTGAGTATATTGGACCAAGATCAACCAGTTATTGTATCTTCATAATGGTCCGACATACTCCATCAATTCAGTTACAGTGCCATAGCCGACCTTTATGCCATCTATGGAAAATGACCCCAATCCATGTAAGGACGAAGGAGTAATGCGATACATTCTCCCATTGATGAAGAAATATGTTTCCACTTGAGGTAGCTTATTAGGTACCCATCATTGCACTAGATGTCTATACCTCAAGGGAAACTCAATTTCACCTATGCTCTCAGCATCATAATTACATGATCCTCTGTTGGCAATAAAATATTGCATGCATCTACGAAATGTTTGCCTTACCTTTTTAGATCTAGTTGATATAGAACCGATAGATCTAGTACAACACGTATCACTTTCAACTTCTCCTAGTATATCTTCACCATCACTCAAGGAAGATAGATCTGATAGATACCTATTTGGTGGTACCTACACTCAATAAAACAAGAATATAACCTACCAAGCAGATATAATTTAGCATGCAAATATATTTACTTGTAATGTTTTAATATCAAAAGTTTTTTCTTCCCAAAAACTTTACCAAAAGCTATTTTTCTCTCAAAGGTGTAATTTCTTTTAGAGTTATTTATATTTGAATTATTTTTAAGTATAAGACACGATTTGATTTGGTTTGGAATTTGTTCACAACACTAATATAGAAGTGTGTTTCTTGGGCCACTTGACTAGTTAATGCATGCAAAGAGGTATGGGGTTCCCCCTCATATAGATCATGTTGGGGATTCAATTTGGAACGAGCGGTGGTCATATTGCTTCATTCATGGATTTCCCACCAAAACTCAACGACTTTAGTCTAACACTCCCTCTTCCATAGTGGTTTGATATGCAAGCTTCCTCGTGTAAGGTACTCCTTCTCTAACTATGTGCCTGATTTTTTTTAAATAGGATAACATTGTGAAATGTCACCAAATTTAGACCAATTATAGGTATTCTTGAGAATTGGTGACATTTGGTGAACTGATGATTGTGGACAGACATATCCTAGAGATGTTCATTAATGACAAAAGAACTTTTGATGGGCATAGGCATGTATGATAAAGTTGGAAAAAGAGTAAGTGGTGAAAAATTGTCCTAAAGCAGTAGTCTTATGAAAATTCTCACCATATTTCATAAGAAGGAGAAATTTCCTACCCTGGCCTATCATCCCGTAGTTGGTTGAAGTATCTATCCGACCATGGCACCAGTTCTCAGAAAAACTCTTTGAGGAAGAAGATACAGGCCTCCCAAAAGAAGTTTTTTTGTCAATTTAGACAAGTTTCTCTAGGAGAATGCTCACCGTAATTTGTGGGTTGAAATAAATGCCCACACCATATGGGCATCCTGTAGGTGGCTATGTTTTCTACATGACCATGTTCTTACTTTGACCTAAAAGTACCTGAGGCAGAAATTATGGATCTTCCAAAACAGGGTCGTAAGCAACTTTTACATCATACTTCAGTAAAATGCCCGTCGAAGAGAGAGAATGTAGTTCCAGAGGATGAAACTGGTATTAATGGATTCATCTAGTTGTCCTCCATCCATTGGATGTCTTACACTCCAATTTTGATGAAAAGTTGAAATCACCTTTGAGACCTAGGGTTTAAAGAAATTGACTAAGTGTCAAATCACAAGGTTGAAGAGGCATTTGGAAATGCCCGCCAAAGTTTGTCTGAGTGATGATAAATTCATCAAAAGATATAGGCATGTTCTTTAATGAACTGGCTATCCATCCATGTTCTTAGTTTTTCTTATGGCAACCACATGAGAAAAATATGAGCCTGCCAAAAGAGGTAAAAACATTAGCTTGCATATCAAAAAATATGAAAAATTGACTGGGTGTTGAAAACAGGAGGTTAAGAGCCCACTTGGAAATGCACGCCAAATTTAGCTCTTTAACTGATAAATTCATGAGATGTTATGGGTCCATTCTTTGATGATCTGGGCATCCACTCATGATCTCAGTTTCCCTCTGGGTGTTCACACATGTGAGATATGAGTCTACCAAAATGCGTCCTGGCACAGTAATGACTAGGGCCTGACAAAATTCACTAAGTGTTGAATTGAGCAGTTTGAAAGACCATTTTAAAGTGACTACCAGAGACTGTGTGTTTGTCAGTAAGGTTTTAAGGTGACATGGTCTTGTTCCTAGTTGAGGTGGATACCTAGCCATACCCTCAGTTTGTTTAAAGATGGTCAAGATGTGAAAAATATAAGTCTGCCAAAAGTTAGAAAAGTATGCTTGTACAGTCTCGGTGAAATAAAAGAGTAAGCTACAGTAAATTAATAAACAAAAATTTATAAAGGGAATTCTGCATATGTTGAGAAGGATTTAGGGATAGTATTTTGGAAGATATGATATGATCGAAATTACACAACATATATTTAAGGAATAAATGCTTGCAAAGGGTTTAATGAAGACACATGTAGGCTGCAATATTCTTGATAACCTTCGGACTGTTTGAGATATGCCAAACAGAGGCGACCACACTAACTACCATGGTATATGCCAAACAGAGGCAAAAAGATATAAGTGTCGTTGAAAAATGATACTTGTATCAAATGTGTCTTTAAAGAAGAAAGAGGTATGAGGGTCAATTTACTGGAGTCAATTCAAATTATATCCCATGAGTCCCAAGGAACTATACATTGTTCCAAAATCCAAACCAGTAAATGGGAAAAGCTTGTAAAGTGTGTTGTAATTGAGGTAAAAGTGAGCATAAAAAAATGCTTCTTTAAAGGAGAAATAGGTCTTAGGTTGAATTGTACCTAGTCATTATAATTGCAACTCATATCGCACTCTACAAAAAAATTTAGACCCATAATAGAAAACAATCACAAAAGCTTGAAAAGTGTGCCATAATCCATGCAAAACTGACAATCAAAGCAAAATTAAATGCATCTTTAAAGGAGAAAGAGGTCTCGCGTTCAAGTTTTGACAAAATCAGTTCAAATTATATCTCATAGAGGACTCTGTTCTAGACCATTAAATAAAATTAGATTACACAAGCTTGCACTCTATAGAATGTTTAAGACATATAATAGAATAAAATAACAAAAGCTTGTAATTTGTGCCATAATCGAGGTAAAACTAATTATTAAAGAAAAATTAAATTCTTAGAAGAAACACATCTTAGGTTCAAATTTTTGACAAAATCGGTTGAACCAGTTCAGATTATAGCTCCTACGAGACTCTCCACACTGTTCCAGACGATTAAATAGAATAAAATTACAAAATCTTGCAAATTGTGCCATAATTCATAAAATTATACAAGAGCACGACTGGCTTGCAGTGCTCAATCCACATGTCTTTTCCCCGGATTTAAGGAGGAGCTTCAGACGCTCCAATAATAGAAAACCCTTTCTAGATCCACCGATAATAGAAGCGATGGTAGCACAGCAAAAAAATTATAATTTTAGTATGAATGTACTGAATTCGTATTGGTTCGGAAATTTGAAGTATTTTTCCCAAATTCCTACGCTACTAGGGTTAATGGGCTTACATAATTTATTGGGCCCTTTGTTATCCTCTAGACTGCGGCCATATTGTTTTGTCATCCTCTAGACTACAGCCGGATTTCCTCCACTGGGAATGTCAGTATCCTCTGGACTGGTATCCCCTGCTCCTCGATTTACCACTGCTCTGCTCATCAAATTACTAGTGCTTTGGATGCTGCTAATGAACTAGTGTGCAGGAGTCAACTTGTTTGTTGTTGTTTTGCTAATGAGCTAGTGTGCGGGTGTTTTTGAATTCTACGTTTTTTGTTTGTTTATTTGCAGATTTTATATTTTGTGTTTTATTTTGTTTTTTTATTTTGCATATTTACCTTTTGTTTAGTTTATTTTGGGTTTTTTTATTTGCATATTTAATTATTTTGTTGCATTTTAAATTAATTATAGGTAAACAACTCTATGTTTTTAATTTAGTGTAGTTTAATTTAATTTAATTTAATTTAACTATGATTTTGTCATAATTTGTATTGGTTGCATTGCTTATAGTGAGATCCTATACATAAGTCCCTTCAAGGATGAACACGATGATGATGAAGATGATCATGATGATCATGATGATGATGAGGATGGAAAAGATGATGGTGATGATGACAATAACGACGATGATAATAATCATCATTATCCTCATCATCATCCTTGTCATCTTCATCACCATCTTCTAATTCGTCGTCTTCATCAATATCACCATCATCGTATTCATAATCATCATCATCGTCATCGCCATAATCGTCATCATGATCTTCTTCATATTCGCCATCTTCCTTATCATCATCATCATAATCATCATCTTCATCATCAACATCTTCGTTATCACCATCATTATCTTGATCATCATCATCATATTCGTCGTCATCATCAACAACATCTTCATCTTCATCATCATATCCATCATCAACATCATCATCATCCAATTCATCAGCATATCCATTATCATTATCATCATCTTCATCATCATCATCATCATCATCATTTTCATTATCATCGTCATCATCTTCACCGTCATCATCATATTCGTCGTCGTCATCATCATCATCTTCATCATCGCAATTTTAGGGGGAGCTCAGTGAATGAACATGTCTACATGATAGGGGGAGCATCCAGTTGAGTGAAAAATTAAGGATTGCTCCTAAGACCCATTTCAAGGACTAATCTAACAATTCAATATGATCCGAGGAAGTAGTAAAAAAATACAACTTATAGGGCCTTGTGAAGCCTCCTGTTCTTATATTTGTGCACATGAAGAATCAAGACTTATGGAACTAGTCCAGTGTCTTAAAAGAGGAAGATACAAACTGATCATTTTGGTAGTTCCACAAAGTGCATTCTTTATAGGAGTGAATAATCACTCATAACCATTCTATTATAATGTTGGTGAAGCTCATAACAATTTAGTGAATACCAAGGTAAAGATCTTGTCATCACATCTTCATCATCTTCATCATCTTCATCAACATAGTCATCATCATCACCATCACCATCATCATCATCATCATCATCATCATCATCATCCTCATCATCATCATGATAATCATCATCATCATCTTCATCATCCTCATCCTAGTCATCATCATCATCCTCGCCATCCTCATCCTCGTCATCATCGTCCTCATCCTCGCCCTCATCATCATCATCATCATTATTGTCGTCATCATCACCACCACCATCATTGATCATCATCATCATATTCATCATCATCATCTTCATCAGCATCATCATCATCGTCATCATCATTGTCATCTCCCTCTTCCTAGTAAACATCTTCATCATCGTCGTCATCATCATTTTCATCATCGCCCTCATCATCATCTTCATCATCACCACCACCATCATCATCTTCTTCTTCTTCACCATCGTCATCATCATCATCATCAACAACAACAACAACATCATCATCATCATCATCATAATCATCCTCGTCATGCTCATCCTCATCCTCATCCTCATCCTCATCCTCATCATCATCATCATGATCGTCATCATCATCATCTTCATCATCATCATAATTTTCGTCATCATCGTCCTCATCCTAGTCATCATCATCATCATCGTCATCATCATCATCATCATCATCATCATCATCATCGTCGTCGTCGTCGTCATTAGATGAAATTTGGGGTCTAAAATGGGCCTTATAAGAAAACGAGCCAACAATAAATTTTGTGAGTTGGAATTCAAGAACCAATAGAATTTCAATAAAATGAGTCAACCATAATGGTTGAATTGAAATATTTGTCATAAAAGAAAACTACTTTTTTTGTTCGTACTTTCGACATATCTCCCTGTGTTTTTACTCAAATTTCAGGCGGGAGAGCTCGTTGGATGCGGAATACCTGAAAAAACGTCATGATGATGCAGCGGACATCTTCATCACATTTTTTCAGGAATTTCTTATTTTTGGGGTAGTTGGGTCCATCAAAAGTATGTAGTGTGGGTACTCGTTGGATGTGGAATTAAATTCTGCATCCAACGAGCTCTCCCACTCGGAATTTGAGTAAAAACACAAGGAGATATGTCGAAAATACGAACAAAAAAAGTAGTTTTTTTCATTCTTCCTCCAAAATTAATAACTATTATTTTATCATTTTCCTTAGGAGGCCCATTTTAGAACTCAAATTTCCTCTAATGCATCGTCGTCGTCGTCGTCGTCGTCATCATCATCGTCGTCGTCGTCATCATCATCATTATCATCATCGTCATATCCCTCTTCCTAATCAATGCCTTCATCATCATCATCATCATCGCCCTCATCATCATCTTCATCATGTTCATCATCTGCATCACCACCACCATCATCATCATCATTGAATGTTTATTTATGTTCATCTATGTCTCCTTCCCAAAGGTTTGAAAATGATCTTATTTGAGTAATTTTGCGGGAGCACCTTTCAAGTTAACTGATTAGCAAGTTTTTCCACCATGGAGCCGTCAGATGGAGAGTGAAGCTGTCGGATGGAGCCATCAGATCGACGATGGAAAGCGATTCCTTAGAGCGGAGATGCGAGGAAGGATTTAATTTTGAGATTTGTGGAGTCCGTTATATGGGTGTAGTGTTGGAGGGTTGAGATCGGAACAAGGTGAGATCAATGGCCCTAAATAATTTCGCCCGGTGAACCTCCTCGAAGGGAGAAAATTTTTCAAATTGCGAAAAGGGTTGATCAGCGAGAAAATCAGATGGTTGAGATGAAGGCAGAGATAGATCTGCAGTCTCAAATAATTCTGCGGATTGAACTAGTGGAGAAAGTTACGAATTCAATCCGCGGAAAGTGGTAGGAGCTGCAAAGATCTACGGTTGGAATAAGATGTTGGGTAGATCAACGAGTGAGAAGCATTCCGCGATCAGAAGTTGCTCACTCGTTCAGATGAAAAAGGGTTAGCAGAAGCTTAAAGTTCTCAAGGTTGAGCGGTCATGACGAAGGTAGTTTAGAGATCGACGGTTGATATTGATCTCCCCAAATCAAGCTGTGCAGGTTGATAATATTGAGTTTTGGGTATGAATATTTGGTGTATCGAGGGATTAGATCGCAAAGTTGAACATATCTATTGTACTGAGTGCATGGAGAAACACGAGGGTAATGCAACATAAAAAAAATATAAAAAAATCTAAGTGGAGAAGACGCCCTCATGTACGATCTGCCTTCCCGACAGTTAATTGATTTCCCTGACTCCATTTCTGATACACCCACTGGATAAATCATCCCCGCGGCAACGCCATCTCGCCCAAAACTAGATACATGTCATATGGCTGGAGTGTGAAATAAGAAATATATCATGAAAATATAAGAAGTGGAACAATGAATCTGATTGCCACACGTAGCAGGGGAAACATAGTGAAATAATGGTTCTTGTATCGTTGTCACAGGAGTGAGAGGGTCGTCACAAGAGCAAAAGGTCCAGAACACGTCCAATCCATATACCCTGAAGCGTATGGTTGATTAGGCTACTCGACGATGAAATGTGCGAAAATGTTGAGGGGTCATATTCTTGTCCAGTTTTCCAATCCTATATAAACACCACCTTTTAGAGCCATTAAGGTGCATATGATGAGCTAGTGTAGAAGCAAACTTGCGGTATCATTCTACCAAGAGGTTTCGAGGATTGTGATATGTTTACAATGGCAATCTGGTTCTAGAATATGGTTATTCTAGGTGTGTTGTTGGTTGGTGAGCTTGATTCCAAGCTCATCTATCAACCTAGTTTTTCACACCAGGGAAGCACCAACCATCGGGGAGTAGATGTCATACACCACTTTGAGAGATGCACCTGTTTTTTGTCGGAGCGAATTCTCATACTGGAGCATCAAGGGCCCAAGGTCTTCATCATATCTTTCATGCACCCCGTCCGCCAAGCTTTTCTAAGGTGGTGAGAAGTACTTGAATGACAAGCCACTGCAAAGGCTTGTTTCTTCCAGAAGCAAGGGGAATCTGTGAATAAAGTTGAGCACAGAAAGGATATATATAAACTCCTTTGCCAGCTTTGACCCCATGCAGAAAGGTGCCTTCGAGCACAAAACGAACACAAAGGGAAAGTACATGTTGCTGACTCGACAGACGGACAAGTGGTCGAGCCCATTCAGAAATGATCCAACAGAAGCATCTTGAGACGTCATTTTCACTACCCGTGAGTTCACAACCAGAAATGTCATACTGCCATCCAGACCGAGCACACACATTTGCTCCATGATGTTTGTTTAAAGATATGTAAACCATGGTAGAAGTACCACACTCTAGTTGTTAATGTTTGATTATGACTGTAAACAGTTTCAGATCCTATTTCGAGGATTAGACTCGGGGTTTGAGACATTATAAAAAGGCTCCCCACCAGGGATCAAATTTGAAGAACAAGGTCCCATGTCCTTTTGAAGCTTAAGTTTCAGTGAATTAGCCACCAATTAGCTTACTTCCTATTGAGTTACAAGTGGTTTCCATTTTCATACATTTAGTTTCCCTAATATTTATCATGATAATGGGGATTGTGGTTGTTGTTGATATGTATATATTCAATTAGCATTACTCATTGTATATCACATGGATGTAAGGATGAAAAATAGAACTTGGGGATGCATAACAACAACCCTCATTTTCAAAGATAGATTCATAAAAGCCAAAAGCCAAAGAAAATATTCAGGGTTGCACATTACAATTTACAATTCTCATAAGGAAAAGAAAATCACTTACTTGAGCCAACTGTAGTTGTGGAAGCAAGATAGCTAAGACACCACCATGTGAACAAGAATGAACCATTGCTCCAGTAGCAGCCATACCTGCAAATGCCCAAGTTAGACCAAACCCTAAAATATCCAAGGTAAAAAACTCTTGAATAAAAACTACAACAATAGAGTTTACCTTGAGTTTCCATGCTGAAATCATCCAAGGTTTCCATGCAAAATACAATGAGACCACCCAACTATACAAAATCCACCCTTCCATGAGGAAAATTTTCAGAAAAGTGGTCAAAATTGGTCCCAGTAGCCTTAAGAGAATTCCCGCCACAATTCATGGTTTGAGAAGAATGTCTGCACCATGGTACTGTCCTATAGCTAATTGGTTTGGCTACATATTCATTATTTGAATTTTTTTTAATATTTCTTAAGGAGAAAGATACATGCCTGCCAGAACAGGGTTTTTCACTAGTGGATGCAAAAATGGCTAAGTAGCCTTAGAAAGATGCCCACCCTAAATTATGGGTTAGAGTAAATGCCCGTAGCACATGGGGGTCTTGTAGATTGGTCTTCGGCCCAACTGACCATGTCTTCAAATTGTCTTGGAAGTGGATGAAGAAAAATTTATGGACCTACCAAAAGGGTGTTTTAAGCAGATTAGACCAAATTGAGAAATTTGTCTAAGTATGGACTTGGTGTTAAATCTACCCAAGTGGCCTTAAGGAAATGCCTGCCATGCCTCATAAGATGATGTGAACAATGTACTGAGAATGTGAGTCTCTAGAGTTTTGTATGGAGCATATAACCATGTTAGTTGCCTCACCAAACTACAACATATATTTAAGGAAGAATTGGTCCCAACAGCCTTAAGAGAATGCCCGCCACAATTCATGGTTTGAGAAGAACGCCTACACCATGGTACCGTCCTATAGCTGTTTTTTTTGGATACCTATTCATGATTTGAGTTTTCTTTAATCTTTCTTGAGGAGAAAGATACAGGCCTACCAAAACAGGGTTTTTCACCGGTGGATGAAAAAATGGCTATGTAACCTCAAAAAGATGCCCGCCCTAAATTATGGGTTAGAGTAAATTCCCGTAGAACATTGGGGTCTTGTATATTGTTCTTAGGCATACCTGACCATGTATTTAGATTGTATTAGAAGTGGATGAAGAAAAATTTATGGACCTACCAAAATGGTGTTTTAGGCAGATTAGACCAAATTGAGAAATTTGTCTAAGTATGGACTTGGTGTTAAGTCTGCCCAACTAGCCTTAAGGAAATTCCCGCCATGCCTCATAGGATGATGTAAAAAATGTATTGAGAATGTGAATCTCTAGAGTGTTGTATGGAGCATACAACCATGTAACTTGCCTCACCAAACTACATCATATATTTAAGGAAGAATTGGTCCCAGCAGCCTTAGTCAAAATTGGTCCTAGCAGCCTTAGTCAAAATTGGTCCCAGCAACCTTAAGAGAATGCCCGCCACAATTCATGGTTTGAGAAGAATTCCCACACCATGGTACCGTCCTATAGCTAGTTTGTTTGGATACCTATTCATGATTTGAGTTTTCTATAATCTTTCTTGAGGAGAAAGATACAGGCCAACCAAAACAGGGTTTTTCACTGGTGGATGGAAAAATGGCTAAGTAACCTCAGAGAGATGCCCGCCCTAAATTATGGGTTAGAGTAAATTCTCGCAGCACATGGGGGTCTTGTAGATTGGTCTTCGGCCTACCTGACCATGTATTCATATTGTCCTAGAAGTGGATGAAGAAAAAGTTACGGACTTTCCAAAAGGGTGGTTTAGGTAGATTAGACCAAATTGAGAAATTTGTCTCTAAGTATGGAATTGGTGTTAAATCTGCCCAAGTGGCCTTAAGGAAATTCCCGCCATGACTCATAGGATTATGTGAAAAATGTATTGAGAAAGTGAGTCTCTATAGTGTTGTATGGAGCATACAACCATGTCAGTTGCCTCACCAAACTACAACATATATTTAAGGAAGAATTGGTCCCAGCAGCCTTAGTCAAAATTGGTCCCAGCATCCTTAAGAGAATACCCGCCACAATTCATGGTTTGAGAAGAATGCCCGCACCATGGTACCGTACTATAGCTAGTTGGTTTGGCTACCTATTCATGATTTTAGTGTTCTTTAATATTTCTTGACGAGAAAGATACATGCCTGCCAAAACAGGGTTTTTAGTGGTGAAAAACAAGAAATTCAAGGGGCAGTAGTTGATATCCAAAAGATGGATGTTTGGAATCCTATAAAACCTGATGTCATTATAAGAAGTGTGAGACAAGACAAAAAGGAAAAAGTCCTAGATGATCGAAATGAAACATTGTATGCAAAATGGAGAAAGAAACTTATGTTGCGTACTGAAAATTTATTCTATTGTGCTAACATTTATGTTACCAAATTTTGGAAATGTAACAAATGATGGAAGGCATATTAAATATTTAATTTTTGTTTTCAGTAATAAAATTACAGTTTTTTTCTGTGGTTGATTATATTTTGTAAATTTTTGTCTTTTTTAGGCCAGTTCTATAGGCATTACAACTTTGGGTTATTCGTTGAAATTTGGTTGCATGAGTAGAATTGTATGACATTGTTCCAGAATTCGAATTTCATTTTCATTAGATAAAGAAAATTACATAAATACAACAATACATAGCATCAAAATTCTCATAAATAACTTCAGATTTTTCAATCCATCATCCCCATAATATCCCTATAATATCAACAGTTCCAAGCAAACAGCTAGGATCTACCTATGTCACCAAATCTATTGACATCTCATATCCACTAATCAATATCACTCTTTTAATTTCTTACAAATTCAAATATATATTCCTACAGTACACAAGTTAAGTTTTCAATTTTGATATTGTTAACTTTCTATCCTGTTATGTAAACTTATTGAAAAGTTAAATTCAAAATTACCATTCACATTAAATGCATAAAAAACATATACATTGCTGAGAAATACACACACACACGCACACACATATATAAATATAGGTATTAAAACTTGAAATGTATTTACATACACAACATATATAAATAATGTTATTCCATAGTTCTAGGCCGCTTGGAAGGTTTAGGCTGCAAGTCCTCCTTTTCTAGAGAAGATAAATTTGTACATTCTAGTCTCTTGGCTTGTCTTGAAGCTTCTGGTTCTTCAGAAGCTGCAGCAGGTGCATGTTCTGATTTTCGTTCTAATTCTTTCACTTTTGTTGCACATTTGTGCAAACTTTCTCTCAATCTATCGTTATCTTGGGTGTACTTCTTCATCAATTCCACATTCTTCTTATTTTTCTCTTCGTGTTCATTTTCCTTTTGCTGAAGATGATCATTTGCACGTTTCAAATCAGACTAAACTTGGGCCAATTTTTTCTTGAGCTGCTCTGTCTTTGTCTCCAATTATTTTGCCCTCAATTCTATATTATCTGGAGTATACACAATTGCTACTCGCTGAAGCATGCTGTTCTTCTGCAGAGTGGTAATTTGGGATTTCAGATCTTCTATCTCAGACTTACATCCCAAATGTTGTGATTCTCTATCCTCCAGTATTTTCAATATGAGCTCTTTAATCTCATCATCCCTCTGTGCTAGCTTGTTTTCCATTGTTTCTTTTATGGTTGACCACGCAGAGAGATCAGCTCCAGCATTCATTGCTGCACTAGCATCCATCAAGGACTTCTCTCAAATTCTTAAGAAGGCGTGATATCTTTGTAACCCCTTTTTGACTTGTGCATGAGCTTGTATTGCATTAAAATCTACGTCCATTGCCTTCTCTCTGTTTTGCAGGGAACTCTCATACCTTTTTAAAGCCTGTTGGTGTGCTGACATATCATAAATTTCACTAGAAATCAAATGCCTACTATGTCCCTTACCAATTTCAGATTCTTTTAACTTTTCAACTCCTCTAGTCTGCAATTCTGCAGTAATCTTTTCAAGTTCAACTATTTTTCCTTTCAACTCTTCATCTTTCTTAGCAATTATTTTCCAAACTAAAATAAAGATTACAAATGTGTTCAGATGTTTCCAAACTATAATAAAAGTTACAAATGTGTTATGACTTTTGCAAACTATAATAAAAATTACAAATGTGTTCTGACTTTTCCAAACTATAATAAAAATTACAAATGTGTTTCAAGTCAACTATACACAACCTACATTTTCAATTTCAATATAGTTAACTTTCTAGCATGTTAAGTATACTTATTTTTCTAGCATGCTAAGTATACTTATTGAAAATAAGAAAGTAAGAGTAAATAATAGAGTAAAAATTTGGCATTCTATCTATTCTGGAAAAAATAGAGTTATTGAGTGAGTAATATAATAATAGAGTAATATTCTTCTCTACATGTTTTGATGTACCCTCAAACCAAACCCTCCGATTAAATTTTTATAGTAAATGTTTTTGGAAATTGGATGGCTAGATATATTGAGAAGACTATCCTTGTGTTAATTATATATAACCTAACCTCGTATGCTCACAATCGCCCTATGAAAGGTGCAATTTTAACCTTTTTATTGTTATGGACACTTGGTGTAAAATGCAAACCATAAGCATAAAAATGCAAGTTAGGAATGCATAGCAGTTAAATTGAACATGAACGACTAAAATTCCAAGTATCTTGGTCAAATTCAAAAAAAATGACTGAAATTCTAAGTTTTGTAAAAAACAGCGTGTAAATATTAAAAAATGGGCTTAGGGAAATGCACGCCACAGTCCCTACAATTGTTATAAGTGTAAACTAACACCATGGGGTTGAAGATAGATATATTTTTGACAAAAACCTCTTTCCATTTTTTAAAATTATGTTTCATTTTTCCAGATTTAAATTGACAAAATGAGAACTTTTGTGTTTTCAACCCAGTTTTACACAAATCACAAAAATGCTTGCCCGATGTTATAGCTGATTTTACCACTCTAGGTGAATCACACTTGTATGGCCTTCCCCTGTCCCTCTACAGACTCCTTAAACCCCTTGGACCATTTTTTGTCCTTTGATGTTTCCTTGACCATCCCTAAAAACATGTGAAAATTAGTACACGCGACTTTTAAACCCTTAATCGCGTATATACGCGGGTTTGACCCCTAAAACCGTGTACATCAGCATGTGTGCATAATCCAAATCCTTTTGGAGTTTTCGTTGACATGGATCCGACTCACTTGAATCCTGGCCTTCCCTATGCCTTGAGATCCCTCGAATTCGACCTTTCAATACCCCTTTGAAAAGATATATCAGGAACTCTTTGGTACATTGAAGGCATATGAGAGAATTGAGAGCAAAGAAACTATAGTCCATTGTTGCCGGAATTTGTGCTTGAGTCTGCATCCCTTTGTTCCTTGGAGCACTTTTGTGTTCTTCCCAAGCTTTCCTTTTGCTTGTGAGCTTTCTATCGAGAGATGGAGGATTGAGGTGGTGGAGGCCCAAGTGGGGGATTCAGTTTCTCCGATTCCCAGACATGCCGTCGACAGAGGCTATATCCATTGTAATCTCTGATTTTATATTAATAGAAATATATTTTCCTGTCCAATAATGTATGTTTGAATGAATATTTTATCCATGGATGTTTTCAAATGTTTATACATTGTTGATTATATATGCTAGAATAGATCTAACACCAATATATATAGTATGCTTGTATTGTTTACTTGTTGTTGAGGAAGTAATATATCAATTCAAGCTGAAGTTGGAAAGCTCAACAGGGATCTACTTCAACCGTTCGGAATAAGGTACGAGGTCTGATCCTTTAGTGTTAGATATTTAATTTCTATTGCATATTGGAAAGGATTGATTTCTGGAGTCAAGTTGTCTGTTGTGGTACCCCAAGCCATAGGAATTTCTCTCCGTAACAGAATTGGCGACTCCATCATCTGATTACCGGTCATTGATGTATACCATTAACAGACGCGAGATCACCCGCCGATAATGAAAATGGGAATCAAGGTACTAGAGTGCAAACTAACAAGTGTGAATAAATGTGTTGAGGTCGAACACTTGAGAGGATCCATCGATCAGGGGACATTGATGTATTCCCAAAGACTGTCGATGGTGAGAGAACCTGCCACTGATGACTGCAAGTCTCAAGGCACTCAAAATGACTCTAGATTCCAATCCCAGAATAAATGATCTGAAGTCGATGGGATGAAATCCACTGGAAGGAGGGCATTAAGGCATCCCCCATCATCCAACACAAGGTACTCAACAAAGCTATATAAGGTGGAAGGACTCGATCATAAGGTGCACGAACTAGTAACTGTACCGGGAATGGCCAACATGCAAAGTCAAGATAACTGAGGAATGGCCGACTCAGGTTTCAACTTTTTTCGAACAAGAGCATAACGGCAAATGGTGATTGAATAAAGGCAGCATAGACTCAATATACAAACTGGGACATCTCTGCGACACAGGAGGCATCGATAGAGGCTCCATGGGGACTGGAAGCTTAACCAGTCAGTGGAGATAAACTCTGATAAAACGAGTACAACTCATAAATTCAAACTATAAACCCAACCAATGGATGTGATATACAGTGCTCTGTTCGAAGGCGACACGACTCGACAATTGCCAAAGATAACATCTTTCCTTGTCTGACTTTTTGGTTTTTTGGTTTTTTTGGACTTTTCAAAATATTTAAAAAGCTTGAAAAAGAATAAAACTGCTTTATAGTTATAGACTAGGAGGATACGAGTGTCATAGGGGCAAACAAACTAGTTCCAAGCAGTGGAACATACCTATTCTCAATGCAAGGACACATGTGTAGGATATCGACACTCGAGGGAAAATCCCCTCCCGGTAAAAAGGGAATCAAGCTGCAAAGGATATATAAAATGGCTATGCATGGCTAGACATGAGACAAGCTCGGGCTATATGGCTGAAGCGCAATGTCAGGGAAGCCGGTATAAAGCTCATGCTAATGCAATTACAACTTGACATAAGGGAGTCCTGAGGCAAATAGGCTAGCAAAAGATCAAGAGGAGTATGAGGCTCTTGGGAAATGTCGTGGTAGTACTATACAACGGACTCCCACACCCTAAAGGACAAAATGTCAGCATGGGCACCAAATGTAGATAAGGCGCTAAATAGGGTACCCATGTAAGGTCAAGCTCTACCACTCATACCATGCCACTTCTAAAACAACAAGAAGGTTCCATGACATAATAGAGTGGGTTCGTACCTAAGGCTATGATGAAATGGTCATAAGGTCATGCAAAATGCAAACGATGATAAAACCTAACCTATATGCCAGTTTAGACATGATACCTGAGATCGGCACGAACGGGTCAATCCAAGGGCTGAAATGGCACTCAAAAAGGTCTCCTACATCATGAATTAGGTCAAAAACGGTCCAAAATGATTAGAAATGGTCCAAACTATAGGAAAGGGGGTAAAAATTTCTATAAATAGTAAAAAATTCAAAACATTATAAAACATTTGAAATTTTTACCCAATTGAGCTCAGATTTTCAACAGCGAATTCCAGGAGATCCAGCCGGCGGAATCCACTATCGTTTCTTCCAGGTACTTACCCATGCTCTTCTCTTCCATTTTGATGCAATTTTTATCAAATTCCATGGTCATTTGAGGTTTCTAAGCCAATCTAAAAAAGGCGTTGCGGCCCACATGGAAATCGAGGGTTTTTCCGCATATAGGGCTAGATATACGCAGAAAATGCCCTCACAGTCGCGTACATACGCGGCTATTTGGCAAACAGTCGCATATGCGACCGCGCATGAGGTTTTTTGAGTATTCTAATGGGAAAACTTGCAAATTTTTTGTGCAGGATGGTCCTAGAATGGAGAGAGTGTGAACATGGTGATGTAGAGGAGGTAGTAAGGGCCGATCTAATGGCTCAATAAGCGCTACGTGCATGTGGGCTCTACAAATTTTGGTGTCTTGGTGGCTTGAGGGCCAAACCAGGACTATTTCAGATTGCGGTGGATTACTGGGATCCAGACTCTAAGTCCTTCCAGATAGATGGGATGTCCCTCACCATAGAGGTGTAGGACATATACTTTATTACTGGACTTTCCCGATGGGGGGAAGTAGTGAACCTCCGTTCTCGCGGTGGGCCCGGAGGTGGCCTGACTATCGATGAGTACATTGCGGTGTACTGCTATCCAAACACGGAGAAGGTGGGGAGTCAGATCCCAACCAACTCTATACAGGTGCTGGGCCTAAAGGCCATTCTACTGACATTGGGAAAGATAGCAGGCTTGGCTTCACTCCACCAGGCCTTGCGGCCTCTGGGATGGACTTATAATGTATTTTGGCCATCGTATGACCCCTCTGACCTCACACATTAGGGGGAATCTACTATAGCTTATTTTACCACTCCAGGTGAATCACACTTGTATGGCCTTCCCCTGTCCCTCTACAGACTCCTTAAACCCCTTGGACCATTTTTTGTCCTTTGATGTTTCCTTGACCATCCCTAAAAACATGTGAAAATTAGTACATGCGACTTCTAAACCCTTAATTGTGTATATACATGGGTTTGACCCCTAAAACCGTGTACATCGAGATGTGTGCATAATTCAAATCCTTTTGGAGTTTTCCTTGACATCGATCCGACTCACTTGACTCTTGGCCTTCCCTATGCCTTGAGATCGCTCGGATTCGACCTTTCATTACCCCTTTGAAAAGCTATATAAGGAACTCTTTGGTACATTGAAAGCATATGAGAGAATTGAGAGCAAAGAAACTATAGTCCATTGTTGACGGAACTTGTGCTTGAGTCTGCATCCCTTTGTCCCTTGGAGCACTTTTGTGTTCTTCCCAAGCTTGCCTTTTGCTTGTGAGCTTGCTATCGAGAGATGGAGAATTGAGGCGGTGGAGGCCTAAGTGGGGGATTCAGTTTCTCCGATTTGCAGACGTGCCGACAGAGGTTGTATCCATTGTAATCTCTGATTTTATATTAATAGAAATATATTTTCCTGTCCAATAATGTATGTTTGAATGAATATTTTATCCATGGATGTTTTCAAATGTTTATACATTGTTGATTATATGTGCTAGAATAGATCTAACACCAATATATATAGTATGCTTGTATTGTTTACTTGTTGTTGAGGAAGTAATCTATCAATTCAAGCTGAAGTTGGAAAGCTCAACGAGGATCTACTTCAACCATCCGGAATAAGGTACAAGGTCTGATCCTTTAGTGTTAGATAGTTAATTTCTATTGCATATTGGAAAGGATTGATTTGTGGAGTCAAGTTGTCTGTTGTGGTACCTCAAGCCATAGGAATTTATCTCCGTAACTCCCGACCCTAAGTATTGGTTATTTTTGAGTAATTTTAGTTTGAAATGGTATGTTTTACTATTTTCCACATTATTATACATTTTTTCAATTTTGGTTCAGAAAGTGCATGTTGTGCAAAAACACTACATGGTTGTCTTGTATTTATGAATATCCACCCACATTAATAAAAATGCAATTCAAACCCTCCTATTAAATGTTTATAGTAAATGGTTTTGGAAATTGGATGGATAGATATATTAGAAGACTATCCTTGTGTTAATTTTATATAACCTAACCTCATATGCTCACAGTCGACCTATGAAAGGTGCAATTTTAACCTTTTTTACTGTTATGGACACTTGGTGTAAAATGCAAGCCATAAGCATAAAAATGCAAGCTAGGAATGCATAGTAGTCAAATTGAACATGAATAATTAAAATTGCAAGTATCTTGGAAAAATTCAAAATTAATGACTGAAATTATAAGTTGTTGTGTCAAAAGCAGTGTGTAAATATTCAAAACTAGGCTTAGGAAAATGCATGCCACAGTCCGTACAATTGTCATCAGTTGAAAATAACACCATGGGGTTGAAGCTAGATATATTTACATTTATTAATAAATTTTATACTGTTAGGTGTAATCTATATGGTGAATTCTACTATTTAATGCATATGAATTATGTATTTGTTCCTTTCAATTATGTCTGGTATATTATTGTTCTGTTATAATTGGGTTTTCTTTTCGAATAATTTTTCATTATATATGAAATTTGTAAGTTTGAAATGATAATATACATTTCCTAGCATGTGGGTTATTGTGAAGATGCTTTTATATTGTCTTCAAACTGTCCAAAACACCTCTTATTATAACCTTCTAGATATGGTTGGATTCACCATACAACACTCTAGAGATCCACACTCTCAGAATATTTTTATCATCATCCTATGAGTTGTGGCGGGCATTTCTCTAAAGCTAGTTATGCATATTTTACCAATAATTCCATACTTGGACAATGTTTTATCTTCTCCTAGGCTCGGTCTAATTTCCCTAAACCACATTTTCTAGTTTACTTGGACCAATATTCCCAAACTTGGCCAATTTCCTGATTTTAACTAATTTGTCATATTTCTCCAGAACGAATGTCATAATGCAACAGTGATTTCAACTTCATTTCACATCATCATCTATTCCATGCCATGCCATGCCATGCAGGCATCATCCTTAGTGCGGGCATCATCCTTAATGCAGGCATCACTTATCCCCTTTAAAACACTTAGCCATTTTTTCTTTGTCTTTAGTATGCAAAATAACATTTTTCTTCTATTTTCGTAGGTTGATGTTTTCCTTATCCGGTCACCATAAGAAAAAACAAGAGCATGGATAGATATCCATTTCAACAATGAACAGGACTGTATCATCTGATGAATTTTATCATCAAAGGAACACCCCCTTTTAGTCATTTAAAAGTGGTCTCTCAAACTTTTTGTCTAACACTTGAGCAGTTCTCTTCAAACCCTAGGTCACCAAGCCTAATTTCATTTTTCCTTCAAATTTGGCAAGTGATATTCCCAATGGGTATAGTTCAACAAGGTGAGTCCAGAAAACCACTTTCATCATCTGTAGCTTCTTTCTCTCTCCTAGGCGGGCATTTTTCTGGAGTAGTGCTGAGAGGCACTTTTGGCAGACTGATATCTTCTTCCTGAAAGAATTTTTGGTTAGGCTAATTATATGGTTGGATGCGCCATACAAGTTTTTAGAGATCTATACTCTCATAATATTTTTATCATCAACCCATGAGCTGTGACGGGCATTTCCCTAAGGCCTGTTAGGCATATTTTACCAATAATTCATACTTGGACAATTTTTTATCTTCTCCTAGGCTTGGTCTAATTTCCCTAAACCATAGTTTTGGGAAGTCCATAAATTATTCTTTAGTGTCTCTTTGGACAAAATGAAACCATGGTTGAGTAGAAAAAATAGCAGCCTACAATCTCCCCATGTGGTGCGGGCATTTTCTTCAACAAACCATTTGTGGTGGGCATCCTCTTAAGGCTACTTGGACCAATATTCCCACACTTGGCCAATTTCTTGATTTTCACTAATTTGTCATATTTCTCCAGAACGATGTCATAATGAAACAATGGTTTCAACTTCATGCCACATAGTCATCTATTCCATGCCATGCCATGCGGGCATCATCCTTAGTGCGGGCATCAACCTTAATGCGGGCATCAACCTTAATGCGGGCATCACTTAGCCCCTTTACAACACTTAGCCATTTTTTTTGTCTTTAGTGTGCAAAATAAGATTTTTCTTCTATTTTTTCAGGTTGATATTTTTCTTATCTGCTCACCATAAGAAAAAACAAGAGCATGGCTATATATCCATTTCAACAATGAACAGGACCATATCATCTGATGATTTTTATCATCAATGAAACACCCCCTTGCGAGCATTTCCAAGTGGTCTCTCAAATACTTTGTCTAACACTTAACCAGTTCTCTTCAAACCCTAGGTCACCAAGGTGATTTCATGTTTCCTTCAAACTTGGAAAGTGAGATTCCCAATGGGTATAGTTCAACAAGGTGAATCCAAAAAAAAACACTTTCATCTTCTGTAGCTTCTTTCTCTCTCCTCGACGGGCATTTTTCTGGAGCAATGCAAATATGGATGAGAGACACTTTTGGCAGATTGATATCTTCTTTCTGAAAGACTTTTTGGTCAGGTTAATTATATGGTTGGATGAAACATTCAAGTCTCTAGAGATCTACACTATCATAATATTTTTATCATCATCCTATGAGTTGTGTCGTACATTTCCCTAAGGCCAACTAGGCATATTTTACCAATAATTCCATACTTGGACAAATTTTGATCTTCTCCTAGGCTTGGTCTAATTTCCCTAAATCATAGTTTTGGCAGGTCCATAAATTCTTCTTCAGGGTCTCTTTGGAAAAAGTGAGACCATGATTGAGTAGAAAAAACAACAACCTACAATATCCCCATGTGTAGGAATTTTCTTCAACAAACCATTTGTGGCGGGCATCCTCTTAAGGCTACTTGGACCAATATTCCCACACTAAGCCAATTTCTTGATTTTCACTAATTTGTCATATTTCTCCAAAACGATTTCATAATGCAACAATGATTTCAAATTCATTTCACATCGTCATATATGCCATGCCATGCCATGCTTTCATCATCCTTAGTGCGGGCATCAACCTTAATGCGGGCATCACTTAGCCCTTTTACAACACTTGACCATTTTTTTTGTCTTTCTTGTGCAAAATAATATTTTTCTTCTATTTTGCCAGGTTGATATTTTCCTTATCTGGTCACCATAAGAAAAACCAAGAGTATGGCTAGATATCCATTTCAACAATGAATAGGACCATATCATCTCATGATTTTTATCATCAATGGAACACCCCCTTGGATGCATTGTACAAGTCTCTAGAGATCTACACTCTCATCATATTTTTATCATCATCCTATAACATGTGGCGAGCATTTCCCTAAGGCCGGTAAGGCATATTTTACCAATAATTCCATACTTCGACAATTTTTGATCTTGTCCTAGGTTTGGTCTAATTTCCCTAAACCACAGTTTTGGCAGGTCCATAAATTGTTCTTCAGGGTCTCTTTGGAAAAACTAAGACCATAGTTTAGTAGAAAAAACAACAGCCTACAATATCCCCATGTGATGCGGGAATTTTCTTCAACAAACCATTTGTGGCGGGCATCCTCTTAAGGCTACTTGGACCAATATTGCTGCACTTAGCCAATTTCCTGATTTTCACTAACCTTAATGCGGGCATCACTTAGCCCTTTTACAACACTTGACCATTTTTTTTGTCTTTAGTGTGCAAAATAATATTTTTCTTCTATTTTTCTAGGTTGATATTTTTCTTATCTGGTCACCATAAGAAAAACCAAGACTATGGCTAGATATCCATTTCAACAATGAATAGGACCATATCATCTCATGATTTTTATCATCAATGGAACACCCCCTTGGATGCACCGTACAAGTCTCTAGAGATATACACTCTCATCATATTTTTATCATCATCGTATAACATGTGGCGAGCATTTTCCTAAGGCCGGTTAGGCATATTTTACCAATAATTCCATACTTGGACAATTTTTTATCTTCTCCTAGGCTTGGTCTAATTTCCCTAAACCACAGTTTTGGCAGGTCCATAAATTGTTCTTCAGGGTCTCTTTGGAAAAACTAAGACCATTGTTAAGTAGAAAAAACAACAGCCTGCAATATCCCCATGTGGTGCGGGAATTTTATTCAACACAACATTTGTGGCGGGCATCCTCTCAAGGCTACTTGGACCAATATTCCTGCACTTAGGCAATTTCTTGATTTTCACTAATCTGTCATATTTCTCTAGAACGATGTCATAATGAAACAATGATTTCAACTTCATGCCACATCATTATATATGCAATGCGATTCCATGCATGCATCATCCTTAGTGTGGGCATCAACCTTAATGCGGGCATCACTTAGCCCCTTTACAACACTTAGCCATTTTTTCTGTCTTTAGTATGCAAAATAAGATTTTTCTTCTATTTTGTGAGGTTGATATATTCCTTATTTGGTCACCATAAGAAAAACCAAGAGCATGGCTAGATATCCATTTCAACAATGAACAAGACCATATCATCTGATGATTTTTATCATCAATGGAACACCCCCTTGCGAGCATTTCCAAGTGGTCTCTCAAACTCTTTGTCTAACACTTAACCAGTTCTCTTCAAACCCTAGGCCACCAAGGTCATTTCATTTTTCCTTCAAACTTGGCAAGTGAGATTCCCAATGGGTAGAGGCCAACAATTTTAATCCATCAAGACCACTTTCATCTTCTGGAGCTTCTTTCTCTCTCCTCAACGGGCATTTTTCTGGAGCAGTGCAAATATGGCTGAGAGGCACTTTTGGCAGATTGATATCTTCGTACTGAAATACTTTTTGGTTAGGATAATTATATGGTTGGATGCACCATACAAGAATCTAGAGATCTACAATCTCATAATGTTTTTATCATCATCCTATGAGTTGTGGCGGGCATTTCCCTAAGGCCAGTTAGGCATATTTTACCAATAATTCCATACTTGTACAATTTTTTATCTTCTCCTAGTCTTGGTCTAATTTCCCTAAATAACAGTTTTTGAAGTTTTTTTTCTGTTTTTGCAGGTCTAATTTCCCTAAACCACAGTTTTTTCATGTTGGGCATGCATTTGAGTAAAGCAATCCAAAATTGAATTGCTTCAGTAAAATCCACGCACGTGCCTGATTTCATTTTCCCATACCTCAACCTGTCATACACGTGCTGAATGTATTGAGTGTAAAATATGTCATATAATCGTATAAACCTGTAAATGGCAATTTTCGCTTTTCCCTACCTGTCATATTCTGAACTTTCAACCGAGTGTCAAATATGTCACTTAACAAACCATCAAATTCTATGATTCGATGAACCTGAATCAAGTCGGATTCTGATGGCATTGAGAATGATTGCATGACCCAGACGTGAACTCAACATTTCATCGTGATTAAGATTTTTTCCCACCTTTCAATTATTCGAAGGGCCAACACAATACACATATCCAGATTTGACCTAACCCCATGGATTCCTTCCTAATAGCTGCAGTCAATTACCAATCATGTTGCTTCTTATGTAAGATTGATAAATAGGGACCATTGTTATCAGTAGGCTATGCAGTATTCAATCCATTGTCTATGTTCGTTAATTTTTGTCCAGTATGGCCCCAGATGTACGCAAATTTGAGTTCATTGATAGTATGAGTGAAATGGGTAGAACTGGAAAGAATTGGAGACAATCTCATCTGGGTTTGATGGATTTCATCAGCAGTTCCATTCCATCTTATTTTTTTATGTTCGTTTGGCATTCCTTTCCCATCACTCGGTGAACTCTTTCTTGCACTGAGTGGGCACTCTATCCCTCTTCAAAAACCCAAGAATTCCCTCTCGATGGCATAACAGGATTGATTTCTTCAATTCCAGCTTTTAATTTGTCCACACCAGATGGGTATTGCATGTTGTTTTCCGCTGAGCCATATTTTTCTGTGACATTTCTCTCTTCCTTACCATTTTATTCTTTCATTGGTATTTCCCTTTTCTCCTTAGATACCTCTCACGCATGATGCATCTCTATTATAATTCTTCTCTACTTGCATCTCCCATCAAGATAACTGGAATGCAACTTCCTCTTCTACTCCCTTTCTACCCCTGGTGTTGAAACATGTCCACTTCAACCCTGCTTTCTCCCTTGTGTTGCACTATCGTGTTTTCCTTGTTCTACAGTAGTTGGTATCTTCGTTTGAAGCCAGGAAAGTAAAGCAGAGGATGGGTTGGCTCATGGGTGAATCGACATTTCAGTTTCACTCAAATGAAATCCACTTGTAACATGGTCAATCCGACCCTTGAGTTATATAAATAGAATTTAATAGGTAGTAGGGACAGTTATTATTGAAGGAGTTGTCTACTCTAAAATGAAAGCATAATATAATAAAAAATTATCTTGGGCCCCTTTTAAAACTTTCTTGAGTATCGATCTGGTTATATTTTTGCATTATCTCTGTTTTTTTCTTTGGAATGTATTATATATGTTATGTTCTCATTTATTAATTTCTGCAACGAACGATGATGATTTATATTATAATAAAAAAGAAACAGACGATACAAACTTGCAGATCCATGAGATTGGTTTCCAAACTATGGTGCTCGTCAACAAGAAACCAACATTTACAGATGTTCTATTCTCATTTCAAATGGTTGATGCATTCTTATTTCACAATAGAAGTTTAATTTATGTCTGAAATTAAAACTATACTAGTCTAATTAGGTTGTTGCATGCAAACTTCCAAATTTCATACCTACAGTGTACTTCGATTGGAATTGGTGTGCATTTTTAGTTCTAGCCATGAAAAATTGGAAAATACTATCAATTGTTGTTTTGGATGACTTGGATTTTACTGTAGATCTTACAATTTACAGAAATGAGTACAAGAGTTTGTAGAAAAGGTTGGTATGTCTATGTTATAGTGCAATTTATTCAATATAGAATGAAATGATGATCTGTCAATTCATTTGTAGAATATATTTCAAGAATATTTCATATGGCAATTCATTTGAAGAATATATTTCAAGAATATTTCACATGTCAATTCATTTGTAGAATATATTAAAAAGAATATATTTCATCATTTGTAGTTTCATACACACTTTTCAGTATGTATTTCACATTAAACTCTCTTAGATATAGGGAAAATGCACATATGGATTACACATTACACTTGTATTACACATTAGAAACACATTAACTATATCAAAATATATGCATTGCCAAGAAATACTAACAATTTATATTACAACAATATTAGTATGTACATAGACATCAAATGTACACCATATTATTTTAGAAATCTACGTTGCTTGGGAGGTTTTTGCAATTCCTCCTTTTAAGAATAAGAAAATTCGCTATAGCTTCTCTTTCCTTTTCCAGAACCCTCCAATTCTACAGAATCTTCATCGACCATATGTTTTAATTGTTTTTCTTGGTCTTTCACTTTGTTTGCAAGATTTATCTCTTTTGTATGCAATCTATTTTTTTCTTCTAGAAATTTATTCAACATCTCTACATTATTATTTTTCTGATTTGAGTGCTCATCTTCCTTTCTTTCAAGATCATCCTTTGTCCACTTCAAGTCAGATTGAATTGCACTTAATTTTCTCTTGACCTATTGTACCTCCTTCTCGGGCTCTTGTGCCCTCAAATTGCTATCAGATGGAGTATACAAAATTGCTCATGCCATAGGTTTAGTCTGCAAAGATTTAATTTGGGATTTCAAATCTTGTATCTCAGTATCACATCCCAAATGTAGTGCTTTTCCCTTCTCCAATAGTTTTTGGTGAAGGTATCTAATTTCGGCCTCCTTCTCCTTTATCTTCTTCTTCAATGTTGGATTTGATGAGCCAAATGTAAGCTCTACAACATTAATTGTTGAAGCAGCTTCATTCAAGGTCTTCTCTCATTGTTGCAAGGACTTCTGAAACTGGAGTAAGCTCTCCATAGTTACATCACCTAGTTTTGTACTGCCAAATTTTTTTGGTGTGATAGCCTTTTTACCCTCCACTTTGGATTATTTTGTTGTGCTGACCTTTTTACCCTTGACTGTTGATTCTTCTGGTGTGCAGACTTGTTTACAATTGACTGTTGATTCTTCTGGTGTGTAGACTTGTTTACCCTTAACTGTTGATTTTTTTCGTGTGCAGGCCTGTTTACCCTTGACTATTGATTCTTTTGGTGTGCAGACCTTTTTACCCTTGACTGACGATTCTTCTGTTGTGCTGACTTGTTTACCCTTGACTATTGATGTTTTTCCTCTTCCAGCACTTTTATCCTCGAGATTTTCTGAAATCCTTTCAATTCTCTTCTTTTGTAGCAACTCATTTTTTTTTTTAATTGTTTTATTCAATTTTTCCAATCTTGCTTCATATTATGTATTCTCATTTTGTTGTTTAATGATCATTTCTCTCAATGCCTAAAACTCAACCTTCAAACCTGCAATAAATGTTTCTTTCTGCTTCAATTCTTGTTTAAGTTCTGCTTCCTTACCAAATACAGTCTTTAGTGGTGGCATGTTCAAAACTTCAGGCCTATTTTTCAACTCATTTTCAAGTCTCCCTATAGTTTCCTCATCTTTTTTCTTTTGAGCGTGATACATGTCTTTCAGTTTGTCAAGGTCAAAAATTGATTCTGCTAGAACTACGGTAAATTTAGAACATTGATCCTTAATAAGTTGATCCTTCTAGCCAATTTTTTTTAGTTTCCACAATTATTTTCTCTAAACATGTAACACGATGTACCAAATCAAGAATTTAGACATCCTTAGTTCTGCACCAATTTGTCACTAGCTTTGAAGGAATCCTCCCACAAGGTAGATTGTTCTTTGAAATGTACCATTTTATCAAATAAATAAAAAACAAATCTACCATCAAAAGAATATTTGGCATGAATTAGGTCTTCATCACTCGTTGGTGAACAGTCCATATCATTGTTCACAAATTCCTCCCATTGATCTGCATTTTCATTTCCATGCATTCCAACCAAAGTTGTGACAGCAACATCTTCTTCAAGGGAGAGTGAAGGCATGTCGTTTCCCATAGGTTCCATATTGTCCTCTAAAGGTTGGTCGATCTTCTTTTTTCAGTTGAGTCACCCGTTGAAAAAGCGGAGTATGACTGATCTCTCTAGTTTTGGATATGGTTGATAAAGAAATACGGGCTCAATCCACGCTCAATCAATCACCAAGAACCTTTTCGCAACTATAGCAAATGTGTCGAAAATGCATGAGTTGATCCACGCATTGAAAGCTGGCATTGGTTTGGTGGGTGTGCAAAGATAGCCATATATCGTCGATATAGAGACGAAAGTTCCTCTAAAATTAAAAACGTCGATATTGCCATGGTTTTTCCGCCATGATAAAAAAAAATGAAGTATTAATCCACGAATGTTCAAAACGTGGAAATATTTCATAGAAAAATCCGACCAAATGTATTAGTGTCTTCTATCATATAAATTCCCATCAACATCCCCAACTACTTTAATGAGCTTTTGGGCCCATTTAGGATGCTGAGATGGAATATATTTGGATCTAGATCTAGATCATCTTGAGGTGTGATCTCAATATCAATATCATGTTGATCTTCCTCATCATTTGAATCTGAAATTTTAGACATTAAATTTGTATCTGCAAATGGAAATAAAGGAGATTCGATACCTTTATTTGTTTCGAATGAAAGTTGAGATTGTACTGGATCTGAGTATGGCATGAAGTGTGAGAATGCATATGATTTAGAGGCATGTAATGCAACACCTTTCGCTATAATGTTCCTATTTTAGATATATGTGATCGCTATTGAGTCAGGACCAAATACCACTCACTTTGGTGAGCCAGTGTGTATCATCTGATATACAGATAACAAATTTGCTGCAAGAGAGGGAACATAGAGTACATTTTTGAACTCTCCATGTTGGATTTTAATAAAAAATATCCCTTCTATTGGGATCTGTGAGTCATCCCCCATATGAATTCTAGGTCCTCCTGAGATATCCAAAGAGGTGAAGGATTGTTTGGAAGCAACCATATGATTGGATGTTCTTGAATCAATAAAAAAATCCTTTGATGGAGAGACAATTTCTTTCAAGGCATGGAAACTCCCATTATCCTATGTCTATTGTCCTTATTCATACCTCCTTACACTTTGTGGTAGAGAAATATTGTTCTGTTTAAGGAGCTTTGACAGATCATCAATGTTTTTCTCCATGCATTGGCTCTCTGGATGAAAGCCTCTCATACAATAGGAACACTTGGCCTTCTCAAATTTCTTCTTCTTCTTGGAACCCAAGGCTCCATTGGAAGATTCTGATTCTCCTTTGGTTTCAAATCAGTATATTTGGTCACCTTTCCCTTTGGCTTCCCTCTTTCTTACGCATTGCTAAAGTCTCCAACTAAGACTGCTTGATTCTTGGAGGTTCGAAGCACTCCCATTTGAATCAATTTGTCTTTCTCTTGGATCAAAGACTCTGCAAAAGCATCTAGAGAAGGAATCTTCCAATTTGGAATGGAAAGTAGAGACAAAGACTAAGAATTCTAATCCAAGCTTGCTCAAAATTGACAGCACAAGTTTCTCATCTTTCGTTTCTATCCTGCATTGTTTTCATTGTAGTACTAGAGCTTTGTATTTTGAAAAAAAATGTTGAATCGTCTCGAAACTGTTGGGTGGTAGTGCAATGAGTTCATTCTCTAGAATATGGCCTCTAATTTCATCTTGTTTTCCAAACAAAGATTCAAGCTTATCCCATGTTTCCTTTGGAGTTCTGAGTCCCTCAAGATAAAACAGAAGATCCCGAGAGATGTGAATGCACATGAACCCGAAGGATTCATCTAACCGGTTCAGAAAATAGGATTTCTCAACATACTGTGTGGGCTCAACTTCTCTTCTCATTGTAATCCTATACAATCCATTTTTTCACAAGGTCATCTGCATATCTGCCCTCCAATCATTGTAATTGAAGGGTGTAAGGATTATGGGTGTATTATCAGAAGAATTCTCCATTTCAATGTATGTTGATCATTCAAGTCTTTCAAAAGCTATGTTAGTACCTACAAAAAAAATCATTGCAAAACAAATCAATTCACAATAATATGTTAGTTCAAACCCTTCCACCTCGACATGTGCACTTTTTCAGATTCTATCACACTTGAGTAGACTTCTCTGGACATAATCCAAAGGGTGCAATGCTATGATTCCATGAATTATGTGGAAACTCAACTACTTCTGGCACATAATGGAGATTTTTGAGGTTAGTTTATAGCATGAACAAGGCTCTAATACCATGTTAAATTTGAGAACCATAGATCTATAGGCCAATATGACATCTATTGGAAAGGTATTATTCAATGGAATAATTAAGATCAATATACACTGAGCAAAGATTCATGACATAAATTTCAGATAAATCAGACAAGAATTGCTCAGATAATCACAACATTAATCTTCATTCATTAATCAATAATACAATGACTATAAAATAAATAGAATTAAAATATTCTGGATAGGATTCGAATCTACCTTCTCAAGATGACTATTTAGCTAACTCGGTGTGGAAAAATCACAGTTGGAGCTCACTAGTTTAACTTTGGATGTCTAAATCAGTCTACAATTAGCTAACTGATGAAGGAGGTGGACAAAAGGCACCACACTTCCTGCATGCATGCAAAATTGGTGCTAGGCTAACTAATAGTGATCCAACTGATTGTAACTAGAGGATAACTCAGCATAACTGCTTACCTACCACAACCAACTGAATGATGTTGCTAGTGGCACTCAGAGTGGGCTCCTATAATGTACGAATTGGTCCCAAAGGCCCATAAACTCATGCATGAAGATGCAGTAAGTGGTAGATAACCTCCAGGTGTGTCCCCCATACTCTAGTACAGTGATAATAACTACCTAAGTTAGGAAAAATAACCAAATCGACTATATTGGACAAATGAAGATTAATTAACCCTAAATCTATTATTTTATGTAAATATTTTAATTTTAACGTTAGATAGGGTAGGTGATCATATAGAATGTTTGAATATATTTGAATTGGTTATTATGTAATTGAATCTGCACTTGTGAGTAGAATTCAAGGAGTCATTAGAAGTTAGGTTAAGATTCACTTGTTAGAAACGATTGTAATTAGTTACAAGAAGGTAGTTGGACATGTTAGAGATTATCATGTAATTTATTTATATTGTAAGCCCAAGAGAAAATTAGAGGTTCGAGAGTTCAAGCAAGAGTTCAGGAAGTATGTCCCTAGAATGTTGAACCACACCATATAGGTTAGGGATATTAAATGTGTACATTTCCAGTTCATTAATGAAAAGGAAAGTCATAAATTCTATGTGATAGATTTATGTACCTATGTGCTTATTGGAATCTTGTGGATTCTTAAATTGATTAAATGTTTTTTGGGCATACAACTCTAGCCATAGAAAAATCTTTGCATTTGGTAAATTTTTAGGAGAGTACAAGATTATTGATTCCATTGAAGGAAGAGAATAGGTTAAAATCTATTGTGTGAGATTCTAGTTTTAAAGAATGGAATAGGAACTCTTGAAGAAGAATCGATTCAAGAGCTTACTGAAGAGTGGTTGAGGATACCGATGGTAGAGTAACCCTATTGGATTCGTTATTGCAGCAAAGATTCGACATTGAGTTTTAATATAGTGATGATTAGTTTTAAGGTATGTTATTGGAGAAAAAAATACACATGCACAGTTTAGAAATCAAATGATGACCAACATATGGCCAACCTATGAGATTGGGAACTAATGTTTGCAAAATAAGAATCGATAATCATAAACTCAAGATTATAGAGTAAAATATTTGCTTTGGTATACCATATTGGGTCTGGAATGAACTCTGTATAAGTTGAAAATGCTATAGGTAAATTGGAAACTTTGTACTTGACCTGTTGTGATGAATGAGACATTGTGAACCCGCAATATAGGAACAAGGGGTAAGTATGTGAAATAAGGGTTTTCCATCTTCTCTTTAAAAGCATGGAACAAATTCACAGAGTCTAGATATTGAATAAATACATGAATTTACATGCCTTTGAACCAGTGTCATCAAATCCAATTTAAAGAGCAAACGCTTGGTAGTTTAATAACACTATTTCTAGTTTGAAGGATTTCTTTGTTGAAGAATATCGTTGTTTTTAATATTGTTAACTGATTTCTCTCAAAAGAGAAGAGATATTATTTTATTTAACTATGACCAATCCGTGAGAGTACTACTCAGTGTTCCCAGGAGAAAAGGTGAAGGCATTGTAAGCAAGACTGAGTAATCTTGTCCCATATTACAAGCTTGGGGTATTACTGTAACTCTACTCAATTATTATTTCAGTTTTTAAATTGGTTGTTCAACTACTACTCTTTGAATTTGTGAGTGTATTTTTGTTATTAGTGGAGAAGGGAATCACCAGTTGTCATGCTAAACACTGAACTGAGCAATTGAAATTGGAACTGGTGTGTATCCTCCTGAAGCTTGTACCAATATTGGTATCAAAGCAGGAAATATCTTGCAAATAGAAAGTGTAGAAAGGCCTTGAAGACAGAGTGAGGAATATTATGTGTGTGTTCAAGCAGTACACTAATATTATGGTTAAGAGTAAGCCAAATTGAATTTTTTAGATGGTGAAGGTGAGAAGACAAGACGAGTATGCATTTATAGGTGTATCAACTGATGATAAATCTTTGATCGGTGGGATTCAAACGACTGGATTTGACTAATATGCTCTCTTGTGAATCGACTGGTGTCAATCCATAGCGGATGGAATTCAATGCCAATGTGAACACTCTCACTATTTGTGTGGATTAATTTTGGCATAAAGTTTTGGCATTTTGTGAACTTGTAGAGGATGTTTGAATTGATTATGATACATGGAATGCGTCCAACTTGATATTTATGGTGAATGTAATTACAAGAAAAAATTGGATGCCAATTTTATAATGGATATAATCAGTTCAAAACTGAAATGTATTAGCTTATATGAAGACCTTGTTTAGCAATAATTATTCCAAATTGCAGTGATGACAGACATTAGAAAGGAGGAAAGCCATTGAGAAACGGGGCATGGGGTTTTAAATTCCATAACAGAATTTCAAATATTCAGATTAGATAACTGGCAAGGTAGAAGACCATAGTTTACAAAGCTATTGAAGAGTCCTCTAATAAAAAATCACATCCAAAAGGAGATAATTCTAGTCAAGGAGTAGAGCAGGGAAGAGTTGTTTTAAAGTCACCATGAAGGTTTGATAATAGAATAAGAAAAATCTGCAATAAGATAGTTGTAGACAAGATGGGAAGTCCTAGTAGTGGAAGTTGAGGAGAATTGGAGAAGAAAGAAAAGAAACATGTAGGAGTTTCTGCTACAGCAGATTTGCAAGCAAAAGCAGGGTACACTCAGGAAAAGATATCGAGCTGGAGTAACATTTGAAGTAGTAAGTTCAATGGTATTGTATTTTCACATTTGGTAGGGTATGTTTTTATTTTATGCAGAAGCAGTTGAAGGAAAAGTATTATAGCATATTGCAACTTGAAAGTTGAAATAAAAAGAACAATAAAGTTATTAATTGTTGAAGGAGTTGTAGTGGAAGAATCTTGCACAACCAGAGACGAATTGATTGTAAGAGGAAAGCCTAGAAAGAGCAGTGAAAGATCAAGAGGTTGTTAGAAAAAGAACCAGGGTAATACCAAAAGACCAAACTCGGAAGAAGTTTGGTGAGGTATTTACAACAAAGTGGAAAAGACTTGATGTTGTAGAGGTTCAGTTGCAATCACAATGAGTATTGAGGAACTCATAAGGAAAGAAGCAGAGAAGATGTATGTTGATGGTAATGTAAGGGGTTCAAAAGGAGGAAACAATAGAGTGAAGGAAGATGCCAAATAAAATGGCATGAAGAATATGAGTGGCGAGGAATTTGATCGAGAACTAGCAGAGTGAAAGGAAAGACTCAATATGATGAGTATGCTGGTAAAAAAAATGGAGAATGAAGACCAGAGAGTTGGGTGCAATGTTAAGAATAATATCAAGTGGCCTATTAAACAACTGTATGCTAGCAATTTGATGAATAAGTTGAGGCATTGGATGAGGGATCTATTGAGAGGTAAAGGGCTCAAATTTTGAAGAGGAAGAGATAGTTCACTATTGTGAACCAGAACAAGAGATACTCCTTGGAGAAGATGACAATAATGAAGTTAAACAAAGATCTATTGAAAGTCTCATGGACTGTTTGGAGAGTGAAGATCAGCATGAGGATGTACTAACAGAGGTATTAAATGAGGCTAGAGAGCCTTATAATTTTAAAATTAAATATTTGTGTGTGTGTGCAGGTTATGCAGGTAAAGAAGTTGGGAATCCATTCAAAGCTATCATAAAGGAAGAAGATATCGCATGAATGTCTCAAAGGGACAGAGACAAGAAGAATCCAATGGATGAAATGGAAGATAGTATCCTTGTGAGAGAGGTAAAGATTGCAAATGAAAAACAACACTCAGCTAGCGCCTACAGATTTCAAAGAAGAACCAAAGAACCTAGTACACTGGTTAGTAGAGTCCAAGACAAACATCTCATAAAGGACATTCAGGTAATGAATTCACCTTTAGCAAATCAAATTTTGTTAAATAAATGTGAATGTATATTGGAAAAAGAGGAAAGAGGAATTGTCTTTCAAGACAATAAAAGGACCTCTCTACAAGAGGATAAGGTTGATGAATACCATACTAAGTTTGTACGCCAAGGAAAGTTCGAGGGAATATTGTCGTAATCTCACAAATCACATAGTGTTACCAATAATACACATAGAAACATAACAGATGTAAGAGACAAGAATAGATAAGGAAGTAATAGATTATATTATATTACATGAGGGTCCATACATATATCATAACTGACCCAAGTTCTCATATGGCTCAACAGCCTAATATATATGATTACAAATGATTACAATTAACTACCTGGTCAACCGACACGACTTCATGCAGCCGACCTAATCTCTAATTAGTCGGCTCACCAACTAGCTCCTCCAAAATCTCCCCCAGGAACAAAATATTTTTTCGTCCCGAAGAAACAGGGGAGGTACTCAACAGTGTACTGTCTAAGGTAGTTATTTCTACTATGGTTTGTCTTCATGGACTATGTAGTCAGATAGTTGGCCATTTCTGCAAACATACTTCGACAATGGCTTCTGCTGTAACGACCAGTTGGTGTTGAAATCCTGACCAGTTCTATAGCACTTTTTGGATGTCGATAGTCAAGGTTGTGATGCTTGACATAGTCAACATTTTCTCCTAGATGGATAGGTCTGTGACGCTTTCCATGTCGGGCCCCAAAGATTGATCATTTTCTTCTGTTGTATCCAATAGTCTCTTCATCTGTGGGAAGATTGTGTCCAGCTTGTCGAGTCTTGGTAGTGCTCGTTGTACCCACTGGTGTGCTTGTTTTTCCAATTTTCTGTAATTTGGTTGTTTCCAATACAATCTAGTCTTGTATTGTACTTCTCATTGTTTCTTCCCACCCTCACCTTTTTTCTAGTTCTTGGATTTGCTCACGAGTCTAGCGAGTCTGCTGAAATACCTACCCGTAGTAGGTAGGCCAATTACGAAGAACTTCTTCTGTAATGATAGACTCTTCTAAGTGTTCCTGCGGTACCTTATGAGCTTCAGAGAACATTGTGTACTGTTGTCTTAATAGTCTGGATGTTTCTTCTTTTTGCTCTACTTTTGTATTTTGTAGATGTGTTTGTAGGGTCGACACCACACTTTCAAATAGATGATACAATTTCTCCAGTGGCTTGTCGGTGTCGGCCTCTATTGGTCCTGGTATTACTGTTTGGACTAGACTTTTGCATTTTGACAGGAATTCGGTTTGCTCTTTCTTAGTGTTGTTGAGCTGTTCTTGTCTAGTCTTGCTTCTTATTGCTACTTCTGTGGCGAGAGTTTCTAAGAGTTGACCCAACTCTCCATCTCTCAATTTCATTTTGTCGACTGCAGTAGTTGATCCTAGTTGGTTGAGGTGGATCACTATCGGCCCTTGTTATTTGTGGTGTTCCTTTTTTTGTCTTTTCTCTTCCTTTTGTGTCTATGCTGGTCTTCCTACTGTTCTGCATGTGGTTGATTTTCAGGAAGCTGATTACCCAGCTGTTGATCTGTTCGAGTACACAAGGTACTCCCAAAAGACCGAACACCTTCAGCAACTGCTTCACACAAATAGATCACAGATCAACACACCAATGTTTGTCACGTGGTTAAAACCCTCTAGAGGAAAACAGTCCATGGCCCCAGCCAAATAGCTACTTGGAGTAATTTATTATGCAAAAGAAAGAAAGTTACATGAGCTTCTCATAATCAATCAACTAGCCAAGGACCCTCTATGCTCTTTAAATAGAGATAATAGACCAGTCGGGTGTTAAGCCACGGATCAATGGTAGGTATGATCTAAGAGAAGTTGAACCGTCGGATCACTCTATGTCAAGAATATATCGTGACCATCGAATTAGAATATTTACAAATGCATACTAATGCATACTAAAGAAACACACTTTTACCTAATGGATATATTACACAAGTTGATCTTAACTAAATCTTAAGTGTCTAAATATCCTAACATCCCCCCTTAAGAACAACTTGGGATAGGATTGAAGGATTTACAAAAGTGACACTATTAGGAGAAGGAAGGAGGCATTAGAGTCTATCCCCCCTTAAGGACACATTCCTAAACTCCTAACATAGACCGAAGTTTAGAAAACTTCGCTTCTGTAAGAGACTTTGTGAAGATGTCTACAACTTGATCATCTATATGGCAATAGAGCACTTCAATAACACGATCATGAACAAGATTTCTGATGAAGTGCATGTGTAGCTCAATGTGTTTTCTGCACTGATGTAGAACTGGATCTTTGGCAAGCTTGATGCCACTTTGATTGTCACACCAAAGTGGAGTAGGATGCTGCTGCTCGAATCCAAACTCTGAAAGGATCTGTCGAAGCCATAAAGCTTCCTGACTGGCATTAACTACGTCTCAATATTCTGCTTCTGCTGAAGAAAGAGCAAGCCTCTTGGTGTTTCTTACAAGCCCAAGTGACAGGTCCAGATCCCAGACTAAAAACATAACCTACAGTAAAATTTCGATCATCAGGATCGCCGGCCCAATCTGAATCAGTGAAACCAACCAACAAAGGTTCCCCCCTTGTATTGTAATGAATCCCAAACTAAATTGTACCTCGAATATATCGAAGTATTCTTTTTGCTGCTTTCCAGTGACTTTCATGAGGAGTTTGCATATAACAGGAAACACGAACAACGGCAAAGGAAAGGTCAGGATGAGAATGAGTCAAGTATAAAAGACTACCAACAAGCTGACGATACAAGGTGGCATCTACTTCAGGGGAAGTACAAGTGGCACAAAGTTTGACTCCAAACTGGAAGGGAGAAGGCGTTGGTTTACAATCTTCCATGTGGAAGCGACGAAGAAGGTCACAAGCATACTTAGACTGGGAAAGAAAGATTCATTCTTTGGTCTGCAAGACTTGGAGACCAAGAAAATAATGCAAATGTCATAAGTCTGACATTTCAAAATTTTTCTTAAGACTGGATTTCACATGGGTTATAAGTTTAGGATCACTACCAGTAAGGATAAGATCATCAATATAAAGAACAAGTATGATGAGATGGTTTCCTACTTTCTTGGTACAGACATTGGGGTCAGAATGGCATCTAGAAAAACTAGTGTCAAGGAGAAAGCTATCCATTTTGGCATACCAAGCTCTAGGAGCTTGCTTAAGGCCATATAAGGATTTCTTAAGGAGACAAACAAGGCTAGAGCTATTCTGAACATATCCAGGAGGTTGTTCCATGTAAATTTCCTCATGTAAATCACCATGTAAGAAGGCAGACTTGACATCCATTTGATGGACTTCCTAGTTATGTAAGGCTGCAAGGGAAAGAATAAGGCAGATGGAGTTCATTTTTGCTACAAGGGCAAAGGTTTCATTATAGTCAATCCCTTCAACTTGGGAAAAACCTTTGGCAACTAACCTTGCCTTAAGTCTTTCAACACTTCCATCTGATGCATACTTAGTTCTATAGACCCATTTACATCTGACAAGTTTTCTTCCTTTTGGAAGAGAAACAAAGACCCCAAGTATCGTTCGCCATTAAGGAATGATATTCTTCATCCATAGCTGCATCCCAATTTGGATTTCCTAAAGCTTTTGCAAAATTTTCTGGATCATGGTTCTCAGAAACTTCAGCCAAAAGAGAAGAGGCTCGCTAAAACTGAGAACGTGTTAGACATTGATCTCTAGGACCATCGACAAGATCACCAATTGCTTCACATGTTGAACGGACCCATCGAGGAAGTATTGGTGCTGGTGCAATTGGAGGAACATGAGCAAGCGGAGGTGGATTTTCATTCTCACTGTCATCATCAGAAACTGGAGTTGGAAACCTGTCAAGGAAGCTGGAAGAAGAAAAAAAAGAAGGCACAATCGCCGAATAAGGCTCGCAGGCCAAAGATGGCACACCCCCCAAGTTAGGCTCGTAGGCCAAGAGATTTTCATCAAATTTAACATCTCTTCTAATGATTATATCATGAGAATGTGGTTGAAAAAGTCTATAACCTTTTACATCTTCATAATATCCAACAAATATGCACTTTTCACTTTTAGATTGCAATGCTTTTTGTTTTTCATCTGGAATGTGAGCGCATGCTTCACAACCAAACACACGAAAGTGACTTACATCTGGTTTAATTTTACTCCATGCTTCTTCTGATGTTATAACTTGTAAAACTTTAGTGGGTGTGTGATTAACTATGTAATTTGCACAATTTATGGCCTCAGCACAATATTGAAGACTTAGTCCCTTAGATTGGATCATACAATTAGCCATTTCTTTTAAAGTACAGTTCTTTCGTTCAGCTACACCATTTTGTTGTGGTGTATATGGAACAGTGTGTTGTTGTTGGATTCCTTGTTCAGTGCAAAAAGTAGTGAACTTGTTGTTAACATATTCTCCTCCATTTTCAGATCTTAACTTAATAATTTGATGACCAGATTGTTTTTCAACAAGGGCCTTGTAGGCCAAGAACATGTTAAATACTTTGGTCTTAAGTTTTAGGAAGTAAACCCAAGTGCATCTGGAGTAGTCATCAATGAAAGTTAAGAAATATTTGAAACCAGAAAAGGAAGCAGATGGAAGAGGGCCACACAAGTCACTATGGACAAGCTCCAAGGGAACCGAGCCATGCCAAGAGGCACGTTTGTCAAAACTGTCCCGATGATATTTTTCGAGTACACAACCGGAACAAACACCATCCTTGCAAGATACCAACAGAAGACCAATCAGCATATTGTCTTTACATAGTTGTTGCAATGAGCGATAATTTAAGTGACCAAATCCCTCATGCCAAAGTTTGCTCAAGTTATCACTATGAGCAACAAAAACTGAAGGAAAAGGTGATGACCCAAAGTTGTTAAATTTGTACAACCTGGTAATATCATCAACAGTTCCAGTAGCAAGGATATTTTGAGGATTTTTAAAATCCTTGATTACAACTTGGTGAGGTGTAAACGTCACAGTTTTACCTACACCTGAATGAGTAAATTGATAGAATGATAACAAATTGTAGGAAATTTTTGGAATACATAGTACATCACTGAAATGACCATTTTCTATTGGAACTGTTCGAGATCCTACAACACTTAGAGATATATCATCACCAACAAATATTTGTTTGGTGGTACATTCATGCATAGTAGAAAAGATGGCTTTATCCTTAGCCATATGATAAGATGCTCCAGAATCAATGAGCCATTCAATTGAAGTAGAAGAAGAAGATGCAGTATAAGAGTAACCAGAAGCACGAAGTGCATGTCCATGAGAGGTAGATTCTGAAGACGAATCTAGGCTGATGTGGTGCTTCTTCATTGTTGCTTCCAAGGTTGCCATCTTCTTAAAACACTTAGAGTCATCATGATTATCTTTCCCACAAAAATTGCAATGACGCTCAGTCTTCTTTCCCTTTTGGTTGGATCCTTTGTCCTTTTTTAAAGTAGGAGCTGACTGAAAGGGTTTGGGACCCTTGTTGTTTTGCTTATTATTGCAAAAATTCTGTTTCTTGGGAGGCTTGGACTTTTCTTTCTGTTCGGAAAAAAAGGCTTTCCCAGATGTATTTGCATTGTTAATTATTCCAAGATGAATGAGCTTATCTTTCTCTCTAATTAAGGAATCACAAAAATATTCAAGACTAGGCTCTTGATAACTAGTTGCAGTCAAGGATTCTTTCATGGAGTAGAATGTAGATACAAAAACAGGATATGCAGGTCCAAGTTTGGAAAGAATATGATAAATACGTTGTTTGTCTTCTTTCTTAATCTTGCATTCTGCACATAATAGTCTAAGAGTTTTATACTAGGATAAATAGTCTTGAATGCATGAAAAATCATTTGGATTCAAGGAAATCAACTCATTCTCAAGTTGATGACCTCGAATTTCATTGTGTTTACCAAACACAGATTCCAACTTTTCCCAAGCTTTATCAGGTTCATCAATTTCAGATATGTGGAAATGCAAATCAATAGAGATTGACATCCCAATCAATCCACGAGCTTCATCACATCTATTTGCCCATTTAATTTTCTTATCATCATCAGTGGGTTCTGTTTCTTTCCCTGAGGTTATCCTAAAAAGTCCCCTACTTCGTAGAACATCTTCCATACGAGATTTCCATGAGAAATAGTTAGAACTTGTAAGTATAATATCACAAGGGGCAGCCATACTATAAAATAATGGCTGAAAGAACAGAAACTAACTGTCTAAATGCAAAGAGCTCAAAAAACTATGTGGTTTTAAAAAAAAGGCACTTAAAAGTAATTCCGAATGATGAACTTATGCTTGATCAAAGAAAATGTTGAAGATGTCCCCAATAGTAACGTGACAGATATTAACTTGACCAACTAAAAAAAAGAAGCCCCCTCTTTCCAAGATCAACCTTTGACAATCACTTTTACAATAAAGTTGCTTTGAAGTGAATCACTTTTGTAGAATAAGTAATGTTCACTTTTACAATAATGTGACTATTAAATAGTGCAGCAATAAATTAAAGACTTAAGTGACTCACTTTTTATTTTATTTTATTTATGTGAGATACACTTTTACAATAAAGTAACTTGAGGATAAAAATTGCATGCATTAAAAAGTAGCTTGATAAAACTTGAACTCAAGACTTATCAAGGAGTAAAGCAACTTTGGACCAAGAGAGCTAAGTTTAAAAGGTACGTAAAAGTATGGAAAGAGGAATGGATTTTTTTTTTTTACTCTTCTCTCTCATTTTCTCTGCTTGCTTTCTTTTCCTGGAAATCACAAAGAAAAACAAAAAAAACTTTTTTCCACACAATGGGGTTAGATCTTGGTTAGCTTACCCGGAAAGTCTACGTTCTCAAGTTTTCTCGTTGTTTCTGATTTGCCGTAATCGCACAAGGTGCACGGCAAAGATCATACGTAGCCAAGAAGACAAGAAAAAAACTTTTCCTTACTGTTTTTGATTCGCCGCGATAGCACAAGGTGCACGGCAAAGAGCATACACAGTTAGGGAAAACAATAGTCCGAGACTAAAACATAAAAGATCTAATAATAAACTGATAAAATATGAGATATTTAAAAAAAACAAATACGTCACTGTAACATTATACCTTTAGATTTGTCGAAATAGGTGTTTCTGAAGAAAACAGAAACGGTTTTTGGTGAAACGAAAACTATTTTCCAATAGAAATGACGCTCCGGACGCAATGGAATAGCTCCCACGGGCCACAAATGCATAGAAAGTCTAGAACTAGAAACCATTTCAAAGTTTCGGTAACACCGGTTCCAGATCTTGATCAAAATCGAAAGCGGCTCTTCATAAAAGCTCTGATACCATGTTTGGGTACACAAGGTACTCCCAAAAGACCGAACACCTTTAGCAACCGCTTCACACAAATAGATCACAGATCAACACACCGATGTTTGTCATGTGGTTAAAACCCTCGAGAGGGAAACATTCCACAACCCCAGCCAAATAGCTACTTGGAGCAATTTAATATGCAAAAGAAAGAAAGTTACATGAGATTCTCATAATTGATCAACTAGCCAAGGACCCTATATGCTCTTTAAATAGAGATCGTAGACCAATCGGTTGTTAAGCCACGGATCAATGGTCGGTATGATCTAAGAGAAGTTGAACCATCAGATCACTCTATGTCAAGAACATACATGACCATCAGATTAGAACATTTACAAATGCATAATAATGCATACTAAAGAAACACACTTTTACCTAACGGATATATTACACAAGTTGATCTTAACTAACTCCTAAGTGCCTAAATATCCTAACATGATCTTCATTGGGATGAACTTCATCATTTGGGGGAATTTCTGTCTGAACCTCTTGAGTGGAGCTTGTATCTTGGTGTGTATCTGGGGGAGTTGGAACAGGTGGTTCAGGGTTTGGTAAAGGTTCTGGATTGGGGGTGGTAATGGAGAAGGTGAGTGGTTTGGTGTGAGTGGTGTGGTTGGGATATTTTCAGTCGACGGGGGATCTTCAACTTCTGGTGGTGAGTTGGTTGGATCATCAGAGAACAAGTTGTCGATCACCTGGTTGATTGGTAAAGTATCCTCTTGGTTATATTATTCCGAGTCTCTTATTGGTTCATTAGCTGGTAACGGATGGGAGATATCTGATGGGGTAAATGATGAAGTGCGGCTTGTGACAATTTGAGATTTCTTGTCGGGGTTCCTTAAGAATATGGATTTGATAGCTCCCATAGATATTGGTTTCTGGGGTATTTGGCCTCTTTTCTATGACATGGTCTGGCGTGCTGAGCTAGACTCAATTAACGTACATTTGGTGGCAATTTTATGGGCAAAGGTAAATAATTCAGGGAGCTTTTCAATGAATGCCTGGAAGTTGCCATTGTGGTCGAACCGTTCTTTTAGCGTTTCGGGCATGGCATTTTTACAGATATTGATAGGTATGATAGTGGATATCTGTAGGATATCTTCTTGTGTGATATGCGTGGGTGATGGGAGTGGAGGGGTAGAAACTAAGTCAACAATATTCTCATCGACTACAGGGTTTGTAGTTTTTATCTTTTTCAATCTTCCTTGTTTCGCTCCTGCGTCAACAAACCGCTTAAACTGTGTCTCGACTGATATTCTATTTGCTGCAACATCTTCTATGATGTCGACAGCAGTAGCCAATAGTTCTTCTTCGTCTTTTGATTCGGAAAGGATAAGCTTACGCTTCCCGTTCCCTTTTTCCTGTTTGTTTTCTTTTTCCTTACGGATGTTATTTCCTTTGTTATTTTCTTTAAGTTTTCTTTTGTCATAACATACTCTGAATTATCTTATTTGATTTCTTCTTCTATCTCTTCTCCTCCCTCCTATTGATGACTCGGGATGATACTCTGTTCTGTCGGTACAACCACCTGATTTTTAGTTGGTACACTTCCAATTTTGAGAGGTTGTGACACAGTCATTAGTTGAAGCTTGCTGGTATCCTCTGTCGGTATATCCTCTGACATGAAGGTACTGATATATAAGTGGAGTTCATAGTCCTCCTCTTTCTCTTGGTCGGTCAAGGGTTCTTCAATTTGCTGATTCATTTCTTTAGCCCTTACTGGTATCGACAGCTTGGTATTGGATTGTCGAGCTAGCTCTTGGAATATCTCATTGACTGCTAGGTAATAGTCGAGAGGTTTTGCTTTTGATTTATCCCCCTGCATGTACCGGACTGCAGTGTGGTCGAACTCTAATTGAATATGTGCAGTTTTTGGTAGACTTATTTTGATGTTCTAAGGCACCCTCCATCTAGTTGTCTGGACTTTTAGAGTCTGGAACCAATTTTCTAGCATTACTTTGCCATTTTCCAGTTCTTTCAGCATTCCATTCTGTGAAAATGGTTTGAACCGCCACATGTGATATTTGCAAGGTTCTTGGAACTGCTTATCTCCGACTGGACATAAGTGGTACATGGCTATCTAAATTATCAGTGATGGGAACCTAATAATTCCAGCTAACTCCTGGAATTTTTCACATATGGTCTTGAGCATGTCGACGACATACTGACCCCAACGGTAAATTTTCCCTGTGTTTGCTATTGTGTCGACTGCTTCCAACATTTCTAGCTTCATATCACTCACCCGGCCTGTGGGGGTGAGTCTTGTCGCTATGATTTTGGAAATTATGTGCGGTGTCCAGGCTTGTATTTAACTGATCATTAGCCCTTTCAAGTTCTTCCCTGATGATGTCCATGCTAGTCATTCTACTAATCCATCTTTTATGCCGATAGGAACAAGTTCGCCCTGGTTTGAAAGACCGGTAAGCTTGTATATGACTTCGTCGAAAATTTCTATTGGTCGGTCGAAGTAGAATTTGCCATTGTGGTACCCACTGATGATAAATTTTACAGTGGTTTCTTTTGTCTCGTCGAAACTCGCCATGAAAGGTGTATTCATGTAACTCATAATGGTACTACGACTTATTTTCTCTGCTTCTTGTGTCATTTTCTTGTCCACATAGGCCCATTCTTTGGATTTTGCCCATGTAGTTTCTTGTACCTTTGTGTTCTTAATATTTCTCAATCTCCTTACAAGTGGGGTTTCGGCGGATTCTAATTCTTTTGTTTTGGAAGCTACGGCTCTGGTTTGCTTGGGGGCCATTTTGTTGGTCTCTTGGTCAACTTTCTTTACAGTGTTTCTGCTCTCAAATTTCTGAGTATTTGGTTGCTCTATTTCTTCAAAACGTGGTAAGGAATTTTTTTCTAACGTAGTATCTATAGGTGGAGCGAGTGGTGAACTTGTCGATGAAGGTATCAATGGTGGAAATGATGGTCCAGGACGGTCGATTGAGGTCGCGTTTAATGCATTCTAGATTTTGCACTCCTTATTACTGTAGTCATCAAGGCGTGATTTGACCTTTGGAGTCATCTGTCGATGTCGATCATGAGGGTGGTCGATGATGGCTTGTCGATGGTAGGGATGTTAGTTGTCAAAGTGTGGTCTACTGTGTCTTTCGAACTTTCCTGTCATTTTGGCTTTATGATTGATGGCTCTCTTTGTTGTTTTTGGGTTTTTTAGATTTTTATAGGTTCTTCTGGATAGTTATAGTGGTCTTTTTTTTTAGATTTAGTTTTGGTAGCATTTTAGTCGGACACCATTAACAAGTTTCTGAAATATTATGCCTTGTAACGTCCTTAGTCGGACTAATCCATTCGCATGAATTTCTTCGACAATGTAAGGTCCCATCCATTATTTGTGTAACTTTTTAGGTTTCCCTTTCACTCGACTATTATACAATAGACAAAGATCTCTTACCAACATTTTTTTTTTAATGTTTATGTCGTGCCAAGCCTTCTGCTGTTGTTTTTGAATTTCTTGATGTTGTATAGCGAGTAGTCGATGTTCTTCTAGTTTTCCTAGTTGCATCAGTCGGTCCTTCCTGCCTTCTTCGACATCGATGTGTAAGATATCTGCTATCATAGGTGTTTGTTGTCAGAAATGTAGTGGAACGATGGCTTCTTGGCCATAGACAAGTCGAAACGGTGTTTGGTCTGTTGATCATTTGTATGCTGTCCTGTAAGCCCATAGCACTGTAGGGATTTTCCCATCACAATCCTCATTGTTGGTGTTGCAAATTTTTGTTAAACCCTTCGTTAATGTTTTGTTAAATTCCTCTATTGCTCCATTCGACTGAGGATGATAAGTTGTACTACATCGATGGTCAATTTTGAACTGATCTATTAGTGCTTTGATGGTTTTGTTAATGCGGTGTGACCCTTGGTCATTGATTAAGGTTAGTGGGCATCCAAATCTAGTAATTATGTTTTCATGGATGAACTTAGTAGCTACCTCACTGGAACAAGTTTCGACAGGTTCTGCCTCTGCCAATTTGGTTACATATTCTACTGCAGTTATGATGTACTTTGCGCCTGTTCTTTTTTATGGTACTGGAAACGACCCTATGAAATCGATGGCCCAAATTTCAAATGTCAGACTCGAGTTTACTGATATCAAGAGAATATTTGTACTAGGCATAGGTCACCCCAGTCATTGGCATCAATCGCATTGGCTAACAAAATTTTTGCAGTCCTTGTACAGTGTCGGCCACCATAGCCTTGAATGTTGGATTTTCTTGGCAGTTGTATCTACTTGGAAATGTCCTCCCGCCATTCCATAGTGTGCTTCGTGCATGATATTTTATCTTTCGTGTTCTAATACACATCGTGGAGGATGTCATATAAGCCTATTTTATATAAAAATCCATTTATGAGGAATTTGATCGAGAAGTGGTAGAGTGAAAGGAAAGACTCAATATGATGAGTATGCTGCTAAAAAAATGGAGAATGAAGACCAGAGAGTTGGGTGCAATGTTAAGAATAATATCAAGTGGCCTATTAAACAACTGTATGCTAGCAATTTGTGGAATAAGTTGAGGCATTGGATGAGGGATCTATTGAGAGGTAAAGGGCTCAAAATTTGAAGAGGAAGAGAGAGTTCACTATTGTGAACCAGAACAAGAGATACTCCTTGGAGAATATGACAATAACGAAGTTAAACAAAGATCTATTGAGAGTCTGATGGACTGTTTGGAGAGTGAAGATCAGCATGAGGATGTACTAACAGAGGTATTAAATGAGGCTAGAGAGCCTTATAATTTTAAAATTAAATATTTGTGTGTGTGTGCAGGTTATGCAGGTAAAGAAGTTGGGAATCCATTCAAATCTATCATAAAGGAAGAAGATATCGCATGAATGTCTCAAAGGGACAGAGACAAGAAGAATCCAAGGGATGAAATGGAAGATAGTATCCTTATGAGCGAGGAAAAGATTGCAAATGAAAAACAACACTCAGCAAGCGCCTACATATTTCGAAGAAGAACCAAAGCACCTAGTACACTGGTTAGTAAAGTCCAAGATTGAATACAAACATCTCATAAAGGACATTCAGGTAATGAATTCACCTTTAGAAAATCAAAATTTGTTAAATAAATGTGAATGTATATTGGAAAAAGAGGAAAGAGGAATTGTCTTTGAAGACGAATAAAAGGACCTCGCTACAATAGGATAAGGTTGATGAATACCATACTAATTTTGCATGCCAAGGAAAGTTCAAGGGAATATTGATGTAATCTCACAAATCACATAGGGTTACCAATAATACACATAGAAACATAACAGATGCAAGAGACAAGAATAGATAAGGAAGTAATAGATTATATTATATTACATGAGGGTCCATACATATATCAGAACTGAACCAAGTTCTCATATGGCTCAACAGCCTAATATATATGATTACAAACGGTTACAATTAACTACCTGTCAGTTCGGTCAACCGACGCGACTTCATGCAGCTGACCTAATCTCTAATTAGTCGGCTATTCAACTAGTCGGCTCACCAACTAGCTCCTCCAAAATCTCCCCTAGGAACAAAATATTTCTTCGTCCCGAAGAAACAGGGGAGGTACTCAACAGTGTACTATCTAAGGTAGTTATTTCTACTATGGTTTGTCTTCATGGACTATGTAGTCAGATAGTTGGCCGTTTCTGCACACATTCTTCGACAATGGCTTCTGCTATAACGGCCAGTTGGTGCTGAAAGCCTGACCAGTTCTGTAGCACTTTTTGGATGTCGATAGTCAAGGTTGTGATGCTTGACATAGTCGACATTTTCTCCTTGATGGACAATTCTGTGATGCTTTCCATGTCGGGCCCCATAGATTGATCATTTTATTTTGTTGTATCCAATAGTCTCTTCATCTGTGGGCAGATTGTGTCCAGCTTGTCAAGTCTTGGTAGTGCTTGATGTACCCACTAGTGTGCTTGTTTTTCTAGTTTTTTGTAATTTGGTTGTTTCCAATACAATCTGGTCTTGTATTGTACTTCTCATTGTTTCTTCCCAGCCTCGCCTTTTTTCTAGTTCTTGTATTTGCTCACGAGTCTAGCAAGTCTGTTGAAATACCTACCCGTAGTAGGTAGGCCAATTACGGAGAACTTCTTCTGTAATGATAGACTCTTCCAAGTGTTCTTGCAGTACCTTATGAGCTTCAGAGAATGTTGTGTATTGCTGCCTTAATAGTCTGGATGTTTCTTCTTTTTGCTCTACTTTTGTATTTTGTAGATGTGTTTATAGGGTTGACACCACACTTTCAAATAGATGATATGATTTCTCCAGTGGCTTGTCGGTGTCGGCCTCTATTGGTCTCGGTATTATTGTTTGGACTAGACTTTTGCATTTTGACAAGAATTTGGTTTTCTCTTTCTTAGTGTTGTTGAGCTGTTCTCGTCTAGTCTTGCTTCTTGTTGGTGCTTCTATGGCGAGAGTTTCTAAGAGTTGACCCAACTCTCCATCACTCACATTCGTTTTGTCAACTGCAGTAGTCGATCCTAGTTGGTTGAGGTGGATCACTGTCGGCCTTTGTTCTTTGTGGTGTTCCTTTTTTTTGTCTTTTCTCTTCCTTTTGTGTCTATGCTAGTCTTCTTGTTGTTCTACATGTGGTTGATTTTTAGGTAGCTGATTACTCGGTTGTTGATCTTCGTTGGGATGAACTTCATCGTTTGGGGGAATTTATGTCTAAACCTCTTGAGTGGAGCTTGTATCTCAGTGTGTATCTGGGGGAGTTGAAACAGGTGGTTCAGGGTTTGGTAAAGGTTCTGGATTAGGGTTGGTGATGGAGAAGGTGAGTGGTTTGGTGTGAGTGGCGTGGTTGGGATATTTTCAGTCAACGGGGGATCTTCAACTTCTGGTGGTGAGTTGGTTGGATCATCAGAGAACAGGTTGTCGATCACCTGGTTGATTGCTAAAGTATCCTCCTGGTTATCTTCTTCCGGGTCTCTTATTGGTTCATTGGCTAGTAACGAATGGGAGATATCTGATGGGGTAAATGATGAAGTGTGGCTTGTGACAATTTGAGATGTCTTTTCAAGGTTCCTTATGAATATGGATTTGATAGTTCCCATAGATATTGGTTTCTGGGGTATTTGTCCTATTTGTTGTGACAAGGTCTGGCGTGCTGAGCTAGACTCGATTAACGGACATTTGGTGGAAATTTTTTGGGCAGAGGTAAATAATTCAAGGAGCTTTTCAATGAATGCCTGGAAGTTGCCATCGTGGTCAAACCGTTCTTTTAGCGTTTCGGGCATGGCAATTTTACAGATATCGATAGGGATGACGGTGGATATCTATGGGATATCTTCTTGTGTGATATGGGTGGGTGATGGGAGTGGAGGGGTAGAAACTAAGTCAACAATATTCTCATCGACTACAGGTTTTGTTGTTTTTACCTTTTTTGATCTTCCTTGTTTCGCTCCTGTGTCGACAAACCACTTAAACTATGTCTCGACTGATATTTTGTTTGCTGCAGCATATTCTATGATGTCGACAGCAGTAGGCAATATTTCTTCTTCATCTTCTGATTCGGAAAGGATAAGCTTACGCTTCCCCTTCCCTTTTTCCTGTTTGTTTTCTTTTTCCTTACGGCTGCTATTTCCTTTGTTATTTTCTTTAAGTTTTCTTTTGTCATAACATACTCCAAATTATCTTATTCGATTTCTTCTTGTATCTCTTCTCCTCCCTCTTATTGATGAGTCGGGATGATACTTTGTTCTGTCGGTACAACCACCTAATGTTCAGTTGGTACACTTCCAATTTGGAGAGGTTGTGACACAGTCATTAGTTGAAGCTTGTTGGTATCCTCTGTCGGTATATCCTCCGACATGAAGGTACTGATATATAAGCGGAGTTCATAGTCCTCCTCTTTTTCTTGGTCAGTCAAGGGTTCTTCAATCTGTTGATTCATTTCTTTAGCCCTTGCTGGTATCGACAGCTTGGTATTGGATTGTCGAGCTAGCTCTTGGAATATCTCATCGACTGTTGGGTAATAGTTGAGAGGTTTTTCTTTTGCTTTCGCCCACTGCATGTACCAGACTGCAGTGTGGTCGAAGCTCTATCTGAATATGTGCAGTTTTTGGTAGAATTCTTTGGATGTTCTGAGGCATCCTCCATCTAGTTGTCTGGAATTTTAGAGTCTAGAACCAATTTTCCAGCATTACTTTACCATTTTCCAGTTCTTCCAGCGTTCCATTCTGTGAAAATGGTTTGAACTGCCACATGTGATATTTGCAAGGTTCTTGGAACTTCTTATCTCCAACTAGACATAAGTGGTACATGGCTATCTAAATTATCAGTGATGGGAACCTGATAATTCCAGCTGACTCCTGGCATTTTTCACATATGGTCTTGAGCATGTCGACAACATATTGATCCCAACGGTAAATTTTCCCTATGTCTGCTATTGTGTCAACTTCTTCCAACATTTCTAGCTACAGATCACTCACCTGGCCTATGGGGGTGAGTTTTGTCGCTATGATTTTGGCAACTATCTGCAGTGTCCAGGCTTGTATTTAACTGATCATTAGCCCTTTCGAGTTCTTCCCTGATGATGTCCCTACCAGTCATTCTACTAATCCATCTTTTATGCCGATAGGAACAGGTTCGCCCTGGTTTGAAAGACTGGTAAGCTTGTATATGACTTCGTTGAAAATTTCTATTGGTCTGTCGAAGTAGAATTTGCCATTCTGGCACCTGCTGATGATAAATTTTACAGTGGTTTCTTTTGTCCCACCGAAGCTCGCCATGAAAGGTGTATTCATGTAACTCATAATGGTACTGCGACTTATTTTCTCTGCTTCTTGTGTCATTTTCTTGTCCACATAGGCCCATTCTTTTATTTTTGCCCATGTTTTTGCCCATTTAGTTTCTTGTACCTTTGTGTTCATAATATTTCTCAATCTCCTTACAAGTGGGGTTTCGGCGGATTCTAATTCTTTTGTTTTGGAAGCTATGACTCTGGTTTGCTTGGGGGCCATTTTGTTGGTCTCTTGGTCGGCTTTCTTTACAGGGTTTCTGCTCTCAAATTTCTAAGTACTTGGTTGCTCTATTTCTTCAAAACGCGGTAAGGAATTGTTTTCTGACATAGTATCTATAGGTGGAGCGAGTGGTGAACTTGTCGATGAAGGTATTAATGGTGGAAATGATGGTTCAGGACGGTCGATTAAGGTCACGTTTAATGCATTCTAGATTTTGCGCTCCTTATGACCGTAGTCATCAAGGCATGATTCGACCTTTGGAGTCGTCTATCGATGTCGATCCTGAGGGTGGTCGATGATGGCTTGTCGATGGTAGGGATGTCAGTTGTCAAAGTGTGGTCTACTGTGTCTTTCGAACTTTCCTGTCATTTTGGCTTTATGATTTATGGCTCTTTTTGTTGTTTTTGGGTTTTTTAGATTTTTATACGTTCTTCTGGATAGTTATAGTGGTTTTTTTTTAGATTTAGTTTTGGTACCATTTTAGTCGAGCACCATTAACAAGTTTCCGAAATATTATGCCTTGTAACGTCCTTAGTCGGACTAATCCATTCGCATGAATTTCTTTGACAATATAAGGTCCCATCCATTATGTGTGTAACCTTTTAGGTTTCCCTTTCACTCGACTATTATACAGTAGGGAAAGATCTCCGGCCAACAATTTTTTTTTAATGTTTCTGTCATGCCAAGCCTTCTGTTGTTGTTTTTGAATTTCTTGATGTTGTATAGCGAGTAGTCGATGTTCTTCTAGTTTTCCTAGTTGCATCAGTCGGTCCTTCCTGCCTTCTTCGACATCAATGTGTAAGATATTTTCTATCATAGGTGTTTGTTGTCGGAAATGTAGTGGAACGACGGCTTCTTGGCCATAGACAAGTCAAAACGGTGTTTGGTCTGTCGATCGTTTGTATGTTGTCCTCTAAGCCCATAGCACTGGAGGGATTTTCTCGTCCCAATCCTCCGTGTTGGTGTTGCAAATTTTTGTTAAATCCTATGTTAATGTTTTGTTGAATGCCTCTATTGCTCCATTCGACTGAGGATGATAAGTTGTACTGCGTCGGTGGTTGATTTTGAACTGATCTGTTAGTGCTTAGATGGTTTTGTTAATACGGTGTGACCCTTGGTCACTGATTGAGGTTGGTTGGCATTCAAATCTAGTAATTATGTTTTCATAGATGAACTTAGCAGCGACCTCACTGGAACAAGTTTCGACAGGTTCTGCCTATGCCCATTTGGTTACATATTCTATTGCAGTTATGATGTACCTTGCGCCTGTTTGATTTGATGGTACTGGAAACGACCCTATGAAATCGATGGCCCAAATTTCAAATGTCAAACTTGAGTTTACTGATATCAAGAGAATTTTTGTACTAGGCAGAGGTCACCCCAGTCATTGGCATTGGTCGCATTGGCTAACAAAATTTTTGCAATCCTTGTACAATGTCAGCCACCATAGCCTTGACTGTCGAATTTTCTTGGCAGTTGCATCTGCTTGGAAATGTCCTCAAGCCATTCCATAGTGTGCTTCGTGCATGATATTTTATCTTTTGTGTTCTAATACACATCGTTGGAGGAAGTTGTCTAAGCCTATTTTATATAAAAATCCATTTATGAGGATGTATGGTGCAGCTTTCATGGCTAAGATTTGTTTCTTTTTCATGCTTATTCCCTCTGGTGCTTGACCATTATCTAGAAATTGTGTTATTTCCTCTAATTCTGTCGGGACATCTTCTATTCGGAATAAGTGTGCATCCGGTAGGTCATCTTCGACTCCTGTCGGCTCCTCCCCCGTGTCGATTCTTGACAAGTGGTCGGGTCCGACATTTAGTTTTCTTGGTATAACAACGAATTCGAGTTCAAATTCCTCGAATAGTAATAACAATCCACAAATTATTCCATGATGTAAAGGTTTGTTTACGAGGTATTTCAATGCTTAGTGGTCAGTATAGAATATAAAAGGGTTGGCTAGTAGGTAATGTCAATACCTTTGTAGCTTAAAGACCATACCTAATGCTTCCCTCTCTGTTGTCGAATAGTTTCATTCTGCTTTGTCCATCTTTCTGTCGTTGTATACTATTGGATAGTCCATTCCATCGTCCCCTGGTTGCATTAAGATCACGCCTATTGCTAGGCTTGACGCATCGATATGAAAATTCAATTTGATCGACCAATTCAAGAATCTGAGGATAGGTGCCTCGACTAGTTTTCTCTTTAATGTATCAAATGATATATTGCATTCCTTTGTCCAATCAAACTCCTCATCTTCTCTCAATAGTTCTTCCAATGGATAGGTCATATTTGAATAGTGTCTAATAAATTTTCTATAGTATCCAGTATGTCCCAGCAGTACCCTGACCTGTTTTGGATTCATCGGTGGTTTCAAGTCGAGGATAATCTTTATTTTGGTGAATCCAACCTTGATGCCTTATTTTCATACAATATGCCCTAGTAGTATTCCTATAGGAGTTAGGAAGATGCATTTCCTTATGTTGAGAGATAACTGGATTTGTTAGCATCGTTCCAGCATGAGCCTTAGCCATTTGCAATGATCTTTCAACATGGATTAGATCGTCCAATTGTCAAAATATACTGCCATCAATTTGTAGATGTATTCCTGAAATGTTTTGACAACAATTCTCAAAAATACTGTAGCTGTATTTTTGAGACCAAAAGGCATAACTTTGTAGGCGAATGAGCCGAATTCACATACGAATGTGGTCTTTTTCTGATCCTATTTGGCTATTGGTACTTGGTTATACCCTGAGAAACCATATGTAAACAAGTAGCATTCATGTCCTGCAACTTCATTTAAAATTTTGTCTGCGTATGGCATTGGGAATGGCTCTATTAGAGTGAATTTGTTTAGTTCTCTAAAAGAGACATAAATCCTCAGTTTTTTCGGGTTGTGTTTCTTTGGCTGGATGACCATCGATATTTCCCATTCTGACTGGTCGATAGGGTAGATAGTTCTTGTTGCGAGCATATTATCGATCTCTTTCTTGACTATCTCTTTATATTTATGAGCTAATTTGTATGGCCTTTTCTTTACGGGTTGGGCATCGGGTTTGATGTTGATCTTCATTTCTCTCATTTCATGGACTAGCCCTTTGAGATCTTTATAGCCTCGACCAAAAAAATCCTGGAATTCTTTCAATAGGTTTACAATTTCAAACGTTTGCTCTTCACTCCAGCAATCGCTAATTCTCGCCATTTTTGGTCGTCCATCGTTTGATATGTCAAACTCTTTAGTTTTAAATTTGGCATCCATCCATTATGGTGCCTTGGCTTCGTTGATCGGTTGACTCCCTTCTTTGAACTGTGAGAATGTAGCAAGGAAGTCTGCCACGATAATTCGGTTGGTGTCTTCTTTGTCGGTTGTGTCGACTTTAAGTACTGTTCAAACTGGTTTTATTGTTTTTGAGTGATATGATTTCCATCGAAAGATTTTTCCTTTCATATTTTCCTTTTCCATTTGCATTCTTGTCAACTGTGGTATTCTATTGGTTTGAATGTTATTGCATGATATTTCCAGTCGGTCATGGTTTGGTATCAGACTATTGTTCTTAGTTGGTTCTATGAATGTTTTTATCTACTTTGCAGTTTCAACTAGCTTTTCATTTTGTGGTATAAACTAAAGTCCTTGATGAAATTTTCTCTAAGTTCGTTCCATTGGAACGTTTCACCTTGTGCTTCTTCCATTTTATACCATTTATTTGGTAAGTCGGCTAGCGTCGAGGGAAACAGGTGTGGCCATGTACGTTCGTCTTTATAACCAAGTCTTCTCCATTATCTTTCACATGTTATTATGTGTTCATCTGGGTCTTGTCCTTGGATGAAGATAGGTATTTGTGTCTATTTAGTCAGCTTCCTTCCTCCAAAACATTAGTTTTACATTCTTGAAAAACATCATTGAGTGAACCATATTCATTATGGTTCTATTCATTCTTTCTGCTACACCGTTTTGTTGAGGATTGTAGGGAACGGTAGTCTGATGTGCAATTCCATGTTGGCGAAGATAATGTTCAAAAGCATTTGAAGTGTATTCTTTTCCATTATCAGTACGAAGTGTACCAATTTTTTATTGTGCTTGTTTTTCAATCAATGCATGAAAGTCTTTGAATGTTTGAAATGCTTCTGATTTTGTCTTTAAACAGTAAATCCAGCACATTCGTGAGTAGTCATCAACAAATGTCATAAAATACTTATTCCCATTTGCTGAAGGAGTTGGCATTGGGCCACACAAATCAGAATGTACTAACTCTAATTTCCTACTTGCTCTAAAATTAGATTCATGGAATGGCAGCTTACTATGTTTCCCTAATATACATGCATCACATTTTTTCTCCTCTTTGGGAATGGTGGGCAGACCAAATACACCATTCTTTCTCAACAAATGAAGACTGTTATAATTTAGATGACCAAATCTTGCATGCCACAATGAACTAGATGACATATTACCTTCTCCATGCTGAGAGAGGTAGGCATAGTTCTGAAATCTTGCGGATGAACCCTTGAGCTTCAGCAGCTTTCCATCTTCGTATCCAGTCATGATGACTTGGTTGTCAGAGGACTTTCTTATTTCAACGATTCCATCAAACATGTGGATGGAATGGCCTTGCTGTCGAATCTCCACCAAGGACAGCAGGCTTCTCTGCAACTATGGAAGATAGAGAACGTTCTTCAACAAGAAGTCAAGGAATCCAGGCATCTTTAGTCGAATGGTGCCCATTCCCTTTGGTTTAATACTTGACTTATCTGCAAAGTAGACTATGCCATCTATTGTTTCATTCAGTTCTTCAAAACAGTCTTTTCTAAATGTCATGTGTGATGTTGCACCAGTATCAAGCAGCCAACAATCTTTATAAGATGAAAGAGAAGTCATTTCATTAAATCCAAGATTACAATGTGCAACAATACAAGAATCGGAAGATTTACTAGCATCTTGGTCATATTTCTTTTGGTTATGCTTGTCTTTGATGGATTCCCATGAAGCCCAACACTAATCTGATGTGTGCCCAGTCTTTCTACAACGCTTGCACTGCAAATCTGATCTTTTGCTTCTGCCCCCTCTGCCTCTGAAATTTCTTCTTCCTCGTCCTTTTTTGCTGCAATCTCCCTTGGAAGGGTCTTTGGATTGGTCTTTTCCAGCTAGGGCAGCACCAATACTAGATGCCAAAGAGTGCATCTTTACAACTGTTAGTGTAATTTATAATAATAAACTTGTTATGACAAAGAGAAATAGAAAAAAAACCAATAACCTTGCAGGTCTACAGTCTCTGCCAAGGTGATTTACAATCTCAACTTCAAGTTTTAAAGTGATACAATGACAGTATCGCAGCTTCAATTTGCAGCAATACAGGGAGAAGAAATTCAGTACAGGGTCTTCCAAAAGGCAACAATGCAAATGGTGAAACCAACAAAAAGGACAACAACTTTCAATATATACTCAGCTCCAAAACTGTAGCATATATTATTGGAATATAAATCCAAAACTCACGCAGCATATATTATTTCAATATACTCAGCTCCACAACTCAGTGATATCAATCACCAGAGGAATTAGGGCACAAATTAGGGTTTTTTGTGCACTTCCAATGGTCACAAGCAATACATAAAAATTATGCAGCTCTTCAATGCAGCATGTAAACTCAATATATGCAGCATATAAACTCAATATATACCTCAAATTATTAAGTTGGTCTCACTTGCTTACAACGCTCCCGCATAAAACTAGGTCAAATTATATAGCAGATGTCTGATATTCACACAATATTCACATGAAAACTCAGCACACGGGCTCATACAACAGATTTATTCTCCATGCAGGCTCATAATATCTCCAACGCAGCCTTCAGTTCATTCCTCACAGTCCACGCAGTCTCTTCACGCTGTTTCTTCAGCGCATTCCCACGCAGTCTCTTCAGTTCATTCCTCACCAGTCAGACTTTGCAGCTCATATATGGTGGAATTACAAGCAGGCTGTTTTCACAAAGGAGAATACAATTTTTCAATGCAATATCTGTCTTCAACCTCCAACACAGGCAGTCTTTACAATACCACTGATAGGTATTTCTGATATATCAGTCAAGCAGCAAGTATTATATATCAGTGCATATATGCACAATGCAGTCTTCACTGATAATAACCTCCACGCTGGTCTTCACTCTCAACGCAATCTCTCTGTCATGAGATCACGGTTCCAACACATCCTTCACGCAGGCAGACGCACCAGGATTCAGTCTTCAGTCTACACGCAGGTACTCAGTCTTCACGCCAGGAAGCTTCATAGGTTCAGTCTTTAATACACATTCAACTCAGAGCTTCACCATTCACGCAGCATACAATATCCTGACTCGGTTGCAGCAATAATTCAGTCTCCAGGTCGTAGCAATATATCACCCAAACAACAATTCTTATGCTCCAGGTCACAACAATATATCAGTCTACAGGTCGCAGCAATAATTCAGTCTCCAGGTCGCAGCAATATATCACCCAAACAACAATTCTTATGCTCCAGGTCGCAGCAATATATCAGTCTACAGGTCACAGCAATAATTCAGTCAAACAGTACCGTCTCTTCTCCACGCAGCCTCAGGATAGTCACGACTATCATTGCAGCATACAACTCGGTCTTCAATGGGTTTTCAGCAGTCTGCGTGTACAAGTATCAGTGCGCCGTATCCTTTGAAGATGATGAGGACAAAGGAGAAGAAACGTTTGGAGGCAATGGCCACTTTGGAAGAGATCCACGCTGGTCTTCACTCAGCAGTCTCCAACGCGAATGAGGGTAGTCTTCAGCAGTTTCCAAGTAATTGCTCAATTCACAATTCATAAATTAGGGTTTCACTTGGAGGAGAAACGCATGCCTGGAGAGCAGACTCCAACACAGAAAATTAGGGTTTAGGTATAACACAGAATTTTTACGCCCATGCTATAAGAAAAAAACGTAGAAAAAAACGTAGACATAATACACATACAAAACGCGTCCGAATTAGGGTTTCGCAGCACACAAACTCAATCATGAAAGAATTGTAACGCAGACAATGCATGCGACTCAATTGGCAGACTGAAGGAGCAGTCTGGCAATGGACTGGCAAGCAGAATGCCAGGAATGGGCAGACTGGCAACAGGCAGGAGTTATGGCAGGCAGGCAGCCAAGCTCTGATACCACTTGTTGGTAATAACTCCCGATTCGTATTATTCCCTTACCAAAGCAAATATTTATACAATTCATAGGACGGTTGAGTTTCACCTTCCGCCCAGCCTTTTTGGCTTCCTACATCAGTTTTATTTATTTATTTACAAAATATATAATCCCTACAGATTATATTCTAACAAAGCTCTTCCTCTGACACTTCCTCCATTAAAGCTTGTTGCATCTCCTCTGTTATCAACCTAAGGAACAGGTTTAAAACCTCTAGGATTTCACTGATGGGGCATCCTAGAAGAGTTGAGAATATTTTTTGGAAATGTTATACTACAGCTTTTTTATTTTCTTTGAACAACTTGGCTACCCCCCCTGCCTCATCCTTAATTTCCAAGATGGTATTGATATTTTTCTTGTGTGAGGCAAACCTATAGAAGTATTTCATATTCTTATCCCCAACTTCCAACCATAAGGCTCTACTTTTTAGTCTACTAATTTGTTCCTCCTGTCCTAAGAGGACACTGCATTTTATTTCTTCCAATCTTAACTGATCAAGTTCTACTGCAGTGAAAACCCCTATGTGGTTGGAACTATGAAAATTCTGAATTTCCTGCTCTACTTCCTTCAGCTCCTTCTAATCTAAGATTCTTTGTTTACTTCCCCATTATTTTGAAAGGTTTTTTTATTTTTGATAAGTTCTCTATCATCTGAAACATACACCCTTCTATTGACTGAACTTCGATTGGCTTCCATCTCTTCTTTACCAATTCCCGATACTCCTCATAGTCTAGCCAATTCGGATTGAACTTGAAGGGTGCAGGGGGTTTTTCTTTCAACTTTGTGATTGAAAGAGTGATTGATCTATGGTCTGATAAACCACTAGTTTCCACATCCGTCTTAAACACCATCTCGTCTTGTATTAGTACTTATGAGAGTAAGAATCTATCCAAGCATTTGGAGTTTGCTTGGTCTCCCCCTCTATTATTTCTCCAAGTAGGTTCAATACGATTTGGTTGTAGTATCTATTAACTTCTTCTAATCAAACAAAGAGCTGAAATATGTTGCTAAAGCATCTACCCATGCATTTTTAACCCATACTTCTCCTGATGTCAAGGTTAGGTTTAGATCTCCTGGCAAAATCAGGTTATTATAATCCAAAGCTCTACTTTCGTTTAGGGTTTCCCAAAATCTCCTTCTATCATTAAACATGCCATAAATGTTCAAGAAGTAAAAAATAAGCCCAGTTTCAGGGTCTTCCAACTATGTTCCTATTGCATCCTTAAAATTAGGCTTATTATGGAAAATGATGTCTAGACTCCATGCTGTTACCATCCCCCCTGAGTGCCCTTCTGCGTCTACGACTTCCATCTGTCAATCCCTTAAACATGTTTTCAGTGCCTCTCTAGCTTTCCCCCCTTTCGACATTGTCTCTTGTAATGCTACCACTTTTGGCTTTTTTAATTCTAAAATACTACGGAGGGATGCTAATTTGGGAGCCCCCCCTAACCCCCTCACATTATAGGATAAAATTAACATTACATAACCCTACTTGGGGCTTTTCTCACTCTAAGCAGCCTTCCAATCATGGTTTGCTTCCCTTCCAGGATTTCCTTTGTTGCTTTCATTTGTGCTTTGTTTAAAAACGATTTTATTCCAGCTCTTGTTTTTGGAAATTCACTGAGGGCTAATCCCCCCGTAGAGATTTAATAGATTCTCCTTTCTAGTTATGGGCCTCAAATCGTATCCTTTGCGAGTTTCCGATGAATTCTATTCTGTCCCCATGGTTTTCACTTCTTCTTTTTTACAGTTCTCCTAAGAGTTTTGTTCCGTTTCCATGGGACCCAAGACCTTTCTATTCAACAACTTTGATGAGTTGTCATTGGCTTTGGCTTTCTTTAAACCAACATTCTCTGAAACTGAATTAACTGAATTTGAGACGGTGATAGTTTTAGTACCTTTGGATGATGGACTGTGGCTAGACTCTAGTTCACCACATTTCTGTATGTCATGGGTTGCATGTGTTTTCGTCGACACCTTCGCATCCTCCTTTGTTCTGAAAGGTTCTTCATCCAACTCCGTTTCCATCTTCGTTTCTTCTTCCCTTTTGGATTGTTCAGAATTTGGCTTCTCCTGTGACTTCGTGGCATCCCATTTCTTTTTATTGTTTGTCTTTTTTATCCATACTTTCTTGTGCGTATGCATTTGTCTTCCTATAATTACTGAGCAATCCTTTTGCAGATGCCCTAGTTGTCTACAATTGAAGCAGCGAAACAACAGTTTACCAATAATCTAGGTGTTGAGTCCAACTACTCTCATGCATCTTAATAACAATCTCCTCATACATATCATCTCTTATGTCCAACTCTACAAGAATTCGAGCACACATTCGTTTTGTCTTATCTTCCCAGTCATCCTCGAGCTTGATAAACTTCCCAATTGTGTTCCCTATTCCTTCAAGAATGTGTTTCTTCTAGAAAATCATGGGTAACCCAGGGAAAATTGCCCACACTTGCTATAAGTTGTGAGGCTCCCTACACGCGTTAAAATCAACATGTCATTTCTTTAAGATTAAGCCAAAAGGACCCCAATTCCAACTCCTCTGTAATAGTAGAATTATGTCCTCTTCTTTTGAGACTTTTAACAAAAACCAGTCCCTAGGTAAAACATGGAAACTTGGGGTATAGCCCATCACCAAATTCCATTTTTTTTTCCATCCACTATGCTAAAAAAGAGCTCCCTATAATTTTTCCACAGAATCTCCCCACTAAAGCGAGGTTTATGTAATCCGGGATTTATGTCAACTGTATGTCTCGACCCACTGACAATGCTAGAGCTGATCTTTTTGCTCTCATCCCTTTAGATTTTGTTTTTGCATTCATCATGGATCCATCACGTTTCATGTGAGTGGTCTCACACAGATATGGGGTTGAATCCGCATCATTTCGTTGTGTGGGGTGACGGGAGTCTTTTCTCGAAATCCTTCTATTGACTTAAAAAAAGAGTCTGCAATTATTTCATTGCGCGAGGTGATGAGAGTCTTTTCTCTGATCTCTTTTGCAGACTTAAAAATAGAGTTGTGGGAAGAATCATCTTCATAGTCCACCTGATCTTCGTACATTATTGATTCTGAGGAAGACTGTTAGTTATTTAAAAGATGAAAAAACCTTCGCCCTTCCAAAAAACTATATGAAATATATAAAACTATATAATATAATTTTATTGAATCATATCCTATGTTTAGTCCATTTTTTTTAAAGTTTTTATTTATTGTTTCTTTTACCACCACCAAACTTGTACATGTTCATTAATATTAATCATAATTGGTATCCCCACACACCAAAGTAAATTCCACAAGCCTCATAATTATCCATGGAAAAGTGTCAGCCTCTTCCTTTATTACGATAAACCTTCTTCCTTTATTATGATAAACCTTTTTATTAGCTATGTTCATAACATATTTCACTTGGTTTCACTTTCACCTTTAGCTCCAATGTTTTGAGAACTCCATCTTTGATACCATATATATCCAGTATTATTATCCTTTGCCTATGTTAAAAATTACATCCCGTAATCCATTCCCACTACACAAAATAGCATAAAAACTTGGTTTTATATATTTTTTATTTCCCATTTTAAAGACCAAATTATGTGAGATTATAAGAATTTAAAGTTTCTCAATAGTTTTTTAGGTTCTTCAAATCAATCCATAAATATATTTTATTATTTACTTAAATATTAAAAAAACAAATTATTAACCATAACCAATCAAAAATAATTTTAACTTCATATTTTGGAATCTCAAATTGTATCTCGAAAATTTTAACTTTTTATTTTGGAATCTTAAATTGTATTTTGAAATATCCAATATCCCTTTTCTCCATCATAACATAACAGATATAAAATACTACAATAAAAAGCAAACATAACATACTATATCTCTTTAATATAGCTAACAACTATTTTATTTTCTAACTAAAAAATAATAATTTTAACAACCAGGCTGAGAAAGTAAATTCCATAATAAAAAGCAAACCTCAAAAAAAAATTTACTCTTTCGATAATATGATACACCGAACCAGTGATAAAATAAACGTTCCCATTGACACGTTGTTAAAAACTCAGTGCTTCAAAGAATAACATATTTAATATGCAGTAGAGTGACTGCAACACTGTGGGCCGTTGGATCTCAACCTCTTTTAGATCCAAGAGCTTACAATGCTGCCTCTGCAGCATTTATTACTCTGCTACATGTAAAATATTTTTAGTGACACACATACTGAACAAAACGAAAACAAAATGACATCACTGATCGTCCAGACTCCTAACTAGTGTCCTCGAGCTTGTGGAAATTAGTGTTCAACGACTCTGCTTGAACTTTAACAGAAATAAAACCTTGGCCGTCGTGAAAAAGCTCGAATTGCAAATCGTGCGTTGACAAATACTTTGACACGTTCATCCCTTTTTTCAATCCTCTCCATGCTTTCGACCCGCCTCCACTTGTCAAAAACTGTAGCCCACTGCAACAACATAGAACCCCACTTTTTCTGATTCTCACTATTAACAATATTTGTTATTCATTTTCATAAAAAAAACAATCACATGTATGCTAATTTTACCCTACCCGTTGATAAGATCCTCCACACAGTGGTCATGCCCATTAAGATACATGATTACTGCATAACGCTTCATAGCAACATAACAAAACACACACCACATTTATTTCATAAGTTACAGGTATATTTACAAAATTGTTATTCAAGATAAAATGACTTTCATACGTTATAGCATCTTAAACTTGAATTTATTAAGTTTTTACTTATCTTGTATTTCAAAAAAATGGATTTTTAACTACAACATTTTTCCATACTAAACTATAAAACATTCTTTCCATATAAACATAATTATACCGAACTATAAAACCTGCACACATAATTATTATATAAATGATTCATACACTTTGTTATATTTCAAAAAATTGGAACTCTAATAACAACATCTCCGCATACTAAACTATAAAACATTAATCTCCCTTAAAAAACATAATTATATTATATAAATGAACAAGGTTTCTTTACTTTAATAAGGGGCAGTAAGTGATGAACCAATTCATCAGTGTCTCCATGTTCACCGATGCTTCGAATAGGATGATGACCAATCATCACTTTCCATGTTGCAGTCGAAGCATCCAAAGCAAGTGCCAGATCCTATATATTAAAAGCAAAAAAACCTATTAAAACCATTGACTATGATGGTACCTAAATTAAAAACAGAAAACTTATTGTGCGGATAGATAAATGGAGGCTCAATTAATTGATTACATTTTAGAGAGATAAATGGTGGCTTAATTGATTACAGTTTTGATATGTTAATATACAGCTCTGACAGGTTAGTAGTAAGTGTTAAATAGTAATTTTTCAATGAATCAAAATTTATTTGGCAGAATGGAAGGTAGCTGTTTTTAAACTAATTTTTATTAGGTAAATTGTTATATTTTTAGTTTGATAGACTGAAAGTTGAGTCTTTTAAACTATTTATCAGGTCAACAGGTAAATGGCTCAAAATTAATTTTTTTTGGATAAGTTAGTATATAAACATATGAATTAACCCAACTTTATTTGGATATAACTTTATTTATATGGAAGGTCATTACTTAACTGACTCAAAATTTCCCAGTGAAATGGCCCAAAATTAAATAGTTTTTTAAAATGAATAAAGTTTTGGATAAGTTGGTATATAAACATATGAATTAACTCAACTTTATTTGGATATAACTTTATTTGTATAGAAGGTCATTGGGTAACTGACTTAAAAAAAAAAAATTAAAGTTGATTACAGTTTTGATAAGTTAATAGTAGAGGTTAAGTAACACTTCATCGATAAAGCCTAATTTATTTGAGCAAAGCTGAAATTAAAGCTCTTAAACCATTCTTTCATTTTTTAATAGGTAAATAGCCCAACAGCTGAAATTAAAGCTCTTAAACCATTCTTTCATTTTATTTATAAGTAAATAGCCCAAAATTAATTTAACAGTAAGGCTAATAAGTAACAAATGAAGATCAGAAAACTTGCAAAATTGGAACTTTAAAACTTGACAGAAAGTATCGCTGAGAAACCTGACTAAATAGAAAAGATGGACAATTGAATTGCTGTGAAATACCTGTAATTGTTTCTTCAAATACTTTTCTCGAGGAATAACTCCTCTCCAGTCATATTTTTGGCGACTTGGCTTCCAATACATGTCAACAAAAGGGGTTGTGTCCACAAAAAAGAAATCTACCGAAGCACACTCTGACAGCAAATACATGTGTTAATCGAGAGCATAAGTAACTATCTTTGTTTTGGAAAAAAACAATAATTATGTTGTTGGTTTATTAGCACAATACCCACAACAGCAAATCCAAAAATAAAAAAATCCAATCCCTGCTATTTCATTGACACCTTCAGATTTTGCAGACTTATTTGGGCAAATGCTGTACTTGAGAACGAAAGACCTTCCGCAGTTCCATCGAGGATCTCGCCTTCTCAGAGCAGGACTGAGCTGAGCCAACGCATCTCCTTGGTAGTCATGGTTTCCTAACACTGTTCATGATATAAATTGTCAATAGTTCCAAGAACTTCGAAAGTAATAATCTTCAAATCCATAAACTATTTTGAGCTTGTGTGTTAAAACTTAATAGTCCATACCGCTATACCATGGTATCTGCAAGCTTTTGGCTGTGTAGATTCGAGAGAAAGACTCTTCAAAATTTGGGTCGTCTGTGCCAGACAATCCATTCTCGTAAAAATTATCGCCTGTAGAGATGACGAAATCGATGCCCAGATTCTCTCCAATTCTTCCCATCTAGTACAGTATTCCACCGCAGAAACATTAACAAACAAAATATCATGACAACTAACCCATCTTTTTACTACCATCTTTGGTTTAGTCATTCACTGGTTTCTTTGACATGGGAAATAAATGAATTTATAGTAAAAATCAGAACTTGAAAACTCAATGCAAGTGAAAGTCTAAGTTCAATTACCTCAGCAGCTACTTCAGACTGGTTGTAAAGTCCTTTTCTGCCCCAGTCTCCAACTACCAAAAAAGTAAGAGAATCGCCGATTTTCGTTACTGATCGAACGTCTTGGAGAGAAGAGTAGCATTTCTGTGTTAGAAAGCACAAGAAAAACAAAATCATCCAAGCCTTTGCCCATGTCCATTCCTGAGTCCTAGTGACTGAATTATGCATCTGCAAATTACACACACATCAAATGCCACCAGAGTTAGAACTGCTAAAATGCTTTCCAGTTATAATTAGCAAAAGCAATAACGTTCTTTACCTTTACGGGTTTGTCCATTCTCTACACTATCAACAATTGCAGAAGAAGAAGAACACAGAGGTAGAGCCAGAAATGCAAGTATTAATAGCGAGCAGAAAGTAGGATGAGGATTGATGGAATTCTGACGAGGATGCTTTGAATTTCAATCACACAGCTCCCAAGAATTAAAGTTTTGTACTACCCTCCTGCCCCACCTTCGCCTTCTGTCGGTACGTGCCCACTTGATCAACAAAAGATGCTTCTACGGGATAACCATCAAAAATCTAATTGAAATGACTACTTCCCATTACATATCCATATCCATATCCATATCCGAGACCGATTTAGATTACTGACAATGTGCCCCCACTTGTGATATTTAATATTTAAATTATTATTGATGTTCAAAGGAGTGGGAAAGCATACTCTCACTCTATGTCATAGTTTTTGTTACGTGGCTTACCATTTGTACTGTATGACATAGTTTTTAAGATGGCTTACCATTTGTTAGAGGCCTATGTTTTGTTTTTTTTTTAAATGTTAATATAATAGTGAAACTAGCGGAGAGGGCAAAAATATCAGTGTCTCTATATTTTGGGTTTTATAAAGAAGCAAATTAAAATTAATAGTTCTGAAAAATTAAAACTAAGTGGAGAAGTTTATGGAAAAACATATCAAAGTTTTGATAAACTCAAAGTCAATGAAAAAAAATTGCTAAAAATAATCCAAGTTTCGATTTCCCTATTCAGCACTCCCGAAAGCGGAGATCGAAAATACAGAAAGTTTTATTACTAACTTGTAACTTCTGCACTAAGAAAAGAGAATGTCAAGAATGGGAATAAAAAATCATATTAAACTTAAACATAGTATAAAAGTTTATTTTATACCATAATTCATGGGAATCATCTTCTAGTTTGTTAGTCAACTAAAAAACAGTTCCTATTGATATTGTAATAGATTATGGTGAAAGAGAATGTCGGGAATGGGAATAAAAAATCATATTAAACTTAAACGTAGTATAAAAGTTTATTTTATATCATAATTTTTGGGAATCACCTTCTAGTTTGCTGAAGCAGTTCCTATTGATATTGTAATAGATTATGGTGAAAAACTTAAACAAATAATTTAAGTGTAAAATTTATTATAGTTTATAAGTATTTTCAAGTAGAAACCATAGTATCCATGATGATATATTAATGTATATGTGCTTATTGAATAAACAATTTTAACTATTTCGTAAAATGACCAAAGCTTTCTAATTTGGCTAAAGTGAAATATCTTGCAACTACTAATAGTACACGCATTCTATGAGTTTTTTAGCTAGTTAACATAAAACCAACACATTCTAAACTTTCATGGACGCCATTTAATACACCCATTTTATACACACACATTCTAAACTTCCATGGACCCCATTTAATACACCCATTTTATACACACACATTCTATCATCGGCGAGCCCCATTTAATACACACATTCTATGAGTCTTTTAGTTGGTTAACCTAGAACCAACACATTTTAAACTTTCAAATAGAACTGATATTGAATCATGGAGCTAGAGACTCCCAAATGTTATTTAGCATTTTAATAAAATTTAGATGAGATAAGTTTAAATATTATTTTTTGAAATATGATTTTTTTTATTAAATTTAATAAAACTTATACCTAAAATATAAATAAATTTAAAGCTTTCCTACTATCCAAATTAAATAAATTTAAACACTCTTCTTTGAAATCTAATTTTTTTACTAAATTCAATAAAAGAATTTGTAAAAAATAAAAAGGCAAGGCAAAATCAATGAACATTTAAGCTAATTAAATAATGTTATGATAGACCATCAAATTCCAGGCCGCCTCCATTTTCCAAAGCAACATGCTTCTAGAAGTGTTTAAAACATAAAACCTATCGTTGTTTCTATGAAGTTGGATGTCCATTCCTGGTAGGCAAAATACAAACTTTCTTTTCGGATTTCTGATTTGCGAAATTGGAAATCGGAGATCGAGAAAAAAACATTCAGTCGAACAAGATGTGGTGTTTTCGGTTTCTGAGATCCGGAATATCGGATATCGAGAATCGGGAAAGCAGACAAAATTATTAACTAGAAATGACAATTCCAGTTTCTGAGATCCCGGAAATCGGGAAAAAAAACCTTCAATTTTATCTAAAGTGAAACTTCCGATTTCTGATACTCGAAAATTGGGAAAGTAGATAAATCATAAATCTAAAGCAATATTGTCGATATCCGATAAGCGAAAAGTTGGAAATCAGAAATCAGGGAAACACCAATTTTGTGCAACTGAGACTTGGGACTCTCGAACATTTGATATACTATTCTAGTTTCCTCTCTGAAATAATGATTATTCTCAAATATTCAGGTTTATACATCCTATCGCAATCTCAGTGTGTTTTATCTTGTAATTTTCAACTGTTCAGCCACAATCATTTCTTGTAATTTTCCTTAGAATACCTGTTAAAATTACAATGCTGACTTTTAATATTCTCGGCTCACCATACCAGCTAAGTTCCTAAATTTGAGCGTAAATTTTATCTTGTATAATAGAGCAAAAGTTTTGTTTATCAAAAGTTACCAAAATGTACATTTATCAAGCTAATAATGTTCCACGGGAAAATTATATTGTTCGTGAACAAACCAATATTAATACTCATAATAATAATAAAGTAATATTAAAATTAAATAAAATACTATAATATTAATATTATAATCTAAGCCTTTACGAGACCAGAGAGTTCGACTTCACCTTCAACAAAGGTGGAAGCTTGTCATCCTTCTTCCAATTGCAGACGAGTAGATGGGTCATCCATGGCATTGGCACAGCCTGCTTCTTTGCGAAACTAAAATGTAATCAAACAAATATTATTTTTTGAAATCTGATTTTTTTTTATTAAATTTAATAAAAATTATACCTATAAGATAAATAAATTTAAAGCTTTCCTACAATCCAAATTAAATAAATTTAAACACTATTCTTTGAAATCTATTTTTTTTACTAAATTCAATAAAAAATTTGTAAAAAAATAAAAAAGCAAGGCAAAATTAATGAACGTTTAAACTAATTAAATAATTTTCTGACAAACCATCAAATTCCAGGCCTCCTCCGTTTGCACAAAGCAACATGCTTCTAGAAGTGTTTAAAACATAAAACCTATCGTTGTTTATTTGAAGTTGGATGTCCATTCCTGACAGGAAAAATACAAACTTTCTTTTCAGATTTCAGATTTGCGAAATCGGGAATCGAAGATCAGGAAACAAACATTCAGTCGAAAAAGATGTGGTGTTTCCAAGATCTGGAATATTGGAAATCGGAAATCGGAAATGCAGAAAGTATAATTTATCAATTGCACGAAGCATTCTTTCATCATTTTCTTGGATAAGAATGATGTTATTACCCTTTTTTCTCTCTAAGATTTACATTCTTCTACAATGTCAATATGGCTTTTCAAATGGTTGAAAATTGGATTGGATGCTTTGAATGTGCCATTTTATACCATGTACACTATTCCTATTTGTATTTGGTCATACAAAGAGAATTCAAATTCATTGAATGTAGATATATGTATTTCATCATGCAAAGCATTAACAAGGTCAAATCCAAACACTTTTCTAGACCCTCGTTGGTTGCCATATTCATGTATGTTTGTCTTGGCAGTAACTCGACCTTGAATGTTCCAAACTTTGCTAGCAGAGGAGAGTGATGTGAATGGGATAGTTGATCCAACGAAGCCAGGTTTTTCATTTATTGAGCTAGCATTGACTCCAGAATAGAGGAACTACTCTCTCAGGGAGAAGGTATAGGTAAGTGGTAAGGTGCAGGATCTCCAATAATTGTTGCATCCATTGTGACAACCTCGAGTGCAAGCAATGCGATAGTCCTGTGAGATGAAGAATGTTAGAGTTCAATGGGAGACAAAAAAATTGGATGCATGAACAATGTGAAACTCATTAAGTGAGAAAAAAACAACAAGGAAATTAAACGTACGTTACATTGTGTACAATGTTGCATGTACATTGGGTAGTTTTGATTGTAGTTCCTTCTTTTAGTTTTCCATTCTCTACAAGATCACTATATATAACTGGAAGCAGTAGGTCATGCTTGTGAAGGTCGTCTGAGATAGAGATTTGGAACCGAATAGATGATGAGTTGGGTGAGTTCACTTGGTTTAATGAGGAGACCTATACCAACAGGTAAAGGTTGACAGCACCATGTAGCAATAGTGAAATAGAATCTTTAGTTACCATAGTCTCCATAACGTGATGGTTATTTTTTCCTGTGGAATGAAACAGGGCATGAAAAAAAAATTGCAATGTAACATAATCATGTGACCAGACTAAAATGGATATATAAAAAACAAAATTCTTCGCATTAACATATTTCATTACTCTAGTTGTTGTTATTCATTAACATATTTCATTACTCTAGTTTGTATCTATCAGTGAACTATAAACATATCGAAATTGCGTGAGGAAACCGGAAGTCGGAAAAAAAAGAAATTAAGAATCCAGAATCCCACATTTCACAATCGGGAAATACTATGTTCTCCAATAAGGAACACCCTATGTTCCGATATGCCATTCCCCAATTTCTGATTTCCGACTTTTTCAATTCTGGAAATATTATGTTTTCCAAAAAGGTACACCATATGTTCCAATTTTCGATTGCCGGATTTTCGATTTCCGACATTTCGGATTCTTGAAATCCTATGTTTTCAAATAAGGAACATCCCATGTTCCGATTTTCAATTTCCAACATTTAGGAATCCGAAAATCTATGTCCTATGTTTTCCAATAGGGAACACCATATGTTTCGATTTTCGATTCCCCAATTTCTGATTTGCCAACATTTAAGATTCCAGAAATACTATGTTTTCCAATAAGGAACACCATATGTTCCAATTTCCGATTCACGGATTTTCGATTCCGACATTTCGAATTCCAAAATCCTGTGAGTTCAAATAAGGAACATCCTATGTTCCGATTTCCGACATTTCGGATTATGAAAATTCTATGTCATGTGTTTTCCAATAAAGAACACCAAATGTTCCAATTTTCGATTCCCCAAGATCTAATTTGCGACATTTCGGATCTCTGAAGTTTTTTATTTTCAAATAAAGAAATGTTGAAGTTCCTATTTTCGATTTTCGACGTCCGAGTATCAGAAACTGAAAAACGTCGATTTTCATGCTTTATTTTGACTGTTCATATTCTTTTTGCATAACTTATTCCTCCGTTAAGTCCATCCTTATTTTAAACTTGCTCTGCGTTATTTTCTCATTGCTCTCCCTCTAAATCAGAGATGATTTTAGGGGCGAATTATAGCCCAATGGCGAATTTTAAGGGTTACCGAAAAAAAAGTGGGCGAATTTTTATATTAAAATGTTATTATTTTATTTAATATATTCGCCCATTATTTATTTTGTATATAGCTATGCCAAGGTAAATGACATTCAGCCCGATTTAGGGAAAATCTAGAAAAAGAATATTAGCCCATGAAATTATTTATTTTTGCCCACATTCGCCAGAATTTTTCCGTCTACGAGGAGATATTTGCCCAAATTCGCCCAATTTTTTCTGATTGGGAGGAGAAATGAAGATTGTTCGCCGGATTTATGGATAATAGTTTGAAAGATTGGTATTTCGCCCAGGATTTATGGATAATACGATTAAAAATTTGCTATTTCCCCGGGCTTTATGAATATTTCTGTAAACTGGTATTATTTCCACCTCGATTGGGGTAAATTGGACATAGTTCGTCCTGGATTTGGATTTGTGGACAATTATTTGAGTAAAATGTGGAGATTTAAATTTTAATCAATTGGGGAAGTTTTTTCACTGGATTTGGTCCATAAATTTAGTCAAGTGAGGAATTTTTTTACCTATATAATGGTGCAAGACTCAGGACTCAGGCTCAACATCAAGCTTGATTTCTATTGCAAATCGGTCTTTACAGTGGCTGTCAGGCTGAGTGGATTCGTGGGAAACAATTTTAGAAAGTTTCTTCTATCTACACTGTGCAGGCTTTTTACAGGTTAGTTTCTTGAATCTTCTTCTATTTGAAGGCTTTTTACAGGTTAGTTTCTTGAATCTTCTTCTATTTGCAGGATTTTTATAGGTTAGTTGCTGTGAGCACTCAACCTTGTTGCTAGACCACAGCTTGATGGGATTTTCCAAATTGGAATTTGGATATTATTCTTTGGCACTCTGTTGGTTTTAAGTTTTATTCTGGGTGTAAGTTATAGTAATCAAGAGCCATGGAGCTCATTAGCCATGGATCTTCTGGTTTTCCACCTCGGGAGTCGGTGAGTTCTCTTACCTGTTTCTGGTTACAGGTGCACTCCTAAAAGACGAGCACCAGATTGATTATCGGGTAGGTGGATTAGTCACCACTCTTTATACCCTGAAGAACTTACCACTAGGAGTAGGGGACCTTAATCACTTTCCTTGCTTCAGACAATACGCTAGACAGACAAGACTTCCTTTCTCTCTGCCCTAGAACTTGAGGTGAGTTGGATACTTTTACCAGCAGCTAGACCAGTATCGGACCTTTTCATGGAAGGTAACACTATCCCATACCCTAGAATTCTGATTGGGATGCGTTTAGTCATTAGCCCTAGACCCTTGAGAATCGTACCAGAGCCTTATACCCAATTCATCATCCCAGTCATTTTGTTGAGCGGTAGCGAATGGCCTGGTTTCTCCTTTTAGATTATAGCTTTAGTTTTCTTGACGCTAGTAAAATATAGTATGATGCTCAAAACATTGTCACAAGGGTTTGGCACGCGGTGCCTCCTCTTATTTTGTGCAAATAAGCCAGGTCTTTTCATGCGAATAAGAACACGCCCAAACAGACTCTACCGAATGAAAGGATTGTATAAATATTGAATTCTGACATTCTGAAGAATTGAACCTACTGAATAAATAATTGGTATGGCTCCTAAACTCTTCATACATATATCCTAATCACAAGAAATTGATGCCTCCACCACGAGAGGGACTGAGGTAAACCTCAGTTTTCTTTTTCAATTATTGCTCCTGTATGTGATGGATTTGTATTTGGTGTATTTTGGCATGGTTACTAAGGTTATAAAGGATAGTGGTTGGATTCTTTTGGATTCTTTAGTTTGATTCCCCAGACTGGCTGCCTCTGTTGTGTGCCTCACTCATTGTCCCTGATAGGTTAGCTACCATAATTAATGATGACATATTTGCACTAGGCATCATCTGCAAATGCAGGGATGTACTTGGGAGTTTTTTGGGTGAGGTTTTCCTAGGTAAAAAATGCATTAAGTATGCAAAACAGTAAAGGAAGGCTAAAATCAAAAGATAGGAACAAGAAGAAAAGCCAACATGTAATATGCATAAAGATAATGCACTGTTTTGAATAAGGAAAGCTATAGTTAGAGTTAAGTTATAGATAAGTTCGTAATAGTTATCTCCACGGTAGATAATGGTGGGTAGGAATGCCAATGAGACTTTTATTCACTGGTAAGGTTACAAAGTTAAAGGCATCCATCAGGGTTTCATTCACATTGTGTTCTGCCACACCTGAATTGCATGGTGGTATAGAAAGAGCTGAGGCTAGGTGCATGTCCCAGGTGACTGTGGAAAAATAAATAGTCTTCCAAGCATGGCATCTAAACCACAGTAAAAACCGTACTATTCAGTGCAACTCCTCAGGTGTGTTTCTAAGAATTGTTTCCTTAAAAAGAGTAGTAGGAACCCTATTTAAAGAAGATCTGTGTACCTTTTGAAAACAGAGCAAAGATGATTGGTTGTAATGAAGAATATAAATCACATCAGTTTCCTGCATTTCATATCTCTGAGATGAACCCAGTCTGTCTTCTCTTCAAGGCACTCATAAGTGAACTATTAGGATTTCCTGATATTAACATTCACCTCCAATCGTTTGGAGGAAGATAATTTAGACAATGTCATAGATCACCAGGATAGCTATGAGCAAAATTGGGACTGGCGAAATTGCAATGGTCAAAACCCATAAGCAGTCAATGCAGACCTCCCAAGCTATGGTGAGAATATGGGTGCCAATTAAAAAGAGAGTTACATAACTCTGGTGAGAATATGGGTGCCTATTAAACAAAGAGTTACATAAACTCTGAGTATCACCAACTCAAAATCAAAATCATCTATTGCAAATATGTGAGAAGAACCCATGATAAATTATTTTTGTTCTCTGATTGCCATTAGCCTTTAAGAGATGCATTGCAATCACATTTACTCAAGCCATGAGAGTTCGACTGAAAATAACATCTCGTGTAATCTAATTTTGTTTTATATACATAGATAGATATGTGTCGCTCAAGCAAGATAATGGATTTCTCTCTTCATGACAATGCATTTCATGACAATGTTTCTTACAAAAGACATCATACAGCCAACATGTGATCTGCATAAAGATAATGCACTGTTTCGAATAAGGAAAGCTATAGTTAGAGTTAAGTTATAGATAAGTTCGTAATAGTTGTCTCCATGGTAGATAATGGTGGGTAGGAATGCCAATGAGACTTTTATTCACTGGTAAGGTTACAAATTTAAAGGCATCCGTCAAGGTTTCATTCACATTGTGTTCTTTCGCACCTGAATTGCATGGTGGTATAGAAAGAGCTGAGGCTAGGTGCATGTCCCAGGTGACTGTGGCAAAATAAATAGTCTTCCAAGCATGGCATCTAAACCACAGTAAAAACCGTACTATTCAGTGCAGCTCCTCAGGTGTGTTTCTAAGAATTGCTTCCTTAAAAAGAGTAGTAGGAACCCTATTTAAAGAAGATCTGTGTACCTTTTGAAAACCGAGCAAAAATGATTGGTTGTAATGAAGAATATAAATCACATCAGTTTCCTGCATTTCATATCTCTAAGATGAACCCAGTCTGTCTTCTCTTCAAGGCACTCATAAGTGAACTATTAGGATTTCCTTATATTAACATTCACCTCCAATCGTTTGGAGGAAGATAATTTAGACAATGTCATAGATCACCAGGACAGCTATGAGCAAAATTGGGACTAGCGAAATTGCAATGGTCAAAACCCATAAGCAGTCAATGCAAACCTCCCAAGCTATGGTGAGAATATGGGTGCCAATTAAAAAGAGAGTTACATAACTCTGGTGAGAATATGGGTGCCTATTAAAGAGAGAGTTACGTAAACTTTGAGTTTCACCAACTCAAAATCAAAATCATCTATTGCAAATCTGTGAGAAGAACCCATGAGAAATTATTTTTGTTCTCTGATTGCCATTAGCCTTTAAGAGATGCATTGCAATCACATTTACTCAAGCCAGGAGAGTTTGACTGAAAATAACATATCGTGTAATCTAATTTTGTTTTATATACATAGATAGATATGTGTCGCTCAAGCAAGATAATGGATTTCTCTCTTCATGACAATGTTTCTTACAAAAGACAACATACAGCCAACATGCGATATGCATAAAGATAATGCACTGTTTTGAATAAGGAAAGCTATAGTTAGAGTTAAGTTATAGATAAGTTCGTAATAATTATCTCCACGGTAGATAATGGTGGGTAGGAATGCCAATGATACTTTTATTCACTGGTAAGGTTACAAAGTTAAAGGCATCCGTCAGGGTTTCATTCACATTGTGTTCTGCCACACCTGAATTGCATGGTGGTATAGAAAGAGCTGAGGCTAGGTGCATGTCCCAGGTGACTGTGGCAAAATAAATAGTCTTCCGAGCATGGCATCTAAACCACAGTAAAAACCGTACTATTCAGTGCAGCTCCTCAGGTGTGTTTCTAAGAATTGCTTCCTTAAAAAGAGTAGTAGGAACCCTATTTAAAGAAGATCTGTGTACCTTTTGAAAATAGAGCAAAAATGATTGGTTGTAATGAAGAATATAAATCACATCAGTTTCCTGCATTTCATATCTCTGAGATGAACCCAATCTGTCTTCTCTTCAAGGCACTCATAAGTGAACTATTAGGATTTCTTGATATTAACATTCACCTCCAATCGTTTGGAGGAAGATAATTTAGACAGTGTCATAGATCACCAGGACAGCTATGAGCAAAATTGGGACTGGCGAAATTGCAATGGTCAAAACCCATAAGCAGTCAATGCAGACCTCCCAAGCTATGGTGAGAATATGGGTGCCAATTAAAAAGAGAGTTACATAACTCTGGTGAGAATATGGGTGCCTATTAAAGAGAGAGTTATGTAAACTCTAAGTATCACCAACTCAAAATCAAAATCATATATTACAAATCTGTGAGAAAAACCCATGAGAAATTATTTTTGTTCTCTGATTGCCATTAGCCTTTAAGAGATGCATTGCAATCACATTTACTCAAGCCAGGAGAGTTCGATTGAAAATAACATCTCATGCAATCTAATTTTGTTTTATATACATAGATAGATATGTGTCGCTCAAGCAAGATAATGGATTTCTCTCTTCATGACAATGCATTTCATGACAATGTTTCTTACAAAAGACAGCATACAGCCAACATGTGATATGCATAAAGATAATGCACTATTTTGAATAAGGAAAGCTATAGTTAGAGTTAAGTTATAGATAAGTTCGTAATAGTTATCTCCACGGTAGATAATGGTGGGTATAAATGCCAATGAGACTTTTATTCACTAGTAAGGTTACAAAGTTAAAGGCATTCGTCAGGGTTTCATTCACATTGTGTTCTGCCACACCTGAATTGCATGGTGGTATAGAAAGAGCTGAGGCTAGGTGCATGTCCCAGGTGACTGTGGCAAAATAAATAGTCTTCCGAGCATGGCATCTAAACCACAGTAAAAACCATACTATTCAGTGTAGCTCCTCAGGTGTGTTTCTAAGAATTGCTTCCTTAAAAAGAGTAGTAGGAACCCTATTTAAAGAAGATCTATGTACCTTTTGAAAATAGAGCAAAAATGATTGGTTGTAATGAAGAATATAAATCACATCAGTTTCCTGCATTTCATATCTCTGAGATGAACCCAGTATGTCTTCTCTTCAAGGCACTCATAAGTGAACTATTAGGATTTCTTGATATTAACATTCACCTCCAATCGTTTGGAGGAAGATAATTTAGACAGTGTCATAGATCACCAGGACAGCTGTGATCAAAATTGGGACTGGCGAAATTGCAATGGTCAAAACCCATAAGCAGTCAATGCAGACCTCCCAAGCTATGGTGAGAATATGGGTGCCAATTAAAAAGAGAGTTACATAACTCTGGTGAGAATATGGGTGCCTATTAAAGAGAGAGTTACGTAAACTTTGAGTATCACCAACTCAAAATCAAAATCATCTATTGCAAATCTGTGAGAAGAACCCATGAGAAATTATTTTTGTTCTCTGATTGCCGTTAGCCTTTAAGAGATGCATTGCAATCACATTTACTCAAGCCAGGAGAGTTCGACTGAAAATAACATCTCATGTAATCTAATTTTGTTTTATATACATAGATAGATATGTGTCGCTTAAGAAAGATAATGAATTTCTCTCTTCATGGCAATGTTTCTTACAAAAGACAGCATACAGCCAACATGTGATATGCATAAAGATAATGCACTGTTTTGAATAAGGAAAGCTATAGTTAGAGTTATGTTATAGATAAGTTCGTAATAGTTATCTCCACGGTAGATAATGGTGGGTAGGAATGCCAACGAGACTTTTATTCATTGGTAAGGTTACAAAGTTAAAGGCATCTGTCAGAGTTTCATTCACATTGTGTTCTGCCACACCTGAATTGCATGGTGGTATAGAAAGAGCTGAGTCTAGGTGCATGTCCCAGGCGACTGTGGCAAAATAAATAGTCTTCCGAGCATGGCATCTAAACCACAGTAAAAACCATACTATTCAGTGTAGCTCCTCAAGTGTGTTTCTAAGAATTGCTTCCTTAAAAAGAGTAGTAGGAACCCTATTTAAAGAAGATATGTGTACCTTTTGAAAACAGAGCAAAAATGATTGGTTTTAATGAAGAATATAAATCACATCAGTTTCCTGCATTTCATATCTCTGAGATGAACCCAGTCTGTCTTCTCTTCAAGGCACTCATAAGTGAACTATTAGGATTTCCTCATATTAACATTCACCTCCAATCGTTTGGAGGAAGATAATTTAGACAGTGTCATAGATCACCATGACAGCTATGAGCAAAATTAGGACTGGCGAAATTGCAATGGTCAAAACCCATAAGCAGTCAATGCAGACCTCCCAAGCTATGGTGAGAATATGGGTGCCAATTAGAAAGAGAGTTACATAACTCTGGTGAGAATATGGGTGCCTATTAAAGAGAGAGTTACGTAAACTCTGAGTATCACCAACTCAAAATCAAAATCATCTATTGCAAATCTATGAGAAGAACCCATGAGAAATAGTTTTTGTTCTCTAATTGCCATTAGCCTTTAAGAGATGCATTGCAATCACATTTACTCAAGCCATGAGAGTTCGACTGAAAATAACATCTCGTGTAATCTAATTTTGTTTTATATACATAGATAGATATGTGTTGCTCAAATAAGATAATGGATTTCTAAATTCTCTCTTCATGACAATGTTTCTTACAAAAGATAGCATACTACTGCTTTCAGGGAAACATGAGCATCTAAATCAGTTTCTTACAGAATGGCCTGTTTTCTATATCTCTATCTGGCACTAAAATTTATGAGACTTCTTAAATGACTAATTCATACTGTGAGAAAATCCAAAGTCAGATGTCTGACACATTTTACAGAAAAGACAATATTACTTATTCTAGCCGCACAAACATGTTTAGACCTATAATTCCTGGTTAGTCTAATTACAAGGATAAGCTATCATCCATGGAAAATCTTCCACAAAAAGAACCAAATGATTCAGAACCTGAAATTAAAAAATACAGAGACAAAAAAGAAAGATATATTAGCATGCCATGCTTTCCCAAACCTGACAGAAGATACAGCACAAAACCTGTCCATTCACTTGAACTTTCAATTTATATTTTAACATTAGTTATCCTAATTAATAAGTCTAAATATATTCTTCTTGAATTTCAGTTTATTAATGGTCAACCAACAACAAGTACCTTTTAGGAGATGAACTGGGCACTTTTCTTCCTAACTAATTAAATACATGATGTACCTTTGAACAGTTAACATTAGATATAAATATTCATACCTATCAATTTGCACAATGCTCATGAGAGGCAGGGCTAAATATCGAGATGGCAGAAAACATGGTACACCAGATTGGGAGCCACGAGCTAGCAACCCTTCAAGCCAATGTCTGCGCCGAAGACGAGCTACTTGCAATGGTGTCCACCTTTACCAGTAAACAAACAAAGAATTGAGACAAGAATGGCATTAGAACTAATCAAAAGTTGTACCATATTGAAAGAATGGGTTCCAATTTAATAACAGCAGATTACATGCATATATGAGGAGAGTAAAGTGGAAGTCTACATCAAACTAGTACATTGCAAAAATCACAGAAATTGAATATGGTTCCGTTTAAAAGGCATGCAATGAGATCAACGGGAAAGATGATTCCTTTGGTGGCTTGGGATATCTGCAATTTATCAAGAGACCAAAGGGGACAGGGCCAGGGCCTCCCTAACATAAGAGCTCAAGGAGGAGTCCTTTGTGACAAATGGGTAGTACATGCAGTAAAGAGGGATAATCCTTGTCAATTTTTAGTTCAGCACCAGATTGCGCAGGCTCAATGCATTCCAGGTATTAAACATCCCTTTAAGTTGTATGGCATAATCGCTAATGCTCAGGATTTCATGATTTCAAGTTCTGCCCAGCTCAAAAGGGTGTCAACTGCTTTGAAGACTGTTTATGGTTTTCACTGGATCAAAGGTAGACTTGATAGGTTCTATGCCAATTCTCATGTAGCTACATTCTCATCCACTAGTGAGCCCTCTATTCTAGTTAACAAAGGGATCCTCCCTAGCAATTTTTTGTTCAGCACCAGAATTAGCGGGCTCAATGAATTCCAGGTATTAAACATCCCTTTCAGCTGTGGCATAACCGCTAATGCTCAAGATTTCGTGATTTCAAGTTCTTCCTGGCTCAAAAGGGTGGGGACTGCTTTGAAGACTGTTTTTGGTTTTCACTAGATCAAGGTAGACTTGATAGGTTCTATGCCAATTCTCATGTATCTACATTCTCATCCACTAGTCATCCCTCTATTCATTTGGACTTCACTATCATTGGCTCTAATCATTTTTCTATTTCCACTTGTATGCTCATTGGTTCTGATTGTCAATATGAGGATTACTCTTCTTTTAAGTTGAATGTCTCCCTTTCTGAGTTTGAATAGTCTCAAAACATTGTCACAAGGGTTTGGCACGTGGTGCCTCCTCTTATAAAGGATAGTGGTTGGATTCTTTTGTGGGAGGAAACCATTCTATGCATTATATTGACTCATGTGCTTAAACTATTGCTCGTCTCTTAGCCTTAGTGTGGTTCTTCTAGCATAATAAGTGTGATAGTACGAGGTTAATTTGCACCTTGTGTACTAAGTCAAGTGATTACCTCATGTTGTATTGCTACTCCAGGCTCTTCCCTCTTTAAACTTATTCGCACTTACCCACATAGTGAAAGTCATAAGTGTCTTGGGTGCCATTGTTAAGATGCAGCGTGCAACTGCCCCCTTTTGGTATGATCGCTCCTGCATAGCAACAATTGAGTAGGCCTATAGTTGTTACCACCTGTAAGTCGTGTAAGACATTCAAGCGATTGTGAACACAAACTGTACATTCATACATATAACACAAATATAATGAAAATAATTAATATCATAGTTTGAACCAGGATATATCAGTCCCAAACAAGATTGAAAATTTTCGTAGATCCTACTTTGAATTTTCACCTTGTATATCATTGTTAACAACCAATCAAACAACTAAAGTTTACCATTGTTAACCACGAACCTTAGGAACCAGAGGGATTGAACAATTCTACAGATTCTACTTTAAAATTTCACCTTCTAGCAGCCTACGATGTTTTGTAGCCACCCCATATCCTTGAGCACTAGTGCATAGCAGCATTGATAGAAGCGTAACTCCACCCCATACCCTTTCAGTTGCTGCCCATCCTATACTTGATCTGCATTTTATAATACCCTCCTTTAGGGTACTCTAACAGTCATCCAACCCTCCATATAAAAACATTATAAGCATCTGTTAGTTAATGAATATATATGTACTACTGCTATTGCTTCAGAGTTTGTTTGCAAACACGTACTGAATTCTATTTTATGTACAGACCTAATACTAATTAATAAATAATTTGGAAAATGACCAATAATTGTTGAATATCATGTATTGCTAAATTACATGTAACTGCCATCTATATTATGTTTAAATTAATAATGAATGGTGGATAAGTGGGTATGCATATGACTACACTGGATACATTTGCTTACTGATTGCTTTATTACTGTTTATTGGGCTGCCATATTTGTACTCATACCACACTCCAATTTGTCTATGGTTATACACGAATGATGATAAATAGTAGTTGATGGTCATGCAATGCCTAAGTATTTGATAAACTTGATGATTAATGTTTTTGCTAACTACTTGCATAACCTTGGCATAACATTATCATTCTAGATTTGCCTTGAAATTGACTTACTGATTGCATTTATGAGGTTCATATTTTTCCATATAGTATGTCTTCTTCTTGACTCCATTAAGGCACTGATCACTAACCCTTCCAAAAGAAGATATTATTCGGTGTTTGAGTCTCCTTACAGACTTGCATTTAGTGCTCTCCCCTAGGGCTACTTGTTTAGTGACTTGATATATTCACAATGAACGGTTTACCCCAAATAATTCCTCCATGCTTGTAGGAAATGCACAAATGTAGTCATATATTTTTCATGAATGGGGTGCATCCACTTGCAATCCTATAGCTTCATATTATCATAGGATAAAGGATGACCCTCCTGTGATCAAACTTCTCCAATGGAAAATTTTTAGGCATATGTCTACACCTCAAACAACTGCTCAAAGTCTAGCATCTTTAGCACAAGTGTAAGCTTCAGGTTGTATATGCTATAGCCCATGGCCACTCCTTAAACATCCTTGGGCTGCTTGTTTAGTGCCTTGGCCCCTCCTCTAGGTCTGGAACAGACCTCTGCTAACTTCCTTCTACCCATGGTCTGCCCTTTTAAGGCCTTGTCCAATGCCTTATCAACCCAAAGGGCAGCCCTTTCAATTGCTGCCCATCCTATACTTGGTCTGCATTTTATAATACCCCCCTTTAGGGTAATCTAACAGTCATCCAGCCCTGCATATAAAAACATTACAAGCACCTGTTAGTTAATGAATATATATGTACTATTGTTATCGCTTCATAGTTTGTTTGCAAACGCGTACTGCAAAACTATTTTGAAAATGAAAGGGCACAATTCCTCTTAAAGAGGTCCTTGAAAAGGATTGGTTCCTTAGTGGAAACCAAAGGTAGAGTGTCAACTAGTTGTGTTATGTGAACTTTCTCAACAATGAAATACCACTGCAATTATCTGTAGACTCGGGTGCCTCTCACAACTTCTTGAAGAAGGATTTGGAAAGTGAACTTGGGATTAGGGTTCATACTCAATAAACATTATATGACAATAAACATTATGAGTGCTTCATACTCAATAAACATTATATGACAATAAACATTATGAGTGCTTCATACTCAATAAACATTATTGGTAGGTTTAAACTCCAACTTATATGACGTAGTAATTTTATCCCGATATGGGGAAAGTAGCAAGACCCCTTCTCCCAACTCATCTCTTGTACACTGCAAAGGCGCTGTCAAAAAATAATTTCCATAATTTGTTATTTTGGATTTTGGTGGGTTCCATGACTTGATATTTGAACCCTTCATCCTCAATAGAGTCATATAAAGAGAGAGAATGAAACAACCCGTGTCTTCTTCATCAATGTAGAGAGGATAGTTATTTGGACTATTTTGGTCAATTACAACATACGTGAACTTAGCCTCTCTATACAACCATCTGGTTTCTTTTGCAAACATTGGAATAGTGGCGTATTTCATATCCATATGCATGGTACCTCCCAACTTATTAGCCTAGCTTCTAGAAAATATAATGATGTATGTAGCTGGTACATTTTCCACCACTACATCCATTAATATACTCTTAGTAGGTAACTGATCCAAAGTAACCACGAGGTCTGTTATCATTCCCAAAAATTTGAAATTCCTACAATCAGAACTGTAAAGGCTATGATAAGGCCTAGTTATGTCCAACCCCGTCCATTCCATGATAATTTTAGGCATAAGGTTATGAGAAGCCCAAAAATATCGCATACAGTTATGAAAAAATTTATCTTGTAAACTGAGTGTGACATAAGGGGAAGATGGTTCCTCCTTGTCATTGGCACGAGGACCACATTCGATTGCAGGGGATTCATTAGTTAGGTTAATGGTATCTTTATTATCATAGGTTTCAACATGGTGAAGTAACCTATCAATTTTCTTTTGATATGTAAGAATTTTTTACTAACTCATACAATGGGATAGGGATCTTAAGTTTACTCAATTCTTGCTCAGGATTGAAAGATGATCTCTCAGACTCTTTAGAATCATGCTCATCTTTTTTGGGTGTATTTTTATCAGTAGGATTTGCATGTTAGGTTTTGATAATATCTCGAATATTATCGTTGGGTAGACTATTAGTTTTAAGAGTTGAAGAAGAGTGAGGTGTTTTGTCTATAGGATTTTTAACAAGATATTTGAGGGTTCGAGGATTAGAGGTATAACCCGTTGGGGAGGATCTAGGAATCAGATCATATTCCTTTGAATTTCATGCTGTGTGTTTTCTGTATGAAATTGGTAATGAGTATTAGACAAGTTATTTATCCCATGAATCTCAAGCAGCTCGATTTCATCTCCTTTCACTTAATCTACTACTTCATTATTGAATAGTGTTGGTAATGGATCATGGATGCATGTGGCATTTAGGTTGCGATAGTCAACACATAATCTAATATCTTCCATTTACTTCTTGCTATGGATTTCTATAGGGATAATCCAGTCTCAATAAATGCAGGAAGCATCTTTGTCCCAAAATTTAAAAAATTGTGGCCATTCACTATTAATTCATGAAAGAACAATGTTTAACTTGATTATGTGCTTGACTCCCATTTTATTGTTTGAAGAAATTAATTTTTGAATAGAAGATGGATTCTTGAAGTGCACATATATTTTATGTGAATGACTCAATGTGCATGCCAGTTGAACAATATAATTGATAAAGTAGTTAATTTGAATTGAAAGTGTATAGTGTTAGTAGTGAATCAATTTTACCTCATCATGAATGCCCATTACAAAGTGTATAATGCTACCAAAACACTCTCTTTATATCTATTCCATTCCTATTACTATAAAAAGTAACAAATATGACCACATAAATGCAAATTTGTTCAATGATATGACTCTTCTTCATTGTGAACATTGTCACTATTTTATAACGTTTTGATTGGTCATTAAAAATCTCAGGCCTTGAGCATGTTATAAAATCAAACACATATAAAAAATTTACTCATCATTTTCATCACTCTTCTTACTCAATCCTTTAATTTTTCATTCTAAGCATTTTTTGAAGACTTTGTCAAAATTTGGTTGTTATGGTTAAGGAAATTTGGTTGTTATTCTAAGCATATTTTGAAGACTTTGTCAAAATTTGGTTGTTATGGTTAAGCAAATTTGGTTGTTATTCTAAGCATATTTTGAAGACTTTGTCTAAATGATTACTTCTTCTTCCACCCAAAATACCTAATTTGTGTGCGCAGATGCTGAAGGGATTATACGCATAGAATCTATGTTACGTGTAGTGATTGATATTATGCTCGACATTGTTACTCTG